>JAUMHI010000043.1:10409483-10435175 GCA_032359435.1 Enteromius unitaeniatus | reverse complement strand
TTATATATATCATCAACAGTCAAATAATACGGGTTTGCCACTCTCTTTGTGTGTGATATTTTCTTTTGTAATTCGGCAATGTGAAAGGCTGGCTAAAGAAATTAATTTATATAGTCCAGTGTTGCTGTTAATTAGGAATATTGCATTGGCAACTCCAAGAAATAAGCTCAAGTTGTAGTAGTAGAACAAAAATAAGGCTGTGTAGAAACATATATACAAAACTAATACAAATTTCACTTACAAAAAATGTAAGTAAAATTGAAAAAATAGAATTTGCATAACCAGCTATTTTTCCTCCTCAGCAATGTAAAGCTTTCACTGTAATTTGCACTGTAGAATTCATCAGCACACTTGAAAAAATACAAATCATTTGAACTGAGATGGTACATATATATGCAGGCACAAAAACACAAAGACTAACAAATACAACATATGTTTAGAGAAAGAAGACTTGCTGTGTACAAAATGGTGAAAACATGTAAAGAAGCATTTATAAGCAAGTATTTACAAGAATGTGTTTTTCTTGATTTCATAAAGAGTGGTAATTGCTTTGAATAAGCAAATTTGTGGAAGCCTCACATTACCACAAACCGTTTCAAAAGCTGCCAAATGCGCCGGGATCATGGCTAGCATGAGTGAATTGCTTAGACACTGGAAAGGGAACCAGTTGCGAGGGCTAATTGAAGATGCATAACTAATGATGACTGAGTCTCATCTGCATATTAGAGAGTGACCCACAGTGCAACACGAAGAGACGTGTCCAATAAGGCAGACGTTTGCGGGAATAGCGTGTAATTCTTGCTCTGCTAAATGGTTCAAATACTCGCTAAAAGTCAAATGAGAAAGTGTTTGAAAACTGAGAAATCCCTGGAGGAAATGAGCATGGGAGCAGAGCCAAAAAATACTTCTCCAGGCTATTAAGTATGATATTTTACCAATGCATTTCTTAAGAAAATACTGTAATGATATACAAATACAAAAATGATTGCTGCTCAAAAACATTTAAAATCAAATAGCAGAACAAGCGTACAAACAAAAACCATTAAAATGTCTCGGTATATACTATAAGAATACCATAATAAATAAATAAAATATATAATAAATATAACTCTATGATCCCAATGCGAGGCATGTTAATTTACTAAATGAACACTACATTTGCATGGCACTGAAGGCACTTTTCATCCAAGGTGACTTACAGTGCCATTTCTGCAGGGACAATAACCTTAGAGTGACTTTGGGTTAAGTGCTTGCCTATAGGTATAATGGTACCAGAGAAGATTGAGGTCTTAAGATCTCTTGTAGTTTTACATCATCCCTGGGTCTAAACTTAGTGATTTTTACTATCAACACAGATTACTACCAAATCTCTTCTTTTACTCTACAGTCCAATCCATTCAGTTTTTAATCTCTGTTATTCAGAGTGTGTATACAATCCTTAATTATATAAAGTGTACTACCATTCAAACACTAGGGGTCAGTCAGAAAATACTTCAGCTGTGACATTAGAAATATTTATAACGTTACAAAATATTTGTATTTTAAATAAACACTGTTTTTTGGGACTTTCTATTTATGAAGTAAATGTTTAAAAAATAATGTAGCATGGTTTCAACAAAAATATAATCAGCACAATTGTTTTTAATATTGATGATAATAAGAAGTGTTTTTTTGGGCACCAAATTAGCTTTTTGAATGATTTTGGAATGATCGTGTCTGGAGTAATGGCTGCTGAAAATGCATCTTTTCCATCAAAGAAAAAATTACATTTAGAAACATTAAAATAGAAAACTGCTATAAAAATTGTAATAATATTTCACAATGTATTGTTTTTATTTGTCAGCAAATAAATGCAGCCCTTATGAAAATTCTAAAAAAATCTTACTTACCACAACCATACAGAACTGTCCCTAAGCAGACTGCTTTATTTTCATGATTTTTTTCTCTTTTTCAGAAATATAGCTGAAATCGAACGGTTTTCTCTAGTGACACTACTATTTCATTTATTCAAATGTTTTAAATCAATTTTTATCAATAATGGCTAATTAAATACGATTAGAGATTTTTTAAACAATACAGGCATGCTTTTAAATCTAAAGAAAATGCAAAAACATTGTGTATCCTCAAAATGATAAATCTAATTTAGTCTAATCAAATATTCATTAACTCATTAATTCAAATCACCTTCATATTGTAATACCTATGTCATACCCATGTCATTATACAAATTTGTGTCCTCATAAAACACATAAACCCGCGCACACACACACACACACACAATACCTTCAGACGGAGACGTATGGTATTGCAGTCCCTCAGCGGGTTGAGTTTAAGCGTATCTCCCAGATTATTACAGGTGGACCTCAGGTGCTCGAGCTCACAGCAGACACACACACCGTCACTGTCAAATTTGATCTGCAGAAGGACAGAAACAAACTGATTTCAGTTTCATGCAAGTCAAATATTTATTTCTGCATAAAATGGACAATAAATTGTGAAAAAAAATACATAAACAGGCCAGGGACAATTGTAAGACGTTAGATGTCTTCCATCATAAGTACGATATAGTGATGACACTTGTTCAGCGTTGTGAAATAGTGTTCCCTGTCTGCCTGAGAGAAGCAGGATTATATTAGACCTTCAGAAATTGACAAAAACTAATTTTGTGGTACGTCCAAATTCTTCTGCTGCATTGATGCCATTGAATTTACAGTTGATGGTTAAAAGTAATCATAGATGACAGATATTAATAGTTGGTGGGGTCATATTTATAAAATCCACAAATTAAATTCAAATCTTTTTCAATGCGAACACTTAAACCACTTTTCTTTCTACGTAAAGTAGCTGCATATTTGTGAAAGCTTAATGTATTAAAAAAGGAAGAGAAAACACTCAAGCCTTCCACATTAATAACTCTAATAATATTAATATATAATAACATATACTCATATTCATCCAGTCATACATGTTTGTTAAGAAATATCTTAATAAATCCCATACATGGTGGTCCAGCATTAGAAACGCTTTTTGTGTTAGACTGAAACGAAGTCGCCATTTGACCTATATTGCACAAAAGCAATGTGTGAACTTTGCAAGCAGGGGTTAATTGAATCGGGGAAACAACTTCATTAATATTTCAGTCATGGCAGGATCGTGTCTCTGAGGAGGCGAACGTTCAGTAGGCAGAGAGAAGAGATGCTTAATCCAACATGCTAATCCCTAAATCAGGTGAAGAGTCTTATGGAGACACAAGTCTGTCTTTAGCCTGGTCTGAACCTGTAGACAAAGGGAGGGACAATTACCTGACCTGTTTTTGCACAACCACACCAGGTGAGAAATGCCATTGGGTTCTTAATGTCATGTTTCCATGACGACAGGTGATTAAGACAGTGTTTTGTTTCTGCTCAATTATGGAGAATTACTGGAGGATTATGAAGGGCCTGTTTAAAAAGAGGACAATAGAAAGATCTCCATGTTATTAATTCTTATACATTTTTTAAAATTAGCATCTTGTGAGGCAAACTCCCCACTGCAGATTGTGTGAGACTTCAAATAACTGGTGAAATCTAATCACAACTGGTGTCCGCTTGCTTAAAGAGAAAAGAAAATACATAAATAAAATTGGACCATTTCCCACTGATTTCATATATATAAAATGTTACAATTTAAGCTTCTTTTCATTGCTAGGAGAAAAAGTGCCATCATTTATATTTGATTACAAGAATGTATGATTTCACATAAAAAAACTGTGAGTTCTTCACAGACAATATGATCACCTGAATGTTTCATCTTTATGACATATTCAGTCTATTGAACTCATGCCACATAATGACATGGGCTCAATCCTTTGTAAGATGAATCATTACAGTATTTCAGGTTCAGTTTCAAAGAGCCATCAACATTTTCACTATGCATTCATCTCAAAAACATCTGAGCATTATTTATAAAGCAAGGCTTTTTAAATTTATTTTCTCATGAAAGTTTGTTCCAATTGACTGCTCACTACACAAGACAGTTACTTTCAGTTTCTAATTACCACAGAATTATTTAACTCACTGTTGAATCACTCAATTCACAATTCACAGCTGGGTTTTCATGTTTTAATAAACATAAACACAGACTGCTTTCAGAACAAAATCTACAAATTATACAAATACAAGACAGATATGAAAAAACAAAAACCCTTTAGTGGTTATTTGTATTGTATGCATGTTAAAACAGTCGTTTGGGTTTGAAAATGCAAGCCACAAACATAACAGATCACTGATACTAGAATGAAGCTAAAACAAATTTAAAGCCTCCATCCATAAACTGAAAACCAGCCGTGCATTTAATTGTGTTTGAAACAAACAAATAAGAATTACCTGGTGATTAATGTACGCAGAGATATGGATGCGGAATAATCAATAACAAATAAAGTAAGATCTTCAGATAATCTCCTGCACTTGTTTCAGATACAGTGAATTTAGTCAAATGTTTTATTTAATAAAAAAAAAAACTAAGAACACACATTTAATATGTTAATTTGCCACCAGTTCTGAAAACTGTAACTCATCTGATTATTTAGCTATGTATAGCTTCCACACCAGGCAGATAAATGGTCTTAGAGCTGGAGAGGGGTGTCCAGTTCTGGATAACAGAAATGGGGGAAGCCGTGCTGAGCTGTTATGCTGCGCTGGGCCAGCACTGGACCCACTGTAGAGCTGATAAATCAAACTCAATAGAAAACACAACAAAGACTGACTGCTGTATTAATCTCCTTTATAAGCCTTCTTTCAAAGAACACAATGGGCAGCACACAAATATACTGTGCCATTCATTGTGGATATCCTTCAGTATCAAAAACAACAATTTAGAGCTATTATGATTTGTCATAAAACCATAAGAGAAACTGGCCTTTTTAAATTAATTTTTTTAGCATTACAATTTAGTCAATTTTCAACTTTCATATTAATAACTGTAACACAGTATGAACACAAAACAAACTCAGTCCACGATACATTCGATTCTAACAACATTTTGAGAATATGCCCCTCTATTACAAAGGGAAAAGTGACCTCATATAGGAGATCCTGGCTAATATGTGATGCTCATCCACTCCCGTTCACTTGACCGCTGCACTTTCAATCACAGGATGGGAGAATCTCCCCAGACAATTAATGATTAGGATTTTTGGCTAGAAAACCCCCGAGAGCTTCGGTAGCCGATCAGACAGACGTTTTATTGAGGACAGAGGTGGTGGGTGTTAATATTTATTTCTGCTCCAACAGAATATTACAGGATGTACATAATGGGTCCCAACAGACATTCTCATTCTCTCGGCCTTAGCGACTGGTTGTTGAGCTAATTTACTGAGATCTTGACAAGGGCATCGTGTTAATGAATGATGCTCCTGGGAGCTATAATTGCTGAATAGATTGATTATTTAGTGACAGGCTAGTTTTGAGTGGCTGATAAAACGACAAAGGTTTAGAACTGAACTATTTTCGCTAAGCCATTTTGGACTTAAGAATCTATTTGAGGTTTCCTTTACAACAAAGAAGTGATTTCAGACATGGCTCTCTCACCAGCTGACAGTCCTCCAGAGAGTTGACCAACTGGGCATTTTGACAGGAAAGGATGGCTCCTGCGAGGTTCAGCATCACACACACAGCAGACAACAGCATGAAGAAAGTTATCTGTGGAGAACGGAATGGAACAGACTGTCAGTTTCAGAGGTTACGGTGGTATATTAAGCCTACTAATAAACAAAAAACAGTAGGATGCGATTTCTCATCTCATTAAACTGGCTTCGCAGAAGGATTCCACATAAAGGGTTGCCACATGTTTTGGCCAACAAAAGACCATACATTTTTATATGTTTTGGAAACTGTGATGTTTCAGTATTCTTTAATGAATAGAAACCACAAATGAACAGCATACATTAGAAATATTTTATAATTGTTTTAATTGTATTTTGCCTGAAATAATTGGCACAAAAAACAATATTCAATGAATTTACAAAACTAACAAATGTACAAAATTTGGTTATACAAAAATACTGAAAATAAACAGTAATAACTGTTACTGATATAATGTTAATATACCAATCTATTAAAGTAGTGAAATCTATGTTGTATCTTTGAAATACACTGATAAGCACCAAAAGCAGGTAGTGATGAGAAAGCCACATGATGAAACAAACCCCATCACAAGCAGCTTTAAAACGGATAACATGTAAGTTGCTATAGAGTCATTCACACAAACACCACCATGATAAGAATTATTAAACTGAAATATACAATTAACATTCATTTAACAACATTACATGTAAAATACAACCCTAATAATCATAACTGATATAAAAAACCTAAGAAGAAACATAGTTATTTCAAAGAAAAAACATTAAACTCAAATTAAATTTGAAAGGCAATGCAGGGAATTCTGGGGATGTCAGTTTACAATGTTTCCCTGTACATTTTACAGGAATTTACCATCAACCATTTAACAGGTTTTTACTGTGGCATTTTCAATGTTTTTACTGTTAAAATCACAGGCATTTTATACAGTGAAGATCTCTCTCTTTACACGATATTCTCCTGTTTTCTGTGTTTTGACTATGTGATTTGTAATCCTGCTGTTTAGTTTATTTGTAAGACATTTTACAAAGTATTTTTTTTTCCAAGCACAGCCATTGTTCAAAATGGAATAAGCATTACCTGAGTGTGTTTAGTTTTATCAGACCAAAAAATAAACTAATTGTGGTTTATGGGACTTGACGTAGGCGCATGAACGATCAAATGTGATTGATCCCAACTATTCATCCATGGGGAAAGCGAAAGGAACAGATGTGACTAATAATTAAAGCACTCAATAATCAATGACTTCAACCAAAACAATTAACGTTGATCTCACCATCTGAGCCCAGACTCATTACTGTGAGAGACGGCCCCTAACAGCTCACGTTAATAAATGAATAACACAAGCGCACTTTAGAACGTCTGGCTTTTTATCTCAGGGTGTTGATATACTACCTCTTCCGCAATTCCTCTGTCGGCCACACTGGTACATGGCCGGTGACATATGGTCAGCTAGAGAAACCAATCTTTACGTAATTCCCCCACCCCACATCCTATCAATGTGACCCCATGCTGCTTGATAGATCTCAAGCGTGGTCATTTTTTCTGTTTTTTGCACTGCTGGCAGAACCACAACTTCTGCTTCCTCTTCCCCAACTCGCTATTAAAAACAATTCTCACAATTTCTCAGCCGACACTTCTGGGATTTCAGTCCTAAAGGATGAAATATGTTAAACATTCTGGCTGCTTTAAATCTAAGTTTGTGTGTGAGAGAACGAGTTTAAAGCTGTCAGGTCTACCCTGGGTAGATTACAGACTAGGACACAGAGCCATATATCAAGAGTGGCCTTACCTCCCCAACACAGTGATTTACTAATGAGACCCTCTACCTGACGGGACATTAACCTTGCAATACCAGACATGTCAGGAAACAGAGAGCGATTGGAGCTGAAAGTGAAAGTTGGACAGTCATTTCAACTCTATCACACAGACAAAGATTGACACTTATGATATGCGGGTGGGCTGGTGTGAGGGACGCTGGGAGATATGAATGTGATAAGTGTTTTTCAGGCTTCCAGCAAACTGGAAGATTAAGAGGCTGATGTATGAGGAGGTTCACAAGCGTCCCGGGGCTGTGAGGGTCCTTGGCTCAGGCGCACAGGAAGCCTCATGCTTGATTTCCTCCATACTTTATAAAGTACAGACATTGTAGAGATGACAATGGTGATCCATTGCAGCTGAATGACTGAACTAGGTTGTGTTCTGTCTTGTGGACCAAAGGACACTGAAAGGTTATGAGCTCGGAGGAAACAATGTGAATCTATGTCTCAAAAGACAGCATGATAAAAATGTGATTTGAAAAGAGCATCGCATTTGTTGTTGCTTGCTGTGGGAAACAGACTTCTACGATTTTCATAATTAATCACTGACAACAACATTCATGTCAGAATGTTTTCTTGTGCAGGATGACAAATATGAAACAAAACCCGAGCTTCAGGCAAGGAGATGACATCTTTATCACTTTACAGAGAGAAAACACATTACGACACAAATGATGGCTGAGAACCAGGTTAAAACGCAGGCAATAATGAGCCTGATTTTGTAAAGCAAAAATTGAAAAGATGTTATTCAGAACACGAGTGATAAGGGAAAGCTTAATGGGCCACTCTTCAGCTGTCCTTTCAATGCAAGCTGAGCGTAGCCAATGAAATACACGATTTCTGTCTATCTCTAATTTACTCTGCTGGTAGTACAGAGGAGGGAAAATGGTCCCTTTCAGCAAATGCTTTGTAGTTAGCAGTGAGCAATATCAAAAGACAAATTCAGTTGCTGCACTTCGAATCTACAACTGTGACAAATTCAATCTTTAACTTTAATTGCAACATGCTGTCTTCACCAATTGCTTTACAGGCTTTCTGTAGGTTGTCTGGGCTTTTGTTTTAGCAGCAGCTTTGTACAACTGTATAACCATGCAATATGAAACATTTTGCTTTCAATAATGACATTTTTTAAATTTATTTATTTTGTAATAAATTAGTACTGTTATTTTATTCATTTTAGGGTTAGGGCTGGATTAAAATGATTAACAGTGACAGTGAAAATATTTATAAAGTGACAAAAGAATCGAAATATAATCCTGAAAACAATGCATCACGGTGACCACAAAAAAATATTAAGCAGATTTCAGGACATATTTAGCATGCAGGAATATATTACATTTTAAAACATTAACATAGAAAACTGATATTTTAAATTGTAACAATGTTACAGTATTATTGTTTTTATTGTATCTTGGATCAAAAACTAAAAAATCTTTTGAATGGTAGTGTTTGAAACATTTCCTGAGTTCCCACTTCATCATTAAATAACCAATATTAAGCATGTTTGGCGTGCTGTCCGGGGAGCAGGCAGAGAGCCCGGCAGACCCCGAGCCCTAGGGGATAGGCTGGGTAGAGCTTGGAGCCCGGCCTGGTCACTGCATGCCCCCTGGGAGGAGGGTGGGATGACTAAATAGCTAGGATGGCAAAATCAGCTTAAAGGAGCGATAGATGTTAGTGGCTTGAGCCTTAACTAAGAAAGCTGGAAACCAGGTGCCCCCAATCAAGCGATGGTGGAAAGAACCAAAACTCAGTGTGGGAGAAAAAAAACCTTGGGAGGAACCTGGCTTAGCAAGGGTCAGTTCTCCTCTGACCGGGAAACCCGACACCTGGTTCCGTTCCCAGTTTAAGTGGTGTAAGGGGTGGCGAGGGATGCAAAGAACACAGATACGAGGGAGAGGAATTTGGAGGTATTTAAAGGGGAAGCTTTAGCTCTGATAGGGTAATTAGAGATAGGCGGCAGCTGGTTAATCATTCGTATGTGCTCCTCCCGAAAATTGTTAGTAAACATAATTTAAAAGTAATAATACTATACTTTAATAATCATACTACACTTTTATTTTATATGTAAAAAGAGTATAATACAATTAATATTTAATTATATGGTATTTTAAGAAACATGCAATACAAAAATAAAATAAAAAAGGTATTATTATAAACCTTAAATAATGCTATAAAAACTGTTGTTCATTCTTAGCTCATGAAGCCTAGTGCATCAACAAACAGAATCTAACAGACTTTAGTAAGAGACTGTAAGTCAATCCCTCACAGCTTCATCTGCTTCAAATTACTGGGGTCTATTCGAAAGTGTTAACATTAAAGCTATGATAAGTGGTTGCATCATTCAGCAATCTTAATAAGCATGATGTATGTTAGTTGTCTCTGTCTGGCTAAAGTCTCCTTTAGGAGGGCTGACTCCTGAGAGCCCAGGCCCTGACGGACTAATTACTCCGCCTGGCTCCATGCTGCTGTTTTCTAATTACCGTGTGGGATCACATATCACTGTTTAACAGGTTCTCATTAATTACAGCCCATCTGCCACCTGCATGCCAAGCAGTACGATGAGTCGCCTGGCACGTGCCACTCACCAGCGCCAGCGCTGGGCACCAACGATCATCAGCCATGAAACAATTCACACCTGTCGATATTGCTGTGCTCTGGCATTTAGGTTTGGCATTAATGGCTGACAGGTTCCCTATTGAGAAGAACTACTGGAAAGACCAAAGTAAGAGCAATCTGGAGATACAGTGTGGCAGTGTGCAGACATATTTGTCAACGTTCTCTGACCACTTGGTGGAGTACAAACACATGAAAGATTGTGCTCACAGTGACAATAGAACCACCTAACGTCCAATCAACACCACCCGCCCCTCATATCAGCAGCTCACATGCAGTCTGGGAGCCAAAGAAATATGGTGTGAACAAGAGGAGGGGCATTAAAACAGAATATCGCTGGCAGATTGTGATGAGGTTCAGCCGTGCTTATTATAGTTTGTCCAGGGACATTGTTTTATTATGTAAATAGGACAAATACCATGTTATTGTAAGAGAGCAAAGGCACTGTATTATCACATATTAATGGATATTATCAAGCAACAGCATCAACAGGCCTTTTCTCACTGACATACGCGAACATGACCATAAACAATCTGAGATGTATCCCTGTGAACTGCTTAGGGCCTATCTTCATCACTCAGCAGAACATGAATTTTGAAATGTATCATGAAAATGTATTTTTTACTTAAATGTTGAAAACAGGTGTGAATACAGCACCCAGCTTCTCTATTTCAGAATCAGTTAAGATTATCAAACTCACTGTTCAGAAGCAGAGCAGTCAAGCATCAACCGCTCAATAAGCTCCCGATAGTTCAGCTTCCTTGAACAATAGGTTGATGCAATCTCACAAATAAGACAACCTTACACTAAACCCATTTAACAACGCGCGGTTTCTCCTCAGGGGATATGAGACCTTTTAACTTATTAAACTTTTTAAACACTAAAAACACTTTTAGCTTTAACCCTTGCATATAGATTTTGGTTTCAAAAATACATTACAATATTTTTTATATACATTCTCCAAACTGCATTGGATATTTTTCTTTAGTGTATAAAAGATAGTAGACAAATAAATTATTCATGCCTGTTTTATATATATATATATATATATATATAAATATATTTATTTATTATATATATATTTACTCCTTAAATTTTTCACTCTTTGTTATATTGCAGCCATTTTCTAAAATCATTTAAGTTCATTTTTTTCTCATTAATGTACACACAGCACCCCATATTGACAGAAAATCACAGAATTGTTGACAGTTTTATTAAGATTTATTAAAAAAAGAAAAACTGACCTTGTATTGTCAATTTGTATTGACAATTGTATTATAAAGACCTTACAGCTTACAATGCATATCAGAGCATATGAGAATCATGAGGTCAAGGAACTTCCTGAAGAGCTCATAGACAGAATTGTGGCGAGGCACAGATCTGGCCATGGTTACAAACAAATTTCTGCCGCACTTAAGCTTCCTAAGAGCACAGTGGCCTCCATAATCCTTAAATGGAAGACTTTTGGATGACCAGAACACTTCCTAGAGCTGGCCGTCCAGCCAAACTGAGCTATTGGGGAAGAAGAGTCTCGGTGAGAGAGGTAAAGAAGAACCCAAAGATCACTGTGGCTGAGCTCCAGAGATGCAGTCGGGAGATGGGAGAAAGTTGTAGACCATCACTATCACTGCAGTCCTCCACCAGTCGGTTATGGCAGAATGGCCCGACGGAGGCCTCTCCTCAGTGCAAGACACATGAAAGTTTGCATGGAGTTTGCTAAAAAACACCTGAAGGACTCCAAGATGGTGATAAATAAGATTCTCTGGTCTGAAGAGATCATCATGCTATGGGGGTGTTTTTCAGCTGCAGGGACAGGACGACTGGTTGCAATTGAGTGAAAGATGAATAATGAAAATAACGAA
Source organism: Enteromius unitaeniatus (assembly GCA_032359435.1). Taxonomy (NCBI): domain Eukaryota; kingdom Metazoa; phylum Chordata; class Actinopteri; order Cypriniformes; family Cyprinidae; genus Enteromius; species Enteromius unitaeniatus. The sequence goes on along the minus strand of JAUMHI010000043.1, from coordinate 10,423,262 downwards.
GGAGTGGCTTCACAACAACACAACAAGACCTAAAAATGGCTGTCCACCAACGTTCACCATCCAACCAAGGAGAAATGGCAGAAGATCCCCAAATCCAGGAGTGAAAAACTTGTTGCATCCCCAAAAGACTCATGGCTGTATTAGATAAAAAGGTGCTTCTACTAAATACTGAGCAAAGGGTCTGAATACTTAGGACCATGTGATATTTCAGTTTTTCTTTTTTTAATAAATCTGCAAATCTGTCAACAATTCTGTGTTTTTTTTGTCAATATGGGTTGCTGTGTGTACATTGAGGAAAAAAATATAACTTTAATGATTTTAGAAAATGGCTGCAATATAACAACGAGTGAAAAAATTAAGGGGGTCTAAATACTTTTCGTATCCACTGTATATAGTTTATCCAAAAACGATAATAAAAAAAACATGTCATCATTGTTCCAAACCTACATCTTTCCACACAATAGAAGATATTCTGAAGGATACTGGCTGGGTTAAAAATATTTATTTTGTGTTTTGGAAAAGGAAAGATTTATAGTACTGTATGAGTGCATGTTTATGCTCCCGAATACTGAGTAAAATGTCCCTACCAATGTTAAAACCCAACCAACACCTACACATCATAACTACAAAACTAACATCACTTGCTAGTTAAGAAAAGGCTTGAAGCAGGAACGTTTAGCAAAAAGGAAACCCTTCATCACTGACTTCAAAGATGTCTAAACAAAGCCCCAAGAGACACATTCCTAAACAAAATCCACATGCTTCACCAAACTGTAAACACACTGGGTCCTTAGCTACCTCTCTGTCCCATGACTCAATTTATCAATGTCAAATACCTAAGAAAGAAATAAAATCTCACCCTAATCAATCTAGCGACAGGGTGATGACTCACACTAAGCACATCTCTGCCTCTCTGTTTGATAAACAGAGATGTCGGGCAGGTCTTAGACCCCGTCACTGCTCTTAGCTCAGTCTAACGCATCGGCTAATTGCCCTGCTGATGGAGGATTACCTTTCATCATACCAATCATCTGTCTTTGCCCATCCGGCTCCCCATTACACTCATTAGCTATGGTAGCTAAGGGAGTGCGTAGCATCAAGAGCACATCGATGAAGACCGAAGAAAATATGAATGCGTCCGTCACAGTGTACACTAGGCATGTGAAGGAGATTGGAAGTGTTTCTGCTTAAGATATCCATGAAATTTGATTGATGTTTATACTAAAAATTGCAGGTGTGTCATAAATATCAAGTGGTCATGGTTAGCTGTTTAGCACAGGTCAAGTAGCATCTGCTGAAAGAAGACTTTTTTCTGCCAAAAAGCATCATTTTACTTAATAATGATTCATATATTTATGTTTATCTGCCTTGCTTAGTTGGGTTTTAAGTCACTTAGGCCTATTGAAACTATTGAATAAAGGGAACTTAAACTGAATTGTTGAGACTATTGCCTTCCAGAAAGCTGCTTTATAACAAAATCAGATTCGTTCCAATGACATTGAACTGGCAATGTCATTTTGAAACAATGACATTGAACTGGCTTAATCCAAATAATGAAACTCTAATTGTCTATTTTAGTGCTGTTCTAAAGAATAATTTCAATTTGTCTTATACCGTATATCTGTCATTGATTCTTTTTATTACTATGGAGCTGTTCTGATACTAATCCATTTGAAACAAACTATACTGTATAAAGTATAAGTATTTATAAAATATAAATAAAACCACAAATATAAAAAATAAATAAATAAATTGCTTATAGATGAACTTGCAGCTTCATAGTGATTATAAGATCAAAGAGAAAATATGGAAGAAGACCTGCTGAAGGGTGACGTACTGTACCAGCCAAGGAACTGCCAATAAGATAAACAGGAATGCTAACAGATAGCATTGTCCATGGATTCTAGACCCCCTGATTACGTTTGATAAGTTGATTCTCGATTTTCAGAAAAACTTCCACACTGACAGACAATTTAAACACAACCTTCTGACCCTACACCGACTCAAATAACCTCCATTTGACTTGTGACTTTCGAATAAGAGGAAGGAAGAATAGAATAAATGAGCAATTATTGGCAGAGCTAACACGTATGGACTCTGAGCTAGCTTAACCTGTGAAATCCGCAAACATCTAAATTGGCCTTGCTGAATTATTGGCAAAAAAAAAAAAAAAAAGATTAGACGGGCAACTCAGAGAAGGCAAGAGGTTAGAGCCTGTTCACATTGCTGACATGCTGGTTTAGCATCCTGCCCGCCTCTGCGGCACAAATTAGTATTTAGTCTGCAGCACCTCTGCGACAACACATCATTTATTTTCAATTATCTCTGCCCGGATGAGATCGGGACATCGTTGTTTTGATGCGGTCTCTCTCTCTGTCTTCCTTGGAGTTTGTTTACTTCGAGGACATCCATTTTGTTTTGGCTCATGCCCACATCCTGGAATACTCACCTTAAGGGCAGAGAAACATCAATCTACTGACAGTCTAAGGTGGATCCATTTACCTTTCCATCTCTCTCCTCTTCATCAAACTTTCTCTCTATTTTGCATTACCATTTCTGTCAGTGTTTCCACGCTTGGAAGGAAAAAGGTCTGGACCTCTACTGTCTTCCTCATTTTCTCTCTTGCATTCTGCCTCATGGCATTTTTATGGCTTGTTAAACTAAAAGTGAAAATGACAGGACGATTGCCCAATGAAAGCCCATAAACGCAGACAGAATTAACATTCAGTCTGGGTTTGTAAGCCTTCAGAAAAACAAAAGCATGATGTTTGTTTTGTATTTTGGGTCTTGGCTTTCTGCTCTTTTCTCCAAGCAGCTTTGATAAACAGAAAAGAGGGAGGTTAGAGGTTGCTTTACAGCCAGGAGATTAACAGGGGGATCTACGGACCACAAAGGGTGATTTACGTATCAGAAGAAAACCCTTCCCTGTCAGCCAGCACAATATGCACAGCCACAGCCGTATCTGATTAAAACCGTACAGCACCCATTTGTCCTGTCTCGGCGCAAATATCTCATAAGTGACTTCTCCACCCTGACCAGACGCTCAGCTTGCACCATCCAAACAAACCCTTGAGGTGTTTTTATTGAGGCTCCAAGGGCAAAGGCAGTCACGGCAATCCCTGTGTTATGTTATTCACGGACGGTGGATCTATTCAGGGGAAAATGTCTTAAACGGCAGGAGTAGGTATCGCTTACACATTCATTAGTTACTGTTAGCTGCTAATCCCTGAGAGGGTCATGATAAACACACTAATCTATAGCCCTCGACTGCTGAGGGCAGGCAAGGTTTCTGTCAGAGAATCAAGACAAAGAAAGGCCAATTAGAGAGTTTGCAAAGAGTCACAAAGCGAATCCAGCAGCTGTTTTTGGGTAAAAGCTAAATAATTAGCTCCTTTTTCTGAAAATCTAATTTTAAAGGCCTTTAATATGAAATTGTAGAATATAATTGATTATAATAGATTAAAAAAATAACACACAAAGTACAGTAGTCTTGGCAACTAATTGCAACTGTACACTTTCACAGTCAACGGATACTCAGTAGGCTTTACAGACTGCATTACAACCAAACACCACAAAAGAAAACACGACAAAAGCTTCAAAACACTAGACTACACTACAACAAAACACTACAATACAAAACATCAGAAAACACTACAACACAATGCAATGACTAGTATTTTATCAAATGACCATTTTTTTGCAGTAGATTTTTTTTTTAAGTCTGCATTACAACAAAACAAAAAACACTGCTGACTATGCAATGCATTTCATTTTAATGTTTCTTTGCAAAAAAAAATGCAAGATGCAAGACAAAAGAAAAAAAACCCTGTGGCCATAGGCAGTGAAACATTCAGGGAGGTGTCTGCACTGTGGGTGGAGCTGTCTACTGCACCATCTTAAAGATGCATTGATTAAAATGGACTGAGGGCCATAACAGCTCCCAGCAGGTCAGTCAGTGATTAACCCACACTTTTCAACTTTTAATCAGTTCCTGACCTCTGCAGACTAAAACAAAAGGCCCTGGATGGAGCTCCTGCAGAGCAGCCTGTAATGAGGTTCTACTATTATGCCTTTTTTCTACTAGTAGGTTTGCACCACGATGCTGACATCCAGGGCTGAGAGAAAGAGAGAGAGAGAGAGAGTGTAGCAAGGTATGAAACCACCACATGACAGAGGAGATCCGAGCATCCTTTGTTAGAGTGTTTCAATCAGGTGGCTCTTTAATGGCCATCAGAGAGGACCCACCACGCTGCAGCCAGCTCACGATGGCCATTAGGGCTCGACATCTACAGGAGCTTTTCTTTTCTCTCAGCCACAGCTGCATTACGTAACATAATTAATCCAGCCATATTAGCTATCACAAATGACATAGTATAGGTTCAGGTTTGTTTGTGATTGCATGGCTCCGTACAAGAGAGGATGATGTGGTTCAAGGTTGTAAGATATATGACACCGACATTAACACATCATGACTTTTATAGGGGCTTCAGTTAAGCTTGTTCTTTACAATTGCTCAGAACACACTAAGATGTCAAACACTAAAAGGACACACACTATAATATAACCCAACTACTGAATGAAATGAGCAAGAGAAAGAGTTTACTTGCACATGATGGATGCCTCTCATTCTGCTCTGACAGTTACTGTGAGCGAATAAAGTGTCTGCCTAAACCAGTCACATGGCTCTGCTCTTGAACACAGGACAAGAAAACACAGGAAAGAGGACGTTCTTTCTCCCTCAAGTAAATGAAGAGAAAACAGAAGGCTGAAAATAGTTGTTTAATATTGTTTGACATTAGCTTCACAATTGGCAAAGAGACCTTGAGTACAAATCATCACGAGACATCAGATAAGCAGTATAATTCATATTCTAATTAATATGGAAGCATAGCTGAGACTAAGAGGGTCTCCAAAGGGAGGGCACTGCTCATCAGTCTTATCTGAAAATGGGGAAATATCCAAAGCATTATCCCAATGGAATATTATTTCCCATCTCGTTTTCACTTATTCGTCGTTTTCTCTCGTATGCACACAAGCACACAGCCCTAAAAAGGCAGTTAGAAGTATGCTCCAGGGAAAACGTTTCTATAATAAGTGTTAATGATGGATAAAAGCACATCATAAGCTCTTTTGACCTGCCATTTCTGAATTCACTGCAGTTCTTCGTATATTTATAACAACAAAGCTCATTATTGACAAGAAAACAAAGAAAATGTCACCACTTTTCTGGAGCTCGACTACCAGCATTTTTTGTTCAAATATACGTTTTTAAAAGAAGTACCTTATGCTGGTCAATGCTGCATTTATTCAATACATAGTAGTATAAATAAAACATGTCATGAATTTCATTGTCATGAAAGTATCATTACTGATATTGTTACGCGAAAATATCTGTGATGAATCATCAGAGTCGTTTGGATCCATTTGCTGGCTTTATTTCTCGTGGTCAAACAGGCGGAAGTCAAATCACAGGCAGACAGAATCAAACAGGGCAAAACAGTAATCACAAACAATAGCCCAGGCAAGAGGGTCAGGGCAGGCAGCGAGTATCAAAGTGCTCAGAGTTGACTGTGGGGCAAATCAAAACTTCGCAAAGAAGTCCAGTGTCCAGTCTCAGTTTATATAGGCCACAAAATGGCGGCTGATCGGTGACAGAAGCTTTTAGTTCGTTGAAGGCCTTTCTGCTCTCCTCCGTCCAGGGTAGGCACCGATATCCTTTCTTGGTCATGGAGGTTAAAGGGGCTGCTACCTTGCTGAAGTCACGGATTAAACGCCAGTAGAAGTTTGCAAAGCCCAGAAAGCGTTGTAGCTCTTTGAGTGTCTGTGGTTGCGGCCAGTTCGTCACAGCTGATACCTTGCCTTCTTCGATAGCCACCCCCTCGGAGCTAATGATGTAGCCCAGGAACGAGATCTTGGTTTGGTGGAACTCGCATTTAGACATTTTAGCGTAGAGCTGGTGTTCGATGAGTTTCTGAAGCACCCTTCTTACATGAAGTACGTGACTGGCATAGTCCTTGGGGTATACTAGAATATCATCAATATATACTATGACGAATTTATTTAGCATTTCCCTGAAGACCTTGTTGATCAGTGATTGGAACACAGCTGGACTATTGTACAGACCGAAGGGCATCACTAGGTACTTGTAGTGCCCATTGGTCGTGGAGAAGGCCGTCTTCCACTCGTCACCCTCACTGATGCGGACGAGGTTATAGGCGCTGCGGAGGTCCAGCTTGATGAAGTAGTGAGCCGACCTCAGTTGACCTCAGATCCTGTCGCGGGTGGGTTTACTGCCTGGAATGAGGTCGATGGCGCAGTCCGTGGGTCTGTGTGGCGGGAGACGAGTGGCTCGGGACTGGCTGAAGGCGACTTGGAGGTCGTGGTATGGCTGAGGCAGGTCCGTGAGGTCAATGTCCTCTTTGGCAGTAGTCTGGATGGGCCAGCCAGGTGGGTGGTTTGACTGATGCAGTGAGAGTGACAGTATTCTGACCATTGAGTGATTTGATGTGAGTGCCAGCAGATGGTAGGGTTGTGGAGCTCCAGCCACGGCAGACCCAGAATCAGTGGATGGTCGGGAGAGTAGATGATGTGGAAGGAGATTTCTTCAGAGTGGAGTGAACTTGTGTAGAGAGTGAGTGACGCAGTCTGTTTGGTGATCCGTCCCGATCCTAGGGGCTGCCAGCCATGGTGGGAGAACATGGAAGAAGAGGGAGACGATTTTTAGTCACAAAGTCCTCATCAATGAAGTTGCCTGCAGCCCCTGAGTCAACCAGGGCCTTGGCGTGTATTTCGCAGTCATTAATTAGGAGGTACACATCAATCTTCATGGCGGGGCTAATAGAGACTGCACTCACCCAATATAATCTCAGATGTGGTGGCCTTGTGGGGCAGGTAGCGTGGATGTGTCCAGCCAGACCGCAGTACAGACAGAGGTTATTCTGTAAGCGCTGTTCTCGCTCCTCCCTGGTGATCTGGGTAGAGCCGATTTGCATGGGTTCGGCAGGGGGCAGATTAGACCGGACCAGAGCCTGTGTGGGAGTTGGGCGGCGGGCTTGAGTGAACGCAGGAGGTGATCAGTTTGGATCGCCAGATCCATGTATTCTGTGAGGGTCTTGTCCTGGTCCCGGCTGGCCAACTCGGTTTAAAGGTCCTCTCTCAACCCGCGTCGATAGATAGTCAGAAGAGGATGCGCATCCCAGCGTCCTCACTGTCTGAGCAGCGAGCGTCCGAAAAGTCATTGTATATTCAGCCGCGGAGGAAGTGCCTTGTTTGAGCATCATAATCTCATCTTTAGCGTCTCTGCCGTCCACTGAATGATCGAAGACTTCTCTAAACTCTCTGAGAAAGCTTTGATAGGGGGGAAACACCATGTTGCGGCCTCTCCATAGCGCAGTCACCTATTAATGAGACCTTGCTATCATCCGTGGTGAAACAGTGAGCTTGCTGGTTCATGTAAATCTCACATTGAAGTAGAAAATCTTCACACTTGCCTGCAGCACCGTTGTACTTCTCTGGGAGCGATAGCCACGCGGGGTTGATCACACTGTCGGGCACGGCTGGGGCAGGCAGAGTGGTCGGTGGTGTAGGTCGCAGACGGCATGGCTTGGCTCAGGGCCGCGGTGGCGGTGGTGAGGGCTTGAATGGAGCAAACTAATTCAACTAAGAGGCTGGTGAGCTTCTCCAACTGGGATTGGTGAGTTGACAGAACGGATGTTTGTCGGTCCATTTCGCCCATCATGTGATACAGTGCCGCTGGATCCGGTGTCGGCGAGGTTTTCTGTGATGAATCACCAGAGTCGTTTGGATCCATTTGCGGGGCTTTATTTCTCGTGGTCAAACAGGCAGAAGTCAAATCACAGGCAGACAGAATCAAACAGGGCAAAACAGTAATCACAGACGATGGGCAAGAGGGTCAGGGCAGGCAGCGAGTATCAAAGTCCAACAAACAATCCAACAAAATCCAGAGAAAGTAACAAGGAAAACGCTCAGAGTTGACTGCGGGGCAAATCAAAACTTCACAAAGAACTAGTGTCCAGTCTCAGTTTATATAGGCGTATAGTTTATATAGGTTTATGACGGAAGTGGCCAAGGTACGTGGGGGAAAAGGGTCCGGGTAGGAACCTTAGAACTCAACTCTGCTGTCTTCCAGAGAGAGCCACGGAGGCGCGACTTGTGACAATATCAATAAAGTGGTTTCTGTTTTAATATATTTTCTGTCACTAATTAGCATGCCTATTGATAGCTGAATGGCTGTTTATATGTAATTATAAACCATATATTCTGCATAAACAAATTTTACATCCCTGATCCCACCCAAATACATTAATTTAATAACTACCTTACTAACTATTAATAAGCAGAAAATTAGAAGTTTATTGAGACAAAAGTCATAGTTAATTGTTTGTTAATAGTGAGAATTGGACCTTCCAATGACTGAAAACATTTATTAGGATTCTTTAATGAATTTAATGTTCAAAAGAATAGCATTTATTTAAAACAAAGTCTAAAAAAAGTCATTTGGTCAGTTTAATGTGTTCCTGCTGAATAAAAGCATTAATTGAAAATAATTACTGACCCAAACTAATGTACATTCCAAATTCTGAGAGAACAGGGAACTGCGTCAGGGAGTAATTACAAGGTCAGATGACAATGAATAAATTGAATGCCATTTGTTTTATATGTTTGTGTACTAACCACAATCTATTTTTTAAAACAATCTTAATAAACCTGAATCTCTAAGTCCCATTCCTGCATCTGACAAAAAAGTCATCTCCAAAATGTAGCCATGGATTTGTTTGGTTGACCACAGATGACAGCATTCTGTCTGTTGTGGGGGCTGATGAAACTGGCAGAAAACACTGTTGTTGAATGCTCAAGGAACAGACTGTAAAAATGTTTTGTTTTGTGGCTTCATTTGAATACGTCTAAATAAACTGATTTTATTCAACTTAAAAATATGACTTTACATGACTGAATCAAATCACAAGAAATAGCTTTTTAAGGTTACAACCCTGCATTTCCTTTTACAGTCCAACATAACCTGAGAATAAAACAACCAATTTCAAAACTGATGTTGCCTCCTGGGTTTTATAAGGTGCACTGCAGAGTCTGAAATGTAAAAGAAATCTAAGTCTGTTAGAGTGGAAGAACAGCTCTGAGGTCAGTGGATTAGTCTAAGCTCAAGAACATATACAATGTTCTACATGCAACTAATGTATCCGTAGCCCCAGCCATGCCTCTGATACAGATAAAAATAACCTGACATGTGCTCAGAGATCAGTACATGCTAAGTTCAGCTCGGACGTATAAGTGATTTCGTACCAGACCCACTTTGAGGATCTTAGAGTGTCCTGAAGATTAAAGGCAGAAGAACCTCTGGATTTGTGCAGGGATTATAAACATGGATCACTTTCCTGTGCTTATTTTGCAATGAAATAAACCACATGAACAGTAAGAGCTCCTCTGATTGATGCTGGGATAATGCACATTGGAATACCAACTGGAAACTTTGACACAAATGTTTACATATGATAAAAAGTAAACAGGGCCAGCCTGTGGGTTTGTGGGGCCCAGGGCGAGATCACGAAAATGGGCACAGTCAGTATAAAAGTGTCATAAGATAAAAATGTCCACAGAACCACTGCAAAACAAAATGTGGTTTCTTTTAAACCGTACATGTCCACTGGCACGCAGTGAGTGGAGCATGAGTGAACAATTCCAGTTCATTCTTCATGGTAGTTGAGTGGCAGGCGTGCACTGGGGACTGTGGGATTGACAGCGGAACAAAGCAAGTAGTGAGAGCATCACAAAAATGGAGAAATGCTGATTTCGCAAATGAGAGGCAAAAAAACCCTGGTGGCAGCCAATCTTTGAGAAGCCAAGGTCTGTCATAAACATTTCAAAATCTGTTTCTGGTGGATTGGGTGCTGTAATCACATTGTTACATATATTTAATTTGTATTTTAAATGAAATTTGGATGCTCTCATTGTAGCTTGATTGTGGTCGCATGTACACTTTAGGCATACAGAAATACTTTGTGCATTTTTCCAAAAACAACACATGATATTGTAACTTGACCAGACACTGAAAGATACAATAAAACTGTGCTAAACTGCCATGTTTATTTAGATAAGTAAAACGGATTCATATGTTAAAATCACTGCAGAAATAGACACGGTAATGTGAAATCAATAAATAAAGTACTGTATGAATAAACTTAAAATTATAAAGGAAAGCCTATGTGTAGATGCAGTACTCAACAGATGTTCCCCGGCAATGCATCACTAAATGAATAAATTATGCAGATTACTGTTACTGTTTATTGTTTGACTGATTGCTGCTTTTATATATGCTAATTCTTCTGTCTGTTGTCACTTTCAGTACTTTAAAGGAATTCAGAGGTCATCTTGTACTTTTTCCTTACAGCTTATCTTGCTGTTATTTGAGCATCCTAACCAGGCTGACAAAATAACGTTGGCTCATGGAGTAAGACCATCCTTTGTGAAATTTGTTTGTTCAGTTTAATTTGATGACACTAGTGTTAAAATTAAACTATTTGTTTAAATATTTCCAAGATAAGACATGTAATGCACAAGATCAGTCAATTACAGAAGATAAAAACAGATGTAATATGTTGAAAACTATACGTGTGATTTTGTGTGCTATATTTCACTCGTACTTTTAAACCACTCAGAGATCACTATGTGCTTCAGTCTGATTCAGCTGATCAAAGAGGACTGATTTCCCTTTTCTTCGTCTCGTCTTGACAGCGACCCCTCAGAGATTCATTACCAGTCTGAGGAGAGTGGCAGGACTCTCTCCTTTCTCTCCAAACAGCTTCACTCCAAACAAAAACACTATTTAATAGAAGAAAAGGGTGGGGAAAGTGTAGGACACTAGCGTAGCCCCAAAACACCAGGGCTGTCAAAAAGACAGATGTATGTGTGTGCTGGTGAAGAGGGTGTGCTGTAGTCTGAGAAAAAGAGAGAGCGCAGTGAAGAGAGGGAGAAAAGTGAGCGAGTGAGTGAAGGAGAGAGTCATTTGTTGGTCTTATGACATTATAAAACCTATAAGACAAAAGCTCTGAAGCATAATAAATAGCTCCTTTCACAGCTCTTTCATTAATGAAAATGACAGAGAGTGCCGGCATTATTTACAGGATTTTAATACCCCAAATGCCTCTGAAACAGCAGTCTCCCCATTCACTCAAGCTCCCACAATCCCCTTTGTCAGAATGGATGAACAGAACCATTACTACGACTGTACTTCATGAGAAGAAAAAAATGTGAGCCTGCATGACTACATTAAGTAACCCTACATAATGGTTCCTTTGAGAAAGAACAAAACATATGAACATGGAGACTAATTTAAGTGTTAACTTGGCTTAGATCACGCATTCAAGCTGTAATTTTGTCTGTATAGTGTTTTTAACTGTATTAATTGCAATATATACATGATAAAATAATCAATCTCTCTACTGTGTATTTATTATGTATATATAAATGAACACAGATGCATGCATTTATTTAATACAAATATGTTAAGTTTATATATTAAATATAATTATGTATTATTTGTTTTGTATTGTAATATTTTCAAAATATATGCTGTACGTGTGTGTCTTTATATATAGCCTACATAATAAGTATACACAATAGACACACATATATTATTTATTATATAGGTAAAAGAAATGTGTGGATGAACATGTATTCACTTCATCATGTCCAATGTAAAATGTGGGTTCTGAAGCTAAAACCAGATGAGAAATACTGCACTAAATAATACAGGTAGCATTACAAGTGTGCCAGGATTCCTCGCATGTGATTCTTTCTGCAAAAAAAAGGAGGCAACCCATTATAGAGGGCATTTACACAGCTACACACACACGCACACATTACTCCATGAGTGACAATGTACCGCAAAACAGCAGTGAAAGCAGCACTGGACCATCTGCCAAGTATGTAATGACACACAACATGACATGAAAACACTGTGGAGGCTATGGTTAATGACAAGAAGATGAGTCTCAGTGTCTAAGGATCCTGGGGTTGTGTGCCGGTGTGGTGGTAGCATTAAGCTTTAAGTACACACTAAAATGGATTCAAAATAACTACACTCTTTAAAGGCTCACTGCTTTGTTTGAAATGAACCTCTGGTAGAATAAACACCATCAACAAGACCACACTCAGCTTGAGTCAGATACAGAAAATAGCTGCAGTTCCTTTCTGTTTTCTGACTGTATTTATGTGCTGAGCCTCTAACCCAAGGCTAAATGTTTATGTTGAAGAGATTCACACACTGAAGCAGCGTATGGCTCATTGTCACTGAATCCATGTGAGAAACATGTCAAACCCTCCTCCCTGTCCATCTTATGATGATAAGTAACAGAGGTCAGTTGGGTTATAAACAGCAGGGTGTTGGAATGTTAATATTGCAAACAGTAATCAACAATAATGCAGTTGGTATTTCAGAGACAAGCTCTACTGAATGACAACTGGGTGTGAGTCATAATAACATGGAATCAGAACTGACTTGATTTACTTTCTTAATCAAATCTATCTGGTCTTAAAGTGTATGACTCAACATTCTTTGTTATAGAGGAGGATTTTTTTTTTAATAATCTGAGCCTTTAAAATTATATTTCTTTTCTGTTGAAGAATCCAAGGCAATATAAGTAAAATGATAAAAATCCAAACAACAATCCAGATTTGTTTTGGGTTGTATAAATGTGCTTAGGGATGCACCTGAATGTTCGGCAACCAAAACTGTTTGGCCAAAATTAGGAAGAAAAGCTCTTTTGGTGTTCGGCCGAATAACCGAAAAGACCAAATAAATTATGTTGAATAATGACGTGATGTGATCAAATATAGTTGCACGCTAATGCAGCAAACATGTCACAGTGTAAAAGCATTCAGCTGCTCAGTAACATTTTCATGCATTTTTAAAATAAAATAAGAAAAGACAATAATAATGATAACAATAATTACAACAGCTCTATTAATACATTCATCATAATAGTCAAACGGTCTCAAAAAGTACCAAATATTGAATTATTAATTTTACATTAAATTGCCAAGAATTTCCTTTTGGTGCATCCCTAAATGTGCCTGTAATTAATTGGGTTCAATTAAAAGTTTAGGAACATGTCATGTAGAAAATAGAAGTGTAATTTAATTTAAAAAAAAGCTGTGGTTGCCAGATGTTTACGGTAAGAAATATGGTAGCAACATTTTAGATTTTAGTGAACTTCAAGAGTTAAAAAATACAAATAGTACACACGGTATACACAACACTAAATCAAATCAAATTAATGGAACAACATATGATGTAACGTAAATCCCCAGTGCACATAAGACAAAACTAATGAGAAACGGTTATTTCAATGAAAAAAACACAACAAAAAATATATCAAATGTTAAGCATAATGCAAAGAATGTTATTGGAATGTTATTTCATGGTTGTTCACAGCATATTGACTAGCTCTTTTTCACTTCCAGAAATGACTTTAACATAATTTATTACAGTTTTCTCATGCATTTCAATGGCCTTTACTTTCTCATTCACCTACTTCCCTGCTCCCTCACTCATTCTCTCAGTGCTCACTTAAAGTAATGAGTCAGTGAACCGTTATGACCCACCTTTTGACCCCAAAACAGATTTAGTTCAGGGGTCCCTGTGATGATCAATACACCAATCTGGTTCATGACTGCCTGCGAGATCAATATTCACTGTTTAGGACTTCACTATACACCTGTCTTTCCTTACCATTATGTGTG
>JAUMHI010000043.1:10393798-10409383 GCA_032359435.1 Enteromius unitaeniatus | reverse complement strand
CAACTTCAAAAAATAGCTGTGTGCCATAGGTGAACAATCACTTTCTGTGTGTGTGTATACAGTAGCAACGAGTAGGAGTGAGAAACACAAGTGTCTGTGAAATGTTTTGTGTTACTAATTTAATTTGCAGAATGCAAAAGATCGGTCAATACATGTATTGTTTCTCCAATAATGAATATCATTAAGCTGCTATAGACAGCATCAGAGAGTGCAGTACATTTGATCTGATTCCAAATGTTTTAGAGTAATGCTTTTATCCGTTTCCAGATTTTCAAATATTGTCTTATCCTAACAAACCGTACATCAATGGAAACTTATTTATTCAGCTTTCAGATTATTTAAATTTTTACTAAATTTACCCCTTGTTTATGTACTAATTTATTTAAGTTTCTTAAGTATTAAGCAGCACAAACTTTAGCATGTAAATACATACAGGCACATATACAGAAATTCAAACATATAAGATGCTAATACAAATCTTTTTCCGAATCTCTGTTCCCTTTCTCTTTTCTTTTTCTCTCTGGGGCATATGACTCAGGTAGCAGCATGGAGACAGAAAAGCCTTCATGCAAGTGGACGACTTACAAACACCCCACTGTCAGCGTGTTACTCCATTCGTGACAAGTGTCAAAGCACAGTGCGGAAGGGCCACCTGCTGCATGAAGATCACATCACTCCATGCTATGCGGACAGGTGAGAGAGGAGAGTATAAAAAAGCATTTGTTATCTGCTCTGGTTCAGTAGAACAAAAAGATGAATGAAGCTCCCATAAACTCCAAATAAAGAATCATTACTGCAATATTCACAACCAAATGATTACCCTAGAGAATGGATAACAAACATACACTGGTTTAGTATTCAGTAACCAATTATGGATAAATAAGAAGATAGAAGCAAATAAGTGGAGTTTTTAACAGCATACGCAAACCATCATGTGTTATTCTCATTTATAAAAGTCATAATTTGAAGAGGGATTCCAGGAGGCAGAGGAAACGAGCATAAATGAGACAGTATTCCCAGAAGGCTTGGGATGAGCTGTAACACAGTGTGTGGGTGTTTGGGTAATTATCCAAAGGAGTCTGCTGTTTTTGTTAACAGTTATTAGTGTCTGCGAGCTGCTGTCACATGGAGCGAGAGAGATAGACATATTTGACAATAAAGATTTTGACAGTTCATATTCAAACAAGCCAACCTGAGAGACACCTAAATTCTGTAAACGTCTATAGGATCACACTACATCTTATTGTTATGTGTTGTTTACACCACAAACGCATTCACACTTCACCAGAAGCATTTGCTTTAATTCAGAAAGGCATATGCACACACACGAGCACAAATAACTTCTCATGTCATGTCAGAAACGTTTACCGGTGTGCCATGCACACTGTAATCAGATGCGGATGAGAGGGCTTCCTGTCAGATTATTTGTGAAGGAGTGAAAAGAGTGACGGGTTGAGGTGAAGCGTGAGAAAGAGAGATGGAAAAGGAAAAAAAAAGAAGCCAGAATGAGGCTACGACACGTGTGTCAAACTTTGCCACAGCCGAGCTGTGATTGAGGCTTCGAAGCTGCCCTAGATATCCAAACATTCATTTTCAGTGAGGAGAGCAAGCACACATTTTCCAGGTGCTTCAACCTGATCATCAACCCTTTGCAAGAAAGTGCAAAATGCTCTAAAATAGGTCTTTACATAAAGCAACATTTTCATTTGTTAGATTTAGTTTTATTTTTTTATACAAATTGTTCAAAATAAAATAATCAGATACATGTTTTAGTCACTTAGAATAACCCTCTGCCTCTAAATCATGTTGTGCATCCAGGTTTGCTGAGATTGGTTGCTAAATATCTTGTTTTGAACCAAGTTTGAAACTTTTAAACACTTTTAAGTGTTTGCTCTTACTTTCGCAGACCATAAAACTAATTGTGACCATAATGAATCTGAAGTAAGATTCTGTGGTTTGAAAGATTCACGACTGCGGTGAGTCCCATCTGGTCTGGGGCTCTCCTGAGACACTAGAAAAAGAGAGGAGGACTGAGGTTACACCGCTGTACCGTAAATACAGCTGACACACTAATATACTGCAGGCATCACTGCTGTTCTTTGTAGGCAATCAGACACACATGCCTCTCAGTGACAATGTTATTTGTTAATGAAAAAAATCCATCCGGCCTTTTTCTTTCACTGAAAGAAAACACCAGATGTAACTCTCCACCCTCCGAGAAAAACACAAAGGACAATAATTAAATCAATGCTAGTGCAATTTCATCTGTCTCTTAAAAGGGATCCATTTTCAGCCATTTAATAAGCATATTAGATTTAATAAACAGCCAAGTGGTTTAAAGTCCAAAGCCAGGCCTGAGGTTTCCAGTTTTATTCGGGAGCTCGACCAAACAAGAGCTAATGAATGCAGCTTAGCTGACAGACACTTTGCTTGACTGCAGAACAAGGCCACCCTACTGTGCTGCCATACTGAGGCAGCTCTAATACACTACCCACATGTACAGCCAGCCAAAAGTCCTGGAGTTATGACACAATAAATCTAATGAGAACAGTGAAACACAAATTACAACAGGAAACACCCAGAACTATTCACCTGTCAATCTTCCACCCAAACTCCTCCCCCGTGTCCGAGGTTCTTCATGGAGCCATGGCAGCTGGGGCAAAGAGAGGCCTCCTTGACTGGCATCTGCACTGTTGGCTCAAACTGCTAATTACTTCATTTTACTAGTAATTAGCTGATTAAAATAGACATTTAAGACCAGAGTCAGGGCTTCCCGGAAACCACACGTTATAGAGGCAGGAAGACAGCTGCCGGCTGTAAAAGACACAGGGAAAGACTGTGATTGAAGCCGAGCAGAATGCCAGCGATGTGCTTTTTTACGCATACAGAGTGGTAAGATCCGGAGTAATTGACTGTTAAATGATCAAAATTGGACCCCACTGTGAGTCAGATGACTTAAATAATTCAGGAAATACATACACTCCTCTTCATCTGTTCTGTATAAAGAGGTGAGAATTACAACAAATGCTGAACTGAAAGAGGTTTGCTATTCAGAATACTACAATTAAATCCATATACTGTAGGTGAACAGGTGCTTTTAGGTCTTTGAGTAAATCAGTTTTTTTAGTCAATGATGAGAATGTGGAGCCCAACATATAATACAGAAAGTATTTTAGGACAGTTCCATACAAAAAATGTAAAACTGATGTGCATTTCATATTGACCAAAATGTTTACTCATATCGCCTGCCCCCTGTTTTTATAAATGTAAATGTGGGATTTGTGAGTGTGTGTGTGTGTGTGTGAGAGAGAGAGAGAGAAAAAGGAAATACTAACACCTCAAACAGTCCATAAATTAACGCTTTGTGCTCTTTATATTAAGTACTCTATTTATATAAGTATGTTGCAATTGTAATTTTGGTATATTTATACTACTATAGTTATACTACTAAAGTATATTTGATTGCACTAAAGTGGAAACTATTGCAAGTATATATCAGGTACACTTTAAATATCTTGCTTTTAAAGTGCCCCTATGCTATGATGCCATTTTTAAAGGTTGCTAATATAGATTTATATATATTCTCTTAAAACAGGGTCAAAAAACAGTTTAATTTGTTTAACAAAAAACAAATTTAATTTTACCCCATTTCTAGATGATTAGTAAACGACGACTCTGTGAAGCAGTTTGAAGAATCAGTCTGTCTAAACCCTTCCTTTCCGTGAGCCCTCACTCCTGTGATTGGTCAGATAGCACAGTCGTATATGATTGGTCTACTGCAACAACGTGTGTTGGAAAATGAAACGCCCATGCAAAGGCCCATGTACTGTTGGGCCCATGTGGGCGGGCAAGTTGTTCACGACGTAGAACGTGGGCAAACATTATGCAAATATGTTACTTTGTGATGTGTGGCCGTAACAGAAAAAGCTTTGAATTGCTGATGACTTGTTTAAGTGAATATGAGCTGACTCTTTATTTTTTAAAACTGTCAACACACTGTTGGCGTCACAACTTTGCATATAATTTATATTCACATACAGCTACATGACACACTGCATGAAAGACCATATTTGAAAAGGCATAATAGGGGCCTTTAAAAACATTATGCAGACATCATACAATCCTTATTAACGTGACATTAAAACATTATTAGAAATAATATTAATAAATGTACATATAACACTATAAGTAAAGAAACACTATAAATACAGTGTTTTTACTAGGGTACTACAACAGAAGTCCATGGTAAATGTTCATGTTCACACAGCTGTTTTAGTGTGATAAGAGAATCTCGATAAGTTGACATCCTTCTAACATAACATTCATGGAGGCTCAGGTCAGGTCCACCACTTGGCCTGGTTATCACACGCTCCTCACCTCTCCAAGTTACCCCCATGCTTTCACTGGTCACTGCTTCTCAAAAGGCCCCTGAGGTGCTTCTGTGCTAAACCAACCCTGACAAAGCTTCACACGCTACTGTGATAGACGATGCTCAGAGCATTTATCACAAAATCACAATTTTGAGGCATTTCTCAGCTGCTTCTGAATCCCAGCTGCCAGCTTGACCGATAGAGAGGCGAAGATACGCTAAAGCCCCATAAGCTCTTGCCTCCAGCTGGACTCTACATTATGAATGCTCTTGACTTTCTGCCGCAGGGTTGCCTTGGAGACGAGGACAAATCTGCACTGGGCACACAGCGATATTCAAATGCTCCCTCTGAAGCAGAAAAAGAGAAACGACTAAATTGTTTCTCTTGACACTCTCAGGTTCACATGTTGCACTTATGTGAATGAGGAGGAAGGAGAGAAGCACATTATTCTTGGTTAAGAGAAATAAACAAAGAACAGGAAACATGTTGGCATTTTCCAGCACTACTGCCTTCCATCCACCAAGAGTTTAGCTATAAACTGTAATAAAACTTAATTAACTTAATTAAAAATAAACTGCAGAACGGTACTAAGAAAAAACAGTACTAAGAAGATATTAGAGTGATGTCATCATCAATCATATCAGAACAATCAAAAACTACCATTTAGTTATCAATGTTCACTCTATATGTTTTTAGCACTGGGTAAGCAGCAATCTCTTTGAATGCAAGCTTGTGGGTTACATACACAAGACTGTATTTTGAATTAAATATGAATTTTCCTGTATGAAATAAATCATGCTACTGAATGAGCCTAAGGAGTGCCTACAGGCCTTTTGTAGATGTAAGTAAAAACCCTAAAACACTACAGTAACATTGAGAGGTTTTGTAATCCAGTTAAAAATAATTGTGCATTAATTATTATTTATTTCAAAATTAAATATATTAAGACTAATATAACAAACGACAGAAGAAAATATATATAATCAAATATGTTTAAAAAAAAAGTTTTTCTTTCATTAAATCTATCAAAAATGATAGTAATATATAAATGTTTATATCAAATAAATTCTTTTGAACTTCATATTCATCAAAGAATCCTGAAATAAAATGTATCATGGTTTCTACAAAGAAAATCAATGAATAAAAATAATCAGCAAAGACAAGTTTTTAACTCTGATAATTATAATACATGTTTTAAATGATGTCTGAAACTGAGGACCGACTAAATATTTCTTAGTTCTTTTAAAGTGTAATTAATTCTTTTAAATACCATTGCTTTTTCTGTATTTGTATTTAATACATGCAGCTTGACTTAGCGTTAATTAGAAAATTAGATCTGAATTAGAATATCATTTATATTTTTTGTTGCCTACAACAGTCTGAAAACTACTGTTGTACTCAGTCAATAATGGGATACACTTTAGGGCACTCATTCTCCTCCCTCAGGATACCACAGTTCTGAACTCCTTCAAGACACTGACAGAGCGAAGCCAGAGAAAGAGTAGCTCAGAAACTGAACAAACTCACTCTACCAGGAAACACTCCACTCCTGGGACATATATGCAAACACAACACACACTCCCTGGCAGAACTCCACAGAACTCATCCTTATAACAACCCCAAACATTATCAAATATTAATCCAGGACCTCAGGTTCAGTTCTCAAAACATCTGAAACAATATCAGATTGAAATATAAAAGAGGCTATTGAATCCCCAACTCTCACACTGACAGGTAAGTCTCTAAACAGACAAGAACTCAGATTAACAGTTGGAAAAAACAAAGTCAACCCTAGTCAACTGGACCAGCAGGAGGGAGGCAGCTAAAATTCCATGCAGGAAGATTGTGAGAAATGTTAAAGGAATGTTTAGGAGTACAGTGTATGTGTGGTGCAGGATAAATATCATAAGGGTCATGAAGAGTTGAGAGCAGTTGAGGCCTTTCTGAAAGCAATATCACGGCAGTCGCAGAGTGGCCCATAGGCACCAGATTAATCACATGGTTCTCAGACAGGCGCATATATGTGGCTGGCGTCTGTCAGTGGAAAGGTTAATGAATGCAAAGACAGAGAGAAACATGGGTAAAAACAGCAATGGAAAGACATTTCACAACATGGCTGCTCTATGTTCCTCCCAGCAGTCAGTACAGTCTCTATATCCATTGACCTCATATTAAACATAACCGGCCTCACATTAACTTTCATGGCTTCTTGAGGATATCAATCTATACTGCACTACATCAGATGGAAACTGGATTTATTACCTCCTGCAATCATACATGAGGAAATTCATGCTTTGAAAAAAGCACATTTGCGTATATAGAATAGTACCTACTATTCTCATAGTAGCAAAAAAGCAGAGTGCTTATGATTTAAACATTACTTTTCAACCCTTGCCATTCTTAAAAAAGTAAAATTGCTTCTTTTTTGACTTTTTAATTATTTTTTTTAAATCCACCAAATCCAATTATTTTTGGTGTAGAAGTAAATCTTTTCCCTCCATTATTTAGTTTTTCAGTATAGCCTGGTTGAACCAAATGAATCATTGCAAAGGAATCAAATTTAATCTAATTGTGACCAAATTTTTGGTGATATTTCGAGAAAAAAGCACATATTTACAGCCCTAATGAAAACTAATAATTGATGAGAAGCAGAGCTAGTCCTCTCTACATGCCTTTAGTCCCACTAGTGCGTCATTCTTACCCTCTAAACACAAAAAATTAATCTAAATCCATTCAGACAAAAAGGACACAAGCGAGCTTTAATAATTCATGAAGTGGGATCCGGATTGACTTTAACCACAGTTTTATGGCGATCATTATTGCTGCACATCTGTGCAAAGTCATAGATCCATTCAAGGGCTGCTTTGCTGTTTTGTACGCCATTTAGCTGGCATTTGTCTGTAGATTATTCTGAAAATATTGTTTAATGCCACTCTGGGTCTTAAATATCTTAAATACTCTCTAAGATAACACAATGCAGTCTACAGGGTTGCACACATGAAAATGTTTGTCAATCAATGTCCTTTCAAGTTCATCCATCCTGTTTTTCATTCAAGGTCATCTTTTCATTGGTGTGCAAAATGTCTGACTAACTACTGTTCATCTACGCCATACTGTATACTGTATCATACTCAGTCAATGTGATTGCTGTGTTCTCTTGCCATTTTCGTTTCCGCAATAAATTAATGTGGCTACTCACCTGCTCCATCCCTCTCTGTCAGACACCTTTAAAAGCTGATTAATTCCCCCCTCCACTAGGTACGCAGGAGGAGAGCCTCATCAATCTTTCTCTACCTTGACAGCGTTCAACTGTGCCACGCTTTCCAGTGTTACGGGACTGAATGGACAGAGCCCTATTGATAACTCAATCATCATCGTTGGCCCATGTGAACGGAGACACTTGCCCCCACGAGGAAAGACTGTGGAATTCACCATCTGACCAGCCATCCCCTGAGATCAAGTTCAATGACAGTCCCTGAAGTCAGGAGAAAACACTCCGGATGGCACACTTGTCAGTCCAGTACATTTCTTTGCTTTCAGTGCTGTAAGAGGCTACAGCTGGGAGGGATTCCACTGGATGTCAGCCAGTCTTGATCCCTGTACAAGACTTGTCTATCAGACAACTTCTACATTTCCTGGACTGCAAGAAGTATGTGTGTGTAAAGTGTTTAGGGACAATAACACCGGCTATTTAATTAAATGTACAGGAATTTGAAGTAAAGCCTGGAATTTGAGAATAATTTCCAGAGGATTCCATGCATTGTACGCAGTGTGTGCGAGGAAATCATTTGTGCAGATAAACAACAAACTACTCAAGCGTCCGTTCTCTCGTGCTGATGGAGTCTGGGGTCTGCTGCTAAACTAAACTACTTCATCTCAGCCATAAAATGCTGTGTTTACCTGAATCCCACAGAGAGACATCTCATGCTGTAACTCATCTCATTCTTTGATCTAGACTTGTGTACTACATCTAAGAGAGAGAGAGAGCCAGAGAGATAAAGGGGATCATACAGAGAAAGAGAGAAAAAAAGAGACTGATAGAGTGAGAGACAGATAGTGAGAGAGTTAGAAAGATAATCATCTAATGAGATCTTGATCTCTCCATAGTTATAGTCCAGAGATGAGGAGAAATATGACATTATGTAACTGCTATATAAATAATACAACAGAGGAAATATGTTGAAATGAGCTTAAATATAAGGGACTTAGAAAAAGTCTGGACAACAGCTAAATGTGCCAAATCCAAATAGTAAAAGCACCAATATCTTTTTATTTATTTTTTTTTTGCCAAATCTTAAATGGTTTAGCAGTGCTGGTAGTGTTGATCACATGTGGGAAAAAAGTTGCTCAAAGGTTAGTTAAATGTATAGTTCACAACAAAATAAAATTGAGATGACATTGAGATCTGCATTAGAAGGTGAGATATTCAGTGAATGAAGAATTGAAATAGAAGTCATATGGACCACTACATCCTACTTCTTATCTTCTTTTGTGGTCTATGGAAGACAGAAAATAATTTCTAATGGCATGAGGGTAAGTAAAAGATTATTTTCGGCTGAACTACCTTTTAATATACAGAGCTGAGTCCGCCATTGCATGATCCGCTGAGAGCAGTTGTCTGTGTGCGTCTGCATTTGTCTTACGTGTGTGATTTTGAGTCAGGGTATGGATTTAACAACATCCCACCCATTTTGCAATCTGTAAACTTGTACATACTTGGTTAATGCTCCCTCTGAAGCCAGACGATCCCACAGAACAAGAGGCATGAAAAATTCAGTCAGCGTTCCCAATCCCTGCTGCAATTATGCATGAGCAGAACGGCTGGCTGAACAGAGCAAAACTCAATGCATATACTTTACATCCCATTCCTAGGGATGGGTACCGAAACTCTGTACTTAATTGGTACCGGTGCTAAACTACTGGCACCGTAGTATCGATCGCAGGCTGAAGTATCGATAAGCTCTGACGTTAACGGTTCTGCTATCGGTACTTCGAAAAAAAAAGCATTTCCTATTTATTGTTAATAATGGTTACCTAGCATATTTTAACCTTTTCTAATTTGCGATAATATTAAAGACATTTGCCTGCACCTTGTTTTTGGCAATCTCATGTGCGAAATGTCCGTCTGTTCTGCACATAGGTTCCGCAGAACACAGAGTTCGTGCACGTATAATACGAAAGCTCGCGCTTAATAGAGTGACGATGGCGGAGAGAACAGAATGATCAAAAGCAGTGGCTTTCACACTCACAGTGTCCCATGTTTATCAAGGCGCGACCCATTATATATATATATATATATAGTTAGAAAATAAAAACAAAGCAAACATATGCTTGCAACGAACACGGCATAACATCTGGCAGAACTGGGCAGATAGCTTTCCTGAGGTGAGAGACTTTTTATTTCATAATCTGTAAAAAAAAAGAAATAATGTGACTGACAATAAACCTGTCAACATCTCATCTGACCGCAGACACTGAATCGGGTTTGTTTTTACTTATTAAACGGCATTTGACAGAAGAACTGCTTTCATGCAAGTCTTTAAAATAAAAAATCTCACATAAGAAAACATTTATAATAACTTATGCTAGCAGACGTCCACAAGAACAACATAAACATAACATAAGGTCTCTCTAAAGTAGTATGTTATAATAATGTTAATAATTTAATAAACACACATTTTGGTTACATTAAAAATAATCATATAAATATTTAGTTTTTTTTTTTGCAGTAGCCTAAATACATTTTAAACCTTAAAAACGCCTTTACAAATAGATGGATAATAATAAACTATGCATAGAAAAAAAGAGATAATAGAAAACAGGGAAAATTAATAAATAAAGCAGAGCTTTAGCCAAAGCGGATTGTTTAGTGGCATTCTTTTACAGGAAATCATTGTGTTTATTTATTTGTTTTACAATCATTTGCTTTGTTTGTGTAATATTTGTTCAAACTTTTTTGTTTGTTAGGCTACAGATTATTATTTTACAATAAAAAAAGTGTTGTTATTTCTGTTCTCAATTTTTTTATTATTATTATTATAAATTATTTTTTATATTTAAAACACAACAAAAAGTACTGATAAGAGTACCGTTAAAGTACCGGATCGATAAATGATATTGATAAAAGTATTTATATCATTAAAACCTTAACGATACCCATCCCTACCCATTCCCACTCCACTGACTGCCAGGCTGGATCTGTGCATGCTCGGCTCAGACGTTCACACTGTCTACAGAGCACTACATGACAGGCAATCAGAAGCCCTCCAGCGCCTTTCTGGTGCTCACTGTGATAATGCCTTAGCATCACATCACCGAATAAATCCATTGCAAAATTCAGACAGGGCAGAGAGCAAAGACGAGAATTAGCCTATATAAGTCAAACATACATGTGCATGTCACATACTGATAACGGTATATTTCAAGTGGAAGAAACAAATCGCTAAAAACATCTTAGAGGATATAATTAAACACAGAAATTGTTTATGAATCCCAAAAGATGTAACAATACAGTATATTTACATCTACAGGGTTGCTAAGCATTATAATTTAAGAATCAATCAGGGATGCACAATATATCTATTAATGCACAATATTAGATACATTATCATATGTATCAGTATTTGATTGCATTTGATGTTAATTTTCTCTATTTTAACCTTTAGAATGCCTCTGATGCTAATGCTGAGTTAAGGTTAATCTTTAAGAACACTAATAGTTCAATAACACTCTTAAATCTAATCTTTAGCAAATGATTTTTCAGTTTTTTAGCAGTTTTATCATTTATTTAGACCAACTAATTTGAATAAATATAAAGAATGATTTATAAAGAATCATGTGACACTAATCATTTAGCCTTGCCATGAAAGAAATAAATTGCACTGTAAAATAAAAATGTCATTAACAAATTATTTATATTTTCACCTACAATTATCTTATATTGTAATATTGTGTCACAACACTAGTGCTTTAATTGTATTGTTGATCAAATAAAAGCAGCCTTATTAAGCATATATATGATAAAAATAATCATAATTATTCAAAAACATTTTAATATCTTACCACCAAAGAAAGGGGCCTTTTCCATGACACCACTCCGATCAGTCCAGACAAAAGCACCTGAAACAGAAAGAAAACAGCTTTTTGAGACTAAAGAACAGAGCTACACATCTCACTGGGCCAGTGCAACTCCAACAATCATCACAGGAGACAAAAAAATTTATCCATTTTTAATGTGCAAGGAATAATGTGGTGCAGGATGGCGAGGGGAATCCTGCTGATATGTAGATGTTAAAAAAACTGCGATAACATGAATACTTTTATATTCTCTGCAGTACTTGTTCTTTCTTCCTGTTCTGTCTTTTTCTCCTTCACCCTTCATTAACCAGCAGCACTCCACTCCGAGGCAGTCTCTCTCTCTCATGCTCCTTCACCCTTTAACCTCTCCAGTTCAGCAGGCCTCTTTCCCTCATTCACACTGTTTACCCATGGGACCTTGATGCTGCGCTACACTCGCAGTGCCATCTCGCATAAACCAACAGGAGCAGAGCATTAAATGCAATATGAAATGGGAATGAAACATTAGCAATGAAGTTGATGCTGTCAGCAGTTTAAAATGTAAATTCAGGTTATGAATAATACTCCACATGTTATTAAAGCGCTTAGGTATATATAGTGCTTCACACATAGAAGGAGTAGAGTGCATGCTGACTATTCCTCAGTCACTGAAAATGTGTTTGCTGGCAAAAGAGAAAAAGAGATCAGTGAGACTGAGGAGTCGATCGATCTGAAGATTATAGGATTATGCCATCGTGTGCAATCACACACAGGAGTGGGATTAACGAGCACCAACATAAAGCAAAAGTGCAGAAAAACAAAAAAACAGGATCAATGTGGGATTCAAAAAGAAAATAAAAGCGAAAAAAAAAATCTAATAGAAAGCTTTTGCAAGGTCTTGTTAAGCACGATTTGGTCTGCTAATTGGTCTGGCCAGGTATAAATATATATATATATATATTAATAAATTACTAAAATAAAAAAAAAACATTATATTAATGAAGCAATAATAGAAAAACAAATAACACGCTACATACATACAATCCACTTGTGCATGGGCCATTATTAAAACATTACTTCAATACAAATACATTTCTGTATCAAGTATGACATCAGATTATGTTTTATGAGAGAGAGTGTGTGTATGATTTGCTCAGAGAGACGATGTGAGAAACGTTCACATTGTATTTGCTCTCTTGATTTATTGATCCTCTTTCAGTAGCAATTGAGAGAGAGCGAAAGAGAGGAAGAGAGGAGAAAACTAAACCAAGAGTGAGGAAAAAAAGATGCTCAGAAAGAGTCAGTTAAAGATAAGATTGAAAGGGAGGAAAGGCCTGGCTGTGTGTGTGTGTGTTGAAGGATCAGCAGCACAAAAGAGCTCACTGAAAGGAATATTCAGTCGTTGTGCAAAATCCTATTCCCTGGCAAAATCACATCCCCCTTTGGGCACCTAAATGATTCTATTGGCTGAAAAATCTTTTGGGGCTATTCTATTCAGTGTATGATTAAAAATGACATAATATTGCTGGCTGATGTATATTTACTTATTAAAGTCAAATGAAATTCTTCATCAATTTAATAAAGGCATCTCTATAAACTTTTAAACAATTAATCCTTTTTTTGAGCATGTCAATGTCTATTTTTCTAAATCTAATTTTATGAAAGATTCATTTCATTAAATCTATTTTTTGAGAATTCTATTAAAAAAAAAGAATATATAGATTTTTATTTTGTCTATGTAATTTTTAATCAAAATGTCATAACTCAATCTTCGACTGAAATAACAGACTTATGTGTTGTATGCCAGACATTTTCAATCATATATTCCAACAACTGCAAACTTATATTCAGATCTGCCTCCATCTAATCAACAACCAACTGATTAAACAAAGTCACCACCCTACAATTATTTTCTTTTTCAATAACAGTGGAGAAAAGAAACAGTGCTTCTTCTGTTACATCAAAACACATCATTTTTGTTAAAATGAATTATTTAATAAATGGACATTTCTAAATATTATCTAGTAACAAGTTTGAGCTACAGGAATGTGTACAATAAATAATACAGGCCCTCCATCACCCAAATTTGTTTACCTTTATCTGACTCAGGGTTTATGAAAATGTTAATTTATGTACTGAGGGATGAGTCAGAATGTTTGTCTGTGGTAAATGACAGCATGCCTCAAATACTGTCAGGTACACACACACGTTGTTTTTTTGTGATTTATAGGGACTCTCCATAGGCATAATGGTGTTTATACTGTACAGACTGTATGTGCTATTGCCCTACACTGACCCTACACCTAAACCAACCCTTACAGGAAACTGTGCATTTTTAGATTTTCAAATAAACACCTTTCAGTATGTTTTTTAAGCCTTTTGAATTATGGGGACACTGAAAATGTCCTCATAAATCACCTTCATGTTGTAATACCTATGTCATACCCATGTTATTATGCAAATGGGTGTCTTTAAACCAGATAAACATGCACACACACACACACACACACACGACACCTACATTAACACCTGCTACCGTTTGAACCCTCCACTTTCTATGAATCCCCATTGACAACCATCCCTTATTATTCTTAACTCTGTGCCTGAATTAGGGCTCCCTACTGACTCTCATACCTTTATAGCACATAGGTTAATTGCACGCTGTAGAGTGTGTTATACTGCAAACTACAGAACCCCATAGGTTTGTTACACAACGTAGGAAAATTATATACTGTAGTTTAGAAAAGAAGTTATGCTGCTCAACCTTTTCTGGATTTATTTGAGGATATGTACAACATCTGCAACCATCAATCCCTTATTCCCTACGTCTCCAGAGGTGCAGCAGAGCACACATTATGCCCTGGGTGGGAAGTCTTGCAGGTGATTTCCTGCCTCTGCGGTTGAGTCTGCGCAGAAATAGTTTTCTGGAAAGAGGCAACGATAGCAAGCAATAATCAAAGAAGGATTTCACCCTCGGCTGCGCTCTCAACAGGATTATAACGCACCACTCACTGACATTAGCCACTAAAGCCTTTTAGCTCAGTCAGCAGTGCTATGAGAGGAGAGAGAGCCCTTCAGTCAATTACCAGGGTACAGCTGCTCTGTCTAATATATGTACATGTCACACAGCCCATATCGCAAACACCACAAATGACAACTAGACTCTAAGGACCGGGATTCAACTCAAGCCCAGTCTGCTGAAACTGGACAATTAGGAAAAATCCGAGGGAACACAAACTGGATAAAAAACAATGTGCTTTGAGAAATTGCTCTTGGCTGTCAAAACCAAGACTGAACTTGTAGTGGTTTGCATATTGAGTGTGGTCTGCAGAGTGTAAGGGTGCAATGGGCGACTGCTCTTTAATCACACTCAACTGCTTGCACAGCAGTGATATACAGCCCCCCCCAAACACACTGTGAGAGAGAGCCTGAGAGAGTGAGAGATACAGCATTTGAACTAAAAATTAAGAAGAGCAGGTAACAAATTTAGGTTAAAAAAATGATGTGTTTGGAAATGTTTCTGCTGTGTAGTTTTCTAATGTTTTTGAAAGGTAACAAAAAATGTTTCTCACAGCGTTATGCTAACTTTATTTTCAACCAAAATGTTATTTTCAAAATTCTTAGAACATTAAAATGTCCAATTTTCTCGTTCACTCTCAGAAATGAAGGTACAAAAGCTGTCACTGGGGTGGTACCTTTTAAAAATGCATACTTTTGTATCTATTAGATTCAAATATGTACACTTTAAGTACTTGAGGTACAAATATGCCCCTTTTGTAAAGGTACTGCCCCAGTGAAAGCTTTTTTAACTTTTTTTCCTTTGTTGGGATTAGAAGTTTCTTAGAATGTTTAAGTGCACAACTTAATTAGAACGCTATAAAAATGCTGATCGTAGAACTTTTTTAATCACCGTTGTAAAAATATTTATGAAATATTATTAAAATTATCAGTTTGTAAAATGTAAAATGTTTTGTCCAAACATTAAAATCTAAAGAAAAAAATTAGAATTGTAAGTAGTTAACAAATATACTATGCACGTCTGCGTGGGCAAAAAGAAAGAATAAACAGGGATGAAATCCTTATGTAATGATGCCTCAGATGGTTCAGAATCCATTTGCAAAGCTTTATTGACTCCAACAAATGTACACTCCACAAAACA
>JAUMHI010000043.1:10372170-10393698 GCA_032359435.1 Enteromius unitaeniatus | reverse complement strand
CCGGGTGGAACTAATATTCGGGTGAAGGTTCCCGCTGCAGCCCTTCGGAGAGCGCCACAGAGGCACGGCTTGTGACACCTTAATGGTCCATTAATTATTTTTTGTTATTTTAAGGAAGAAATGTTTGGAGAAAATAAATGCAGTTCCACAGCCAAACAAACAAGTGTGTTTGTTTTTGATTGTTTCATAAGCATCATTTGTTTGGGAATTAATTGGACTACACAGGTCATGCTGTATGTTTTTGATGAACTAAAATGAACAGGAATCAGACTACTACACTACCAGTCAAAATTTTGGGCCAGTAAGAATTTTATAATTTAATAATACTAGTATTCAGCATGGATGCATTAAATTGATAAAAACTGACGTTAATGATTTGTATTGTAGCAAACCGCTTTATTTCAAAAACAAGTTTTTTGTTTTTTTTTAAGTAGTAGGAAGCACACTTTTTCTACATGTGATAATAATAAATGTTTCTTGATAACCAAATTAGCATATTAAAATAATTTCAGAAGTACACTGAAGACTGGAACAACGATGGTAAAAAATCAGCTTTGACATTACAGAAATACATCACACATTAAAATATATTAAAAAAAACCTTCATTTCTGATTATATACATAAACGCAGCCTTTGTGAGCAGAAGAGACTTCTTTCAAAATCTCTAAAATACCGACCCCCACAAACATGTAAGATTTCACTAAGAGCACACCAAAGTTTAAACAGTCTAATATCAGCAATAAAAACTGCTACAATGTTCAACATGTCCTTGATGGAAAGACTGAACAAGCAAAACTAGCTAATGTAATAAGATCATTTTCTCGTCTCAGCTCTTTAACGATAATCTGCATGAACTTCTATTCTCTCAGACTGATGTTTTCCTTTTATGTATACCCCAAGGGTGCAACCAAACTCTTTAGAAGCTGAGCATCCAGCACAAGAAAAGACAGAAGGACAAAAATGATCAAATCAAAATCAGAAAACACAAGAACACGCACCAGAATCTGTCAAATCACTAACAGACTCCACTACACACATCTGTTTAGACAGCTGCTGCTTGCTCCTATTGTTCCGGTGCAGGAAGGACATCAGCAGGATGGTCATGTGAGCTCATATGTGGCTAAACTGATGTCCATGTCATGTGTTTGGAGAGAGTCCAAGATTTCTCCTCATGGAGAACGTGGGGTCCAATTGCTTCAATTAAGAAGGAAACTG
Source organism: Enteromius unitaeniatus (assembly GCA_032359435.1). NCBI lineage: Eukaryota > Metazoa > Chordata > Actinopteri > Cypriniformes > Cyprinidae > Enteromius > Enteromius unitaeniatus. Next base: position 10,392,482 of record JAUMHI010000043.1, on the reverse strand, counting down.
TGATTACATATGTGCTATTAGATATAAATAGAACGCACTCCCGCTGCCCGCAGCAATGCTTGCGAATGACTTCAAGGCATTTTTTTAAAGCATAGCTTTCCTCACACACATACTAATGAAGGTGTGTGGCCTATCATCTTGATTTACATACATATTCATGAAGGTGCATGCATGCTTATGAAAGCATAAAGCGTCATTCATACTCGCATATACACTTATGAAGGTTTATGGCTCATCACCTTTAATATCATAAGGCTTGAATTGAGTTCAATGTGTGAAACATTCGGAAGTATCCATAAATGTGATGATGATGATCATCACAGCTACGTGAGTGACTGAACGAAGGTCCTGGAATGAGGACACGACACACTTACACATCACTCCCTAAAAGGGAGGGAAAGAAAGAGAGAGACGTAGAGGGACGGATGGGAACGGGTGTTCTGTTGCCGTGGAAACCCCTTTCTGGACACTTTCCAAGCTTTGTAATGATTTCCCATTTACCCCTCAGAGAGGAAGAGAGCGAAGTGACTCCTTCAATATCAACATTCAACACACTTTACGCTGAACAGAGCTTCACTGCGAACCCCTGAAGATATGACAACAAACATCAGAACCACGCGATGTACATTTTTTTTTTAAATAAATTTTAAAAAAAACAGCAGAAATTTTTCTGTTTATTCTTGAACGTGGCGAATGTATAGTAAATCGATTCTGCTCACATTCACTCCAGCACCAGAGAACTGAAGTCAACCACTGACAGTATCATTGAGCTTCAGATGGTATTCTGAAGCTGAACTCTTGGGCAGCTTGTGCTGTTTCCCCTTTAAAGTGATGACCTGCACCTTGCTGCAGATTCGCTTCTGTCTAATAAAATTACAGAACCATCACTGTCCTTGTCATAGCTGTAATCGTGTTACGGGGGCACTCTTATCAGGTTGAACACATCTCTCTGGAGCAGCTAGCACATGTCCTAAAAAAGCGTCTTTTGTGCAGGTTACAGGGAAGCTTGACTCGGGTTGTGTGTCTGCATGTGTGGGTGCCTGCAGTGAGGAATATGGCACACATAAGTAGACCTTGGTATATACAGATCTCCTGATTAAATTTTGATAAATTTTAGCTCTGGATTTGATTCTCTTCTTAGTTTGATTAATTTCAATTGACTTACTTTCATTAAAATGTCCATTTCGTATATTTAAATGAAAGAGATTCTCAGCAAACGCTATACATTGAAGCATTAGAACAATTTTACATTTAGATATTAACAATAGCTATTTGCTAAAAATAATCATATTCCTTTATTTAGTAAGGATTAATTTAAGGGGTCATAATATACAGAGGCGGACAAAATTGTTAGTACCCTTCGGTCAATGAAAGAAAAACTCTGAATGGTCACAAAAATTACTTTAATCTGACAAAAGTAATAACTAAAAAAAATCCATAAATATTAACAAATGAAAGTAAGACGTTGTTTTTCTACCATGCTTCAACAGAATTATAAAAAAAAAATAAACTCATGGAACATGCCTGGACAAAAAGGATGGTACCTCTAGAAAAAAACTCACGACCAAAGGGACATGTTCATTCAAGGTTTGACCACTAATTAGCATCACAGGTGTCTACAATCTTGTAATCAGTCAGTGGGCCTATATATAGGGCTCCAGGTAGTCACTGTGTTGTTTGGTGACATGGTGTGTACCACACTTAACATGGACCAGAGGAAGCGAAGGAAAGAGTTGTCTCAGGAGATTAGAAAGAAATTTATAGACAAGCCTCTTAAAGGTAAAGGCTATGAAACCATCTCCAAGCAGCTAGATGTTCCTGTGACAACAGTTGCACATATTATTCAGAAATTTAAGATCCATGGGACTGTAGCAAACCTCCCTGGACGTGGCCGCAGGAGGAAAATTGATAACAAATCGAATAGACGGATAATCCAAATGGTCACAAAGGAGCCCATAAAGACTTCTAAAGAGATCCAAGGTGAACTTCATGCTCAAGGAACATCAGTGTCAGATTGCACCATGCGTCATTGTTTGAGCCAAAGTGGACTACATGGGAGACGGCCAAGGAGGACACCATTGTTGAAAACAAACCATTAAAAAATGAAGCATATCAAGAAAAGAACACTGTCCCTACTGTGAAACATGGAGGAGGATCTGTTATGTTCTGGGGCTGCTTTGCTGCATCTGGCACAGGGTGTCTTGAATCTGTGCAGGGTACAACGAAATCTTAAGACTATCAAGCTTGGTCTCAGTCGCAGGTCATGGGTCTTGCAACAGGACAATGACACAAAGCACACTCAAAACACCCAAGAATGGTTAAGAGAAAAACATTGGACTATTCTAAAGAGGCCTCCTATGAGACCTGACCTCAATCCTATTGAGCATCTTTGAAAGGAGCTGAAACATGCCGTCTGGAAAAGGTAGCCTTCAAACCACAAACAACTGGAGCAGTTTGCTCATGAAGAGTGAGAGGTGCAGAAGTCTCATTGACAGTTACAGGAATTGTTTGATTGCAGTGATTGTTTTCAATACGTGATCACAATTGCTTTGTGAGATAAACAGATTGTTTGATATATACTATATTTGATATGTAGAGTATAAAATGCTGATAGCATAATTAAAAAATAAAAGTAGACACAGAACAGCACAAAAAAAGGCAGTTCATGACCCCTTTAAAGTGAAAGTGAGTCAAAAATGACAGTCAAGACAATTGTAATGTTATAAAACATTGCTCAAATTAATGTTGTTTACTCAATGGCTATTCATCAAAAAAGCCTGAGGAGAAAAAACTTTATGGCAGCTTCCATTAAGCAGCTTCATTAAGCAGCACAACCATTTGAGCACCAAATCTGCATATTCAAATTATTTCTGAAGAATCATGTAACACTGAAGAGTGGAGTAACAGCTGCTAAAAAACACATTAAGCTTTGCCATTACAGGAATAAGTTAAATTTTTAAATGTAAAACTGCCATTTTAAATTGTTATTTCCCAATATTAATTATTAATATTTCACAATATTATTATTTTAATGCATTTTCGATCATATAAATACAATGGACTACTTTAAAAAAAAAAATTTACTGACTGCAAACTTTTGAACTGTAGTGTACACACACACACCCTTCGTTTTACCAATGCAATTCTAACCAACTCTTCTCAATAGCATCTTTTGAGAAAGTACAGTAGTAATGTTTCACAACAGTGCTTTTTTTCTTAAACGATCCCTAGAACACCAGTCTACAAATTCAAACCTGAGTGTTTATGTAGGACACACATCCAACTTTGGAACACATATGGGAGAAATGTGCGTTCCTTCTTAATTAAATTGAACAATCCGGGGATTAAAGCAGTGTCAGTGTAAATACGCTCCTGAAGACGGTGACATTCTGCAACTCCAGATATATCGCATGGAAAAACTGGCAGCCGAGAAATCCTTCTGGCTCGTTTCAAAGCAGCCAGACCACATGACTCGCTGTGTTCAATTTAGAGATTGCATTCTGCCGTCGCAGGCACACCTCGCAAATGAATGAAGCTGTACCTGTACATATGGTTTTGTGCCAACCGCAGAACATTGCTTGAATTAATTAGAGTCAAGAGTCATACATTTTTTGGACTCAAAATGTGGAATAAAAAACTAAAGGAATACGGGAATCATTTGTTGGCTGGGGTGTGCAAGTGTCTGTGTGCATAAGACGGAGAGCGCTTGTGTTTACACCGTGACCTCTCCATCACGTTGGCTTCAGCTCCTTTTGGGCTCTTGAGACATAGATGAGAGCTTCTCTCAAATTAGACTCCGCCACCCTCAAACAGCTCTTAAGCTGCAGTTTATTCCAGCACTAACAATGGAGCTCGCAGGAGAAGGTCAAGGCCACTGCGATCGGCTGAGTTCTTTTAGCTCATTCAAAATGCAATACACACAGACTCGTGGTTGATCTCGTTTAGTCGCTGTACGTCCGTCATTCACCTCCTCTTTCTCACGTTCTCTCATTCCACAAATCATTATTCCCTGTCTAACATCTCACACGGTTCTGAGCTTAGAACAAACAGCTCATCCTCATCACCATGGAAACAGTGGGACAACAGCAGGTTCCCTGGTGTTACTGGAGGTTGGGCATCTCAATCATTCTTTCCCTCTCTCTCTCTGTCTCTCTCTCATGCTGTTATTCACGTTCATCCACTTTCTGCACACAGATCCCCTCTGGAGACCTTGCCAGTATGCACACACTGAGCTCTTCTGATAACCTCAACACCGCAATAACCACACAAACTGTTTGGAGCCTCTGATCTGACCACACTGACTGTCTTTAAGAAGTATTTTGGTAAATCTCACTAAACCTCTTAAGAACATGTCCAGTTCAAATTATCAACCCAAATCAAAAGGAAAAATACATGTATTTTATAAGTTATAGCTACAAACTGTGGAGAACAGTTTCAGAATTAAAAAAAAAAAAAAGTGTATACGCATTAGTGCTGCATTAATCATATCGCAATGGCAATCGCGATGTCAGCCTATGCGATTAGATTACAGCAAATGTTGCGATTATATTAAATAAACAAATGCATTCGTGGATGTAACAAGACATTCATTGTTGCATTCAAACCAGAAGTGAATGAAGCGTTAAGCGCAAGTGATTTACGTGTTAAGTCAATGCAAAGACGCAATTAGACATCCTGCAGCGCGATTCGCACAAAGCAAGCAGCACGTTAAACAAGCAGAAGCAGCGCACGCCAATTGTGCTTTCATACTGGCAGCTTGTACTGCAGTAGGCTATAGACAAGCATTTTTCTGCAAGCATATTTTCAGCGTCCTTCTCCGAACATTGTGTGCCATGTGCTTTGATTTATTTCATTTCTCTGCACCTGCTACAAAAAAAATATGCGCTGCTTACACCCTGCTGACGCGTGCAGTGTGAAACCGGCGTAAACTCAACATGTTCAAGCGTCCAACTACACACGAGTAGGGAGATATATTTGACAGTAGTCGATAAATACTTTTAATCAATGAAACATTATGTTGAGAGTTTGAGTGCATTAAATACATTAAGTGACCACAGAGAAGTAGAATGAACGAGCTGGCTTGCTGCTTCGATTGAAGAGGATGGCAACACTGGGCTTTATTCTGCATCTGGGCGGAGGAAAAAATGAAGGGGGGAGCTGGTGAGAGGTGAGTAGTGTGGGTTCTTTCATTGGAAGTTTGCTCTATTGGAAGAAGAGTGGAGAGAGAGATTGGAGAGCGCACGGCTTGCAGCCTCGAATGGAAGCGGCGGCTCTTATGGGAATTCCGGCGGAGCAACGGCTTGAAGGCTGGTTGTGGCTAGGAGTGACATTCTCTCAGATACATTCTCTCTAATACGCCTTTCTCTTGTCCACTGTCCAGCTCTTTAAAAAATTGCAGAGCAACAGAAATGAAGGCTGGTTGTGGCTAGGAGGGGAGCTGGGTTCTCTTGATCGAGCTTGATCGGTGCCAGTCGTGGTGAATCATGCATCGGCGCTCCTCCCGAAACTTGTTTAACAACATCACATGTGATCATGTAATCAATAAACAAATAACTTTAGTCTAATTATGATTTTTTTTTTTTAATTTAATTTAATCTATTTACAAATACATCATTTTTGGAATTTCATTACATAATCAGATTACAAAAATTAAGTTTTTGTAATTAAGATTACATTTGTTTTGTTGTTATACTTTAGAAAAGTATAGTAAGAGGTGAATTTAATATTTTAAACCACAAAGCTGAGCAGTGGGAAATATCTGGTGACGTTCTCTCTCCTCTAATACACCTTTCTCTTGTCCACTGTCCAGCTCTTTAAAAAATTGCAGAGCAACCGAAATTGAGACAGCATTAGATAAACAAAGCCAGCCAGAGCCCCCCCATTACTCACCCTCTCACACTATTACAGCGTAACAGTCAAAACTACACAGTGACATGCCGCGGACTACAGTGGCATTAAGAGAGAAAAAGAGCTTTTCATCAGAGCACTGCCTTACATTCAAAACACAGCCACCAATCCTTTTTACATGGTACGAGAAATATGGATCATGATGCTGATGATGATGGAGGGCGCGAGGAGAAGAACGAGAAAGATGACAAACAAAGACTAATTAGGGAAAGGGGGAGAGAGAAAGACTGAGCGAGAGAGATAGAAATCCTGTGTAGCTGGGACTTTTCCTCAGTAATTGAGATGGATTGTAGTGGGCAGAGAGGCCAGATGTGAAAAGAAGAGACTCTCACTGCGGGAACTATCCCCCCCCACCTCTCTGTCTCATACATTTTGTGCTTTAGAGATGACTTTAGCCAGTTTAATCACTAATGACTTCTAAATTGAATTTAGCTCAAATTAAAAAAGCAAAATCAAATAGGAGACGGAGCGTGCTGTAAGCACTCCTGCGGATAGTTCTCTTAAAACAGCTGAAGCTGGCTTTCTCACTTAATTTTTTTCCCTAACTAATAAGATGGATTATTGCAGCCTCTTGAAAGGAGGCCATGACAAACAATCCCTATGTAAATTTAAATTACAATTTGATTCATGTTGTATTGCCAAGGTTGAAAGTGCTGATACGAAGAAGTGTGCATTTTCAGTCTCAGCAGCCTCTTACATCCTCAGTGTTTCCCAACAAAACAGTTGATGTTTGATTCAAATGACAGCTTCAAATGCTCAGCTTTGATTCAAATGAAACTTCCTTCAAAAAGTAAATGGAAAGTGTGTCACTGGCAAAGTCAGTAACGCACCACAATGGCCACAGATGAAGCAATTTCACACTGAGGAAACTCTTTTGTTAAAACACTATTCCAGGCTGCTTTAAAGACTAATTAAATGAAATAAATCACATCAACAGTGTTGTGAAAATCTAAAAATTGTAATTATGCCTCAAGTGCTTTCATAATGTAATTATTTCGAAATGGCAGTAGCCTTCATCAACACGATATGATGTGAAAACATCTAAACATTATTTAGCAATAGCCTCCCAATGACAATGGTGCTCTATTATACCTAAATTATATCACTGTACTGTAGGGCAATTTATTGGACCTAATCTACAAAGATGAATACTTACTGATGGAGCAAAACAAGCTATCAAAGCGTGTGTTTGTTTAAGCATTTACCAGGCAGGATGTCCACATGGCACAGAACAATCATGCTTAAAGGCTCCCATCACAGCTGGCAACCAGAGATGTGCATGGCTACCATTGAAGTTGATGTGCCAGGCTTTGATTCATACACTGGTGGCCAATCAGAGAGCACACAGAGGCAGGATCAGGAGCCAGTAAGACTCCCTGCAGGCTGGTTAGATCAATGGCAATGAAATACCATTGCTGATTGTTGTAAAACTGAATAAGTGCAAATCCTATTTGAAAATCAATACAGAAAAAGAAATGCAACTGCAAGAATTCATTGAGATACTTCATTTTTAAGATCTCTCAAGCACAACCCTGAAACTATAAAATACCCAGCTCTAAATTTTTCAGTTACATAAAACTGAAATAAAAATCGAAATCTAATGTTTTTAAACCTGTCACATGTAATCTGTCATATGCAATCTGATTAATATATAAAATCCAATCTAATTTACACACTGCAACAAACGCTTTTTAAGACTAGATTTTTTGTCTCATTTCCAAAATATCCAAACATTCTTAAATCAAGAAGGATTTAGTAAAAAAAAAGTAGTAGTAAACTTAGAAGTAAAAAAAAAAAGTAAAAAGTAAAAATTATTTAAAAAAAAACAAGATTATTTTGCTTTGTTTCAAGTAAAAACTCAAATTTTAGCTTGTATTTTTTCTGAAAACTAGACTATATTTTTTTCTTGTCTAGAAAATCATTCTTGATTTAATATTTTATTTGGATATTTTGGCTGGAAACAAGACAAAAAAATCTAGTCTTAAAAAGCATTTTTGCAGTGCATGTTTAGGTTTGACTTTTTTGTCATTCACTTATTAGGCCTACTTAATATTGTACAACACAATACATTCACTTTTTCTTTTTAGAGTTAAATATGTGCCATTCAGTGTCTAGTGACTGTAGGTTCTGCAGATTGGATATAAAATAAATTTAGATTTGTGTGCAAAACAGCTTCTCCGCCAAAGTATACTAATAGAACCAGGGCTTTTATTAGCATTGGTTGTCCTAGCGCCTGATTGGTATGCACACTCTGGCTATCTGCTGTTCATAATAAAATGTACACATTTTCTTGGCAGTCTGTTCAACAGCAAAGTATATCTTCCAAGAAAAAAAAAACCCTGAATGTTAATCAGAGAATTGTTCTAGTAAGTAGAGCATTAGTGGATGGATGTGCTCAGTAATATGAGGGTTATATTCTCACTTATGCAACAGGTTAGATTGCTGGGAGTGCAGTGAAAGAGAGCAGGCCTTGTGCATCAGGGACTGAAGAGAAGAGACAGCTCCAGTCACCCACAGGCTGCAGAACCCATCTGAGATAAAGCAGAGCACTAACATCTGCTCACAAACACACATTTCGCTAACCCATGCTGGTTTTAATATATTAGATGAGTAGGGTTAGGCTTTAGAAAATTAATGCGAATGCTTTCATTTTATAACTCAAACCCATAAATCAACCCCCCTCACAAAACTGTTGATAACTTTATATAACAGATAAACATTTCATGTCATCACAAATAGGTTTCTGACAATGTTCTGTGTCATATTATCTGTAAAAAATGGCCCTAATTATTGCTCCACTAGTCTAGATAAATTCATGCTTTAAATGCTTGCCAACCATACCAGATTTCATTTCATGAATAGGAATACACACATACAGAGAGAGAGGAGGGTTTTGGGTTGCACACATACAACCCAAAATAAGCACCTGCAGAAAACTGAGCACAGTAGCAATCAAGAAGATCACTCTGTGAGTGTGTGTGTAGTGATCATTTGCAGTTCGGAGACACTGGGGCAAGTTGTCATGTCAGTTATACATATATTGTATCCAATATGCTAACATGCATAAATCGTATGTTCTTCAGCCTAACAGGAACTTTTCAAAACAGCATGTACAAATGCATGCATTCTTCCTGTCATCAGACACTCTATAGCGAATCCATCTCTGATGAAGAGGAGTAATGACCCATATACATGGAGCATCTAATCCTGCTAATGATGTATAGTTTGTAATGCTTAATCACGAGTTTCTTTGGCAGAGGCAGATATGCAGGTAATTAGTAGAAAAAGTCAAATTCTGTTCATGCAAATTCTGTTTATTTAGCACTGTGAAATTCTGGTTGATCAAGCTCAAACAAAAATGATTGTTTTAATCTGTAATGAAAACTGTGTAATACTTGCCCTCAATGAAAAATTCATTTCTAATTTTGCAACATTTATTCTTCTCAAGTAATGGAGGAAGTGGATTTCTGAATTAATTTGTTTCGGTCTTGTACAGAAATAACGATAAGCTATTGTCAATTCACTGTGGCTCCTGGTGTAGCTCAGGTTATTATTTTATGAGGCTCCTTCACTGCACCTCATCAAATCTATGAGCTTCTTAACTTAAACTTGCTCTTCTTTAGAAAGGGTATGCATGAGTGAGACTCCAAAAGAAGCATAAAAAAAACATGAAGGAGGAGTGTGGGCTTTATTAGTGTTCATCTGGCAGTAGCACTGAGGGCCATATTTCACCTCTCTTACCCCAGAGGATTATTAATAGAACTATAGTCTATAACAACCCACCTCCTTCCCTGCTGTTAATCTACAAGCCAACATGTGTTACATACACAAATGCATGATTACACACATCAAAAAATCTGTAAGAAATTAGCCAACATTGAAGTGGCTTTCCATTTAGTTTATTGGCAGACACTTCCTGAGTAAAGCAACCAACAGCAAAACAGAAAATAGGCACTTATTACTTCAGAATATAAAGCCTAGATGCTTGTACAAAATGTATGTACTGTATAATATGAGTGGTTCTCAAGTAAAAAATTTAAGAGTATAATATTATAAAATATTTTTTAATAATATATAATATTTTTTAATGATGGCTAAGATGTCAGAGAGTTAATACACTGTATTCTAGATACATATGAATTCCTTCAACATAAAAAAAAAAAAGTGAAATCACACTTTCTGAAGTGAAAGCAGAAAATGAGATAATCACACCACTTCAAGGCTAAAAGCAAAAGAGATGATCTGCAGAGAATCCCACTGAGGGTACGCACAACAAAGGGATCCATCTTATTCTACCCATCACACAGATGTACATAGAGACTTAGGGTGTACTCACTATAGGCATGGTTGCCGTGAAACGATTGTCCCCCCTCTCCACTCCCCCTCTGGTCTGCACTCACATAGGGTTTCAGCATTCGTGCCGGAGCACGCTTACGTCATTATGGTGTGACCGTTTCAGGATAAACACGAAGAGCGGCACTCTCGCTGAAAGCGATGGAGTTCATCACTCTGTTTACTTCGTGGATAGTAATTTTGAGTCGTTTGGTCCGTGTTGGTCCACAGCCCTCTCCCAGCCTGTTGTTAAACAAACATTGCACCTCTGCCATGGACCGAAGCGACCCTTTCCCCGCCATGTTGGTTTTGGAGCATCCAACTGAACCGTGCTCTAGCATACCTCCTCCAAGCGGGCCAGGGAGTGCTAAATGAAACACGCCCGGGCCTAGTCAAATGAATTAGTGTGATTAGACCCTTACACAAGGTATAAAACACACATAAAACACCTGCTCCCATACAAGGCATTTTTATAAAAGTGCATCACAGATCAATACGGATTAGGTTCCATAAAAAAAATATTGGTTAGATGACAGATTTTCATTTAAAAAAGAAGACATGATTGCCCGGCTGAAGACGGCTGTAATTTTTTTTGATCGATTAGGATTCTGGACAGATCTGAAGTAATCTATGGCACTGTAGATGCAACTTTACAGTGAAATACTGCTAACTGATAAAAAAAAAAAAAAAACCTGCCAGACGGTAATTGTTTGAAATGTGTAATTGTTAAACATAAGAATGTCTGTTTTATCTCATCTATGTAAGGGTTTGTTCTAAATTAATTTTTTAAGTTAATTAAATATACATTTCCTTTCCAGTAAGAAAATAATTAACCATGTAACCCAAATCTAAAAAAAAAATACAAATCAATTATGTGGAAGAAACAGAGCTGTGCATAATGCTGGTCTGGAGAGAGAGAAGAAAAATCTTGTTCAAAAGTACAAAAGGAAATGTGGGGTGTCAGTCATCATGCATTTTTTCCAGCTGACCACATAAAAAATCTGCAGGTTTCATTTCGCAAAGTTGAGTTCAATTACTTCAGTGTAATGGGACACATGACCCCTAATTTCACAGATCAAAGGAGGAGTATGCATACGTCAGCATACAAACTGAGTGAGTAAGCAGTCTTTCAATCCTCTCTAAGCTACTTTAAAGACCTTTAAAGAGGCAGTTTGCCATGAAATGCTGCATTACGAATCAGTTCTAGTCTCATGAGTAAGAAAGTTACAGAATGGCATTAATATTATCTCAGTGAAAAGGGATGAGATAACTGAAAGATCAACCGAAGTAATTCCAAGTCATTACAAAGTGTGGGTTTATCTCATAATAATGCAAAAAGCTACAAGACATACACTGACACATGCTTTTAGGCACATTGAGCTAAAATTATCTTAACTACAGTAAATAAGTAAATACATTCATTGTGTAAAAAAATTGTCTTTCTTTTGTTGAACACAAAAGATATTTTGAAGAAACCAAATATTTTTTGGCTCTGATTGATTTTTAAACAGCATTTGTTCCCCTCGCTTTGGAATTCAATGCAGACCAGCAACTGTTTGGCTACACATATTCATCAAAATATCTACTTTTGTATTCAGCAGGAGAAAAAAAAGTAATTTGGAACAACTAAAGACTGAGTAAATGATTACAAAATTTTCTTTTCGGGCGTCCATTTAACTATACAAATATGATTTGACCAAAAAAAAAAGCACTTCCAAAAAAATGTCTCGTTAAAAAAAAAAGTAATTAAAAAGCAAACAAAACTGAGCTGGACTATACTATTTCAGCTTTTGTTTCCATCCAGGATTCTTAAAGAGCCATTGAGAAGATACATTTGAATATTTTTCAGCGTTCTGTCATTTATTCACACTGAATGCAGGATATATGACAAGTAATATTACATTTTGCTACTCAGCCAAACTGCTTTTCTGGATGGATGCCAATGACACTCTCCAGCACCTTCATTTAACGGGAGGATGAGGGAGCATAAAAATAGTCATGTCAAGTTGAAACTCCTCATTGTCACCACCATTAATCAATGGCTACATTTACAAATGATGTTTACTGTTATTATAGCATTAAGAATCCATTACTACATTTGTTAATGCCGCATGTGTAATCAGCTGTCAACCTCTCCTCTCTCTGCTTTTCTCTATGTCCCTGAGCGCTTCTGGATATCAGCTGGTCTTCACCGCTGCCGCAGCGTGGGTGCTAAAGATTTCACAAAGCCCAGACACTTTCTGTAAAGAAGAACAGTGTCAAAACTCTACAATAAACCATGACAAGTCAGTTTCAAAAACATCACATTAATGATGCGTCACCACAACAACAGACCCTAAATCCATCCGTCAAGGACCTTCACAATACATTGACACTTTCACACAAACAGGCCTATTTGGAAATATTAAAAGACATTCAAAGAGTGGGACTCTTTTTCATAATGCGCAAGGAGACTGTACTTCAATCTGGCAGTCTGACACCTCACTTAACACCCTGCTCTGGGTGAAATATACTGTAATTATACACACACTGCATTACTTTAGTTGGCCATTTATCAGAGCGATTTTGCAGGTCCGCAGAATTATTAGAGCATTTTGAAGAGATAGATATGTCAGATATGTGACTCAAGGTAGAATGAACTGTATTTACTGCACTTTGAAATAGCTACATTGTACATCATGACATGTTTGATGTACATCTTGATCTGTCAGGACATGTTTTAGAGAGAAGGCTAGAAAGGTCTAAAAATCCTTGAACAGAAGCCTTTCTTATAGCTTCGGTTAACTAAAGGTTTCTGTAATAAACAGTGGGATAAGCATCTCGACAGCCATCCACGTTACCATCATGGCTCCACATTTTTTTTTATAAGTATTTTTCTCTCGATTGTGCCACACTAAAAAGTCTAAACCTCATTAAAACAGTATATTTAATTGAGGACCAAATTGTGCTTTAAAAACATAAGGCTTGGTTTTATAGGTAGAATGCAAAACATTTCAACACAATTTGGAAACCCTGCATCCAACATGAGCTGCATTTAAAGTCATTTTAATACTCTGCATATTGATAGCGGTCCCCTGTTGTGCGAAAATTATATAATGTTTGCGGAGAGCGGGTGGTAATTGTCAGAAATTGGGAGCAGGATTAAGAAAACAGACCCGTGCAGTACTTAAATATAAAAATGCACACAATCGATGGTGACTGAAAAAAAAAGGAAAAGCTGAATTCCAGACATTTTGGGCCATTTTGAAATCCCAGTCGGATGCATTTTAGGTCCAAAAAAAGGACATGTTCGGGAAAAAGAGAATGTACGGTCACCCTACATGAAGTTCACTACCTTTATTTATATATTTGTTTAGTTATCTTTACAGGAAAACCTCTTCAACATGTGTTTCTTGGTCATTATTTGGTCCCACTTTATATTAACTACTATTTACTTACATTTAAATGAAGACTCATTTGAGACTTAAATGAACCTTTTGTACACTTAGTCAATGTACTTACATTTTTATATTGTACTTCTATTTAAAAATTTTTTTACCCATTTACACTTTAACCCACCCTTAAACCTACCCATCCCACCAAACCTGTCCTTAACCTTATCCGTATCTCACCTAAATAGCTGCAAAAGTGCAAAAAAAGTGGGTAGCACTAGGTGAATGTAAGGATTAAGAATATACAAGGAATCTTTACAGTAGCCACAGAGATGGGTTGGATCATTTGTGCAGTTTGACCACACAGCTTCACCCTGCCAATGACAAGCAAGGAGATACATGTCAGAAGAAAACTACAACAGAAAGTGGCTAAAGGAGACACACAGAATGGGAGTGTGCACAGGGGGTGAATGTGAACGCTAGGACAAACCTTTTTCCTCCCCACAACAGAATAAATGACAGGAGGATGGATGCAGTCTCCAACAAAAGCACAATATTGAGGTATCCATCATCACAGGGCTTCTGTGGAGCTAATATATATGGTGCAACTTCAGGACATACTCCTTATATCGTATGCTGTGTTGAAACAACAACGGCTGTATTTTCCACATGCGTTTATATAGATTCGTTTAGGGGGCTCCATCAAAGGCAAAACGCACCGACCTAACTCATCCACTCCCCCTTGCTGGTATAAAACCGCTGTACCTTTGGTGTCCCTTCAGAAGACGCTTCAAGGGAAGCTTTGATGTGTTTTGATGCTATGTGTTTCACATCAAAAGAAATAGCTGCCGATGTGATCAGCAACACTGTGTTGCTGAGGACCGTTTACTTGCACTCACTCCAATGCCAAAAAACGCACGAGATAACAGGGATATCTCACTGAGAGACAGAAAAAAAGATGGAGAGTCGGCAGTGATATTGCATCACGATAGCAGACACAGTGCTCATACTTTAAATTGTCTAGACTGCGTAATTGAAAATGACTAAAAATGGCTTTTTTGAAGTCAGGCCGCCTTTGGGGATCTCAAATCAAGATATAAATGAATCTTGCTATCCATGTTAACAGAATTATCACAGTCGTCACGAAGCCGTGGCCAAATTGCCGCTAATAAAGCGGATGTGATGGTGTCAGGAAATATACAAATCATTAGTGCCAGGATGCAGCTGGATCTGTGGCCTTATGCACACCTGTGCATTTTGTGTGCTTCAGCCTTTCTGTGAGGCTGTCCTCTCTTCTTCCCTGCCGCATATGAATGCTACACACTCTGCTTTCACAGTTATTTGGCATCTCAGGGTTCCCTCGGGCCTCTGCGCTGATCCACAGCGAGTCCTGTGCAAAGAGAGCAGGGATTCAGGCATTTTCCCATTTTCAAACCAGCAGCTGTCAGGGAGCATATGAGTAACAGCTGAATGACGCACATCACGAGTGCTGAAGAGGGCCGCTCCTCGGAAGAATTACAATTAGACTCTGGGTGAGTCAGCGAGAGAACAAAACACAACCCTCAAGAGTATGACAAACGCCTTAAAAATTATTTTGGGGTTGTTGAGCATTCATAGATAATAAACAAAGTTATTTGGTCAAGAAAACATACCAATAGGCCAGAGGGCCTAATTTCTTTTTGAAAGTAAAAAATAATAATAATAATAATTCACATAATTAAATGTTCAAAAGACATTTTTAGTAAAGTAATAGGTAAAAAAAAAATTTCTCTACAATTCAGTTATTCCTGGTGGTGAAAAAACACACCTATTTCTGTTTTCAAAATGAAAAAAAAAATAGCCAACTGTTTCTAAATTAACTTTAAGAATTGCTACTTAAACACTAAACCAGCTTATTTTAAATTCAAATTACACTTTACAATAAAAAAAACATATAATTAAATCATAATTATCTCACAAAATTACACAAAAAAATTGTTTTTATTTTTGATCACATAGGTTCTGCCCTTGAATTTTGACTTAAAGGCTGGAATACACTACCCGACTGAACAGATTTTTAAAACACTAGGCATCATACACTTACAACCTCTGTAAATAGTGTCTGTTACAAATAGAGAGTACGCGAGGTGTGCAGTGGCAAAGGAAAACTGAAGATCATACACTACATGAGCTAAGATCATACACTACCAGACTACCAGACAAAAGTTGTTTCGATCACAACAATCTAACACAGAAATGTGTGTCTTGTTGCTAGGAGAAGCACAATAAATGAAAACAAATGGGTTCTAAAATCGGCTGAAAATATCAATAACGTTTGATCTCCTCCGACTGGATAGAATCAATGTTTGAAGCTAAAAAATCGAGAGTCTATGATCGTAATACACTACCCGATTTTTTATATAATCTGTCAGCTTCAATCTGCAGACTGACTTTCCTCAACTAGTGTCAACTTGTTCAGGCTGTTAAATCAGGGGAAATCAGGTCAAAAATCACGTAGTGTATTTCAGGCGTAAATCTAACTGAACCTGAACATTTGAAAAGTATCTGAAAATAAGGGTATACTGTAAATCAAACAGATAGCCAGCAACACAATATTTGCAGATACCTCAAAAAATCCAACAATACAACTGAAATACACTTTGATTCAACATATCAATATTACGACCGTATGTACATTACGGAAAAAGACTGACTGACTGATCCGAGTGATGGAGTGTATTGACAGCAACTGAGCAGATAAGAAACTATACATATGAAGTAGTGTACTACAGGGTGGGCCATTTATATGGATACACCTTAATAAAATGGCCACCATGGTCACCACCCATCTTGAAAAGCTTCCCCCCTCACATATACTAATGTGCCACAAACAGGAAGTTAATATCACCAACCATTCCCATTTTATTAAGGGGTATCCATATAAATGGCCCACCCTGTATACTGCAGGGGGTTGGGGATGTTTCAATTTGGAGGAAAAACAAGTCTGGGTAAAACAATGCGAGAAATCGATTTAACAAAATGCCATGTGTAACTGTAGAATTCAACCAATAAACTAGCCAAGCACAATTTCCCCGGTATTCATTTTCTGATTGACGGGGTGAGCCCTTCATTAACATTCACAGTTGTACGTACTCCTGACTCAACTGAAGCGCTGCTTGCCCGGTGCTATTAATCAGGGATTAGAAGCAGCAGCACCATCCTCAGCCTCATCCTCCCAGGTCAGACAGTGTGAGAGCTACATGCTGCTCAGCCTCGGGTTAGGAGAAGCAGGTGAGAGCGACATGCAGACATCAGAGCAGACGCATGACCTGACACCAAAGAGAGAGGCGACAACGAGACGGACAGAAACTCAGAGGAAAAAGGGTCACGTAAGTTACAGAGGAATAAAAATAATGTTTAATGCTAACTTGACTTAAGAGAAGGCCCAGACAGTGTCTGCAACATCTTCTCTACTGATTTGGAGGGAAATATGGCATATGGTAAAATGTTATCGGCAACTGAAATCATTAACAAATTAGTCAACATATTTCCTAAACAAAACAGTGATAGACGGCTGATGTGCAAAACCTTTTGAATGACAGGCCAATTTCAATTCTGTGGAAATCTGCTGAGCTTTCTCTGTTTTCTGGCACAGATGCCGTGTGGGCCTGCTTGTGAGAGATGTTGTCATTTACAAGGTAATAGAAAATGTGTCCTTTTAAATGCCTTCCTCTCCCATTTTTGCTTCTGTTCCCATTCTCTCTCTCACACACACACACACTCATCTTAGTCTCTTTCCTCCCTCATCTATCTTAATCTCCTCTTCATCATTCATCAGACACCCTCAGCAGTTTCTCACTGGTGGTTTGGACAGGAAAGGTTTTGGCCAGGTGGTTGATGCTGTAAAAGGTCAGGGCCGGTGAGGACAGTCGCTCCTGCAGAGCTGCTTTCCTCTCTTCTAGGTCCTGGCAGTACTGTACGTCCGTGTTTTCAGCCAAGAGACAAAGACCAATAGCATTCATAACACTACTGCCAGGACCAACTACTCTATGTCATATATTTTCTTTTCTTTCATGATGAATCTTCTTTATTTAGGATAAAAGAACATTTAAAGAACAATGTCCATTATGGATATAAAAGAATTGAGATTTTAAAGCATCATTACAGTGATGGACTCTTTTAGGTATAAAGTGTTATGAGGCGGTCCTCATCAGCGGGAACCATCGCCAGAATATTAGTTTCTACCCGGACCCATTTTCACCCAGGCAACCCCGTGCATTTCCGCCCCAGGTGTTTCACTGTAACTCCCCTATATAAAGAGATGGTTTGGAAACGATCGATTGGATTGCCTTTTGTTACTTACCTGGACTGTTTACCTGATTCCGTTTCTCGCCTGTTGCCCTAACCACTGCCTGGATTTACCGATCACAAACTCTAGCCTGATACCCGGGACTCTCGCTTGAACCTGGTACTGTTTTGTCTAGTCTTCATTGTGTGTGTTTGCTGTGCCTTGAACCCAGCCTGTTTGACTATGAGTTTATATTGAATAAACAGTGTGCAAATGGATTCAATGTCTACTGAGTCTGAGTCACATAAAGTCTTTTGGCAAGATCAAGCACACTTAAAAGCAAGGTTATTTTTGCTGACTAAAACTAAAAAAACAAAAAGAAATTATTTATAATAATCAACTTTTTTAATTTGAACTAATTGCCAGAACTTTTTTTAAGTTGAAGTGCAAAATAAATAAATATAAAATAAATAAAACTAAATAAACTAAAATGTATAAAAATAGTATACACATTAAACAAAACAAACATAAATGACAAAAGCACAACAAGATTTATATAGAAATATATATATATATATATATATATATATAATAGTATATCAACAATGGTAAATATAGCACCACTGAAAAGCCTCATTTCCATGTGTATTACATCTGAAAGCTTGTTTTCTATATGCAAAAAGTACATTTAGGGAAAAAAATGACAAAACTTAGTAGAAAACAAAGTAGAATCGCTTGAACTTTTCTCCTTAAATTAGCATCACTGTTTCTGTCACTTCTGCATTGTAACATTTCATTTTCTTTGCCAGTGCTTTGATGTTGGCATAAAGACGAGGCTTCTTTGATTTACGTGTGAGCGTGAGCTGTGGAAGGGAAAGCCTTAAAAAATTATAAACACCAATTGCCACGTCAGTCTGATTAATTACACACCACTCCAGAAAATACACTTGAATCACGCTAACTCTAATATAACTGCCCATCTCCCTGCCAAGCCAAATTTATGGGTGAAATGAGGGAAAAGAAGAGAGAGGTGAGAAGCGCAGAGAGATGGAGGCATAATCTGGAAAAAAACTAAAACAAAACAAACACCTTAAACTGATGAGGTTATCCTGAGGATTCACCGGTGACCTTTTCTTTTTAAATGTAATGTTTTTGCCAAGTTATTGAAAAGACAGTAAAGCAGTGATGGAAGAGAGAGAGAGAGAGAGAGAGAGAGAGAGAGAGAGAGAGAGAGAAAAGGATAGACATGAAGCCTGGTGCTTGACATGTGGAGCACGTATGCTAAGCGCTAGACCACAGCTATGACCTGGGACCTTTATCTTATTAGGAAGCAATAATGTGTCCGGTCTGTTCCTCCCACCCCATGCTGATGCCACACGGAGCCTTTAATGGGACATCCATCTTGGCTCGTCACATCATTTCCTTCCGCTCTTCCCACCCTGGAGCTAATCTCCTGTTTAGAGAAAGTCCAGAAACATGGGCTGTCTGAACTACAAAAGTTCACTACAACATTCTCTCTATAAAAATTGCACTATTTCTTGTTTGTTTATTATACACACATATATATATATATATATATATATATATACTTTTATTCATCGATGATAATTAAAAAACTTTCTTTAAATGTTTCCAAAATATTAAACAGGACATTTGGTAACAGCAACAAATAATACATTAAAATGTAAAAAATAAAAATTAAATCTTGCAAAAAAAATGTATACTAGAAAGAATTCAGCTAGTTTAACAAATACACTTTACCTTTCTAAACAAGACATCATTTACTTCATCATTTACTTACTTTCTTTCTATGCATTGTACAAATAGTAATTACAGTATTAGTAAATGAGGCCCAATGTTCCTCCACTTGCAATTTAATATTTCAACACAAGATGTGCTCATAATGCCATGAATTTTGACAGTATCTACAGTAGGGGTCAGCGATATGGAAAATATCA
Organism: Enteromius unitaeniatus; assembly: GCA_032359435.1. Lineage (NCBI taxonomy): Eukaryota > Metazoa > Chordata > Actinopteri > Cypriniformes > Cyprinidae > Enteromius > Enteromius unitaeniatus. The sequence goes on along the minus strand of JAUMHI010000043.1, from coordinate 10,372,647 downwards.
TATCATGATTTTTTCTGGCATAATCACGATTCACAATTTTTATCCCGATTCTTTTTAAAGTTTTTGCAAATTACAGAGGCAGGGGTGGGCGATATGGCAAAAATATCATATTACGTTTTTTTTTTTTATATATATATAATATCATACTATTTTGCAAGTTGTCTGAGCAGTACAGACAAACTAATTAGTCTTTTTTATTAAAAAAATTAGCAAAGATAAAAATTGTTGGCCTAATGGATAGGGAGTTGGACTTTTAACTCAAAGGTTGGCAGGGATTGGGGTTAGTGAATAACCAGTGCTCTCTCCACCTTCAATACCACGACTGAGGTGAGACCCTTGAGCAAGGCACCTTTCCCCGGTTGCCGCAGCAATAGCTGCCCACTGTTCTGGGTGTGTGTGCGTGGTTGTTCACTTCTCACTGCTGTGTGTGTTCACTTGGATGGGTTAAATGCAGAGCACAAATTCCTAGTATGGGAA
>JAUMHI010000043.1:10319644-10349026 GCA_032359435.1 Enteromius unitaeniatus | reverse complement strand
AGAGAGAGAGAGAGAGAGAGAGAGGGAGCGAGGAAGAATCTGGGAGAGAAATAGGGGAAAGGAGAGAGCAGCGTTCTTCACACCTGAGTCAAAGCACGTGCATAGATCTCAACACAGCAGGAATGTTGCAGTGCTCAAGTTCACAGGTCTGTGAGGAGGCTAGTGGTGTCTACAAAGGAGCTATTTAAAAAAAGGTGAGCCTTAGGTGACATGTCCTTGGCTAAAAAAACCTCACCCAGAATCTCTCAGACACTTACGCACACAACTAGCACTGATCCTGCACCTTGACATGATAAAAGTCAGGAAACGTGTCAGATGTACACTTCAACTGCTCGATTGAAAAGCCTACAACTGGAATTCAATATTCTAGAAAAGTTGCACTATACATGAGAGAATCATAACATTATAGTGTGCATACTATATGAAGTTAAAATACACTTGCAGATTAATATAGTCTATACGTTTAAGGAGTCTAGACTGAATGGAAGAACCTAATAAATCCTTTTAAAAAATAGACGACAACTTAATGTGCCGCAAAATATTACAGTTGGCTTACAGTGTGAGTATTAGTTGGTCAGTGGCACAGAGCATGCAGTCCATCGATGGTTAATGTCTGTTTTTGTTATCCTCGAAAGCCTTTAAAAGCACTTAAAACGAGAAGAGGAGGAGGAAGTAAAAAATGAAGAGGACGATGAGGAGATTAAAACAGCACTTCATTGAATGTAACCCTCCCTCCAAGTCTCAGAGGTTACCGTAAACAAAGCCAGAGCGCAGTCAGGAGATCCTTCATTTAGTGTTGCGTAGCGTCATCATCTTGTGGAAGTATGTGTGTGTGTTTATAAGGAGAAGGTCCTCTATCCTTTAATCTGGTTCCACATTCACTAACGGGACCTGCTGTTGCCCTCCTCAGAAATGGTCAATAAGCACAGACACACAGTTGGCTCCGACCAGGTAGTTGGGATCTCCAGGGAGAGACTTGTTCTGCCAACTCTTAGGATCACCTGGACAAACAGAGAAAATGCAGATGAATATGATGGATGAACGCAGAGAAAGATCAGCCATTAAAAAAATGATTCGAAATGTTTCTTAAACACGTTTAAGACTGCACAAAACTGATCATAAGTAACAGTGAAGAAAATTCACTATAGTTGTGTTTATATTTCAAAGAGATGCGATTCTTTAAACTTTTATATTCATAAAAAACTTCTTATCTTATGATGATGATAAATGTTTCTTCTGTATACTAAAATCAAAAACAATTATTTGAAATTGTAATATTTCACAATACCGTTTTTTATTAAATTTTGATGAACTCTCAAACATTTAAAACACCTAAGTGACCCTAAACTGGTGTCCTTGTTACACCCATAATAACAATAAATTATTCATTATTACACAGTAGCCCTAAACCAAACCCTAATTCTAACACTAACCATATAGTACGTACATGTAGTTCATTAATATCACAGTGTAAATAAAGTGTAAGTAACTTTTGAACAGTAGTGTATTATAGGTTGGGTTCATGCATAAATGTAAATAAAATGTACAGTAGTTGAAAAGGGCTGCATGCATGCTTGCTTTCTAATCAGATCCACTGAACTAAAGCCAACAAAACGCTATCAGAAATCAATCAAACGAAACACATTTGTTACTTCACATTATTTTATAGCATATTTCAACAGCTGTAACAGCGCAGTATTGTGCTATTATTTTAGCCCTTGGTTTGCATGAGGAAAAGGGAAGAGTGTTAGAGATAAGACAGGCTCTCAGCATGCGTTATTTGTTCTGACAGAGATATTCAACAGAGCCAGAGCAAGAAGCAATAAGCTCGTAGCCTAAGGTGCTGTAATGCATAAGAACAAAGTTGTTTTTCCATTCATCAAGGTGAAGTGTGTAATTTCGGCACCACCAACGGCACTAAACACAAGCGACAAACATTAACAAACACATCGGTCGGTTTGGGTTTGTGGTACAGAAATGACACACTTTATTTGTAAGAATTAAAATAACGGTTACACTACAGATGTGCATGCACTTAGATGTTTTGTAGTTCATTTATTAATCTATAAGGACCTGATGATTTCAGTGCCCTTTTGTACTCCACTGTGAGCTCCATCAGAACAACGTCTTGTTGTTAAATCAGTTATGTAAATGCTCTCTTTCCAGGGAAGTGCAGGGAACTTTGCCTTGAACTACGAATGCACAATAGCTTTGTTTTATAATATGCAGATCAGAGGCAAAGGCCTGTAATGGTTTTGGATGAGGTTGGATCAGAATGAGAGGTTCATTAGGAGACTGAATCAGGGCAGTGCCAGGTTTACCAAAAGGAGTTATATAGGGACGAATGAGTGGAAAGAAAGAGAGAGAGAGAGAGAGAAATTAAAAATTTGCCAATCTCCAATAGCAGGACAAGGCAATTCCAGCATCTCTGCATATTTAGACATTTGGGTGGCTGTGTGAGAATCAGTTTAAAGTAGAAACAATGTGAGTGAATTATGATGGTATGATGGAAAACCAATTTTTTAGTAATGTTCATCTGCAGATCTGTGATTATTCAACTAATCTCAAAGGAGAAACTGAGTGATTCGGTGACTGATGGAGAAAACACAAAGGCCTAAAATATAAATCAACTGAATGAAAACAGCTGTAAATTTACTCTAATTAATGCAAAGTGTCTATTTATTACACAGGAGATTAGGATAGAATGTTATTTTTAATATGTAGTAGTTGTTTTTAGATTTGAGTTGTATTTATTCCCTTACAGTGGGATGCGCAAGTTTGGGCAGCCTTGTTAATCTTCATGATGTTCCTGTATAAATCGTTTGGTTGTTACGATAAAAAAAAAATCAGATAAATATGTATTACAGGAGGCACACAGAGTGATATTTGAGAAGTGAAATGAAGTTTATAGGACTTACAGAAAGTGTGCAATAATTGTTTAAACAAAACTAAGCAGGTGCATACATTTGGGCACAACAAAACTCAATATTTAGTAGATCCTCCTTTTGCAGAAATAACAGCCTCTAAACGCTTCCTATAGATTACAATGAGAGTCTGGATCCTGGTTGAAGGTATTTTGGACAATTCCTCTTTACAAAACATCTCATTTATTCAGATTTGACGGCATCTGAGCATGGACAGCTCTCTTTTTATCACTGTGTGTGCCCAAACTAACGCATCCCCCTGTATATACAATACCATTAAAAAGTTTAGGACCAATTTAAAATAATTGTCTTTTTTTTTGGTTTTTGTTTTTTTTTTTTATTCCTGTGCCAGCAATGCTGTATTTCTGACAGAGTTGACAAAGTTGATCAATAGAAAGTTTAAAAGAACAGCATTAATATAAAATAGAAATCTTTTGCAAAATAAATGTCTTTACTGTCACTTTTGCTCATTTTAATGCAACCTTGCTGAGCAAAAAAAATCATCTTACTCACCCCACATTGTTAAATGGTAGGTAAATAGTTTTATTGTGCTTTAGAGTTAATTGTCACAGAAGAAAACAGATTTGATTGTTGAGCTACAGATGGACATTTGATTTAAACAGACCACAAATACATAAGCAGACTGGAGTTGAGTCAGTGAGATATGTTATATAATTGAAAAATAAAAAATAATTAAATAAAAATTAGTGATATGGAGTGGTGAAAATAATATGAAAATGCATAATGAAAAAGGCCCACAACCAAACAAGATGTCACAAAGCCATCCCAAACGACCCCAAAAAGGACAGAGAGAGGACAGCATACCCGACGAGGAGTCGGAGGATTTTAGAGCAAAAGACCAACCATCAGGGGTCATAGACGCACAGTGAGGTAGGCGGAGCTCCACTGGCTTCAGGAACTTCAGGCCGTGGGGACCACACATCACCAGAGGACTCAGCAGAGTTTCACCTGAAAACAAAAACTATTTCCTTTAGCATATAGTCTACACACAAACACAGAACTACATATGTACTGTAGAAGTAGAAGCCATATACAAAACATCCCATTAAGCTATTATTTAGTACTGACAATCTCACTTGTATTAGGAGCATGGGTTAACTGAAAAAAATAAATAATTTCACAGACCAGAGGAGAAAGACAAAAATGTCAGAATCTTCTGACCCTCGAGTTAAAAGATGCGTGACTGACCTTTCTCTTTGTCCAGAGGTGGCAGGATGCTGTTATCCCGACACACTTTGAAGTAGATCTCTTGCTCCACGCCATCAGGAATGGCTCCCTGAGGGATAATGATGCTCACTCCTGTCTCAATGGAGCTCAGGACCCCACCGTTACTGTTGAAGATGCCCCGTGCCGTCGCCACCACCGTGTGGCTGTCATCATCATCGTCATCTTCCAAAGCACTCGGGCTGGAAAAAAGAAGAAAAACAACGGATTGACCTTATTTTTAGCCTGATTTTTAATTTCAAGAAAAATCTACAAATAGCAAAAATGTCATATCAGCAGACAAATAGTGCTTCCGAGTGTGATGATGGATCTTTCTGCTTTATTTCACTGGCCACTATCCTACATTTATAGAACATTCACTATTTATTTATGTAAAAAAAAAAAATAAAAAAAAAATTGATAAAATGTCAACTTACCAAAAACATGTAAGAATGACAAGTACGGAGTTAGTTAGTATACTATACCTGACAGGTATTGCCTTGGGTACAGCATTGATGTTATTCTGCTGGTGTTTGGGTTTCTGGTCCATGGTGCGGGTGAAGGTGTCCAGGCCGCTGTCATGGTCTATCGGCTGAGGCGAGCTCTGTGGTTTGTTTGTGGTACTGATTGGAGCTTTCACATTATCGGTCTTATTTTGAGAGTCATTAGGCAGGAGGTTGTGGTTGAACTTGGGGCTGTCAAACTTGCGCTCGAAGGGTCTTGCAGAGGTTGTGTACGGCTTGGGCACATAGCGGTTGTAGCTGGACGTGGCAGTGCTGTTGGTCTTTGGAGGTTCGCCGGTGCCGTTAACAGGAGATTTCTCTGGGAAGCTTTTCTGAGGCAGGTAAGTGCTCTGGACTGTGTCTTCATGATTGGGAGGCTTCACTTTGGGAGATCCATGTGGGTCAAGAGGTGGAGTGACTGTGAGAGAGAGTGTGAGATAATGTGTACACAATATTTGGAAGTTTCTTATTTCTTTTATTTACAGGAATTTATTCCACTACTCCAGTTTTCAGTCTGATTGTAACATGCTGATTTGTTGCTCAAGAAACAATTCTTATTATCATCAATATAGAAAATAGTTGTGCTGCTTAATATTTTGGGGAGGAAATAAGTATGTATTATGCTGTGGGAAGGAGCATATACGATTATTTTTCCATTAATCACGTACCTGCAGGTTTGGGCAGGGTCGGGGGTGGAACAGCTGGGTTAGCTGGAGCAACAGGGTTGATCTTCTCCACTGACTCTGCCCTGCAGCAGACAGTCAAACAAAGAAGTCAAAGACGTCAAATTAAAAGCCATATTCTGCCATCATGTTTACTGCCATCTAAATATACATTACAAATCCAAACAAGGAAGAAAAAAAGTCTAATTTAATGCAACATAACCTTTTACCTAAATGCAAATATACACATTTTACTAAAACCTGGTAAAACAACAACATCATACCAACATAAAGCAGAATTGTATTAAGTATAATTAATAATTTGAACACATACCTGGGGTAATACCCTAGTTGAGTCTGTGGTTGGGTTGGCTTGATGGCAGGTGCAAGCTGTGTAGAGGGTTTGCTGTCAAAGCTTCGGCGGTCAAAATAAGACAGCTGTTTCCTGTAATACTCCTCATCCTCATCAGGGTCATTGTTATTCGAACGAATGATATCTTCTGTTGCTTTAGGCTGGGGCTGCTGTGGCTCTGGGGATCTGACAGAGGAAAGAATGTGTACATTAATATGCTTGATATAGAATACTGATAAGGTAATGACAACATCAATAAAAGCGCACTAATCTGAACCTGAATATAAAACATTTCAACTTCAGTATCACAAGAAAGCCTAGTGAATAAGGAGTGTACAAATGTGTAGCATCATCATGGGTATTTAGAATTAGACTCGTTTTTTACTATTTCACCACTAGATGGAGATCTAGGACTAACTTTGTTCAAAAAAATAAATAAAGTAAAAAGAGTAATATTGTGAAGCATTACGATCTATATTATCTTTTCATATATTTTAAAATGCAATTTATTCTTGTATTGTTCAAACTGAATGTTCAGGAGCCATTACTAGTGTCACATGATCTTTCAGTGTTTGTAAACTGTTATAAATTGGTTCAGGTTCCTTTGTTAATAGAATAAAACAACATTTAAAATAACATTTTAAATATATATTTTTTGCATCATACTGATGCATCTTTGCTGAATAAATTCAATTCATATACTTCCTTAAAGGCACAATATTTAAGATTTTTGTAATGAAATATGTAAAAACAACATGCACAGTGTTTTATATTTCATGCAGTTGTGTACTTGCATTATCACAATGTTCTGTAGGATTTGTAAATTCAAAGAAATTCCAGATTTAAACAATGAACCATCCCTGTTCCTTGTCGCACATCAATATCTGTGCTATCCTTGGTTTCCGCCAATAAATACTACAGCAACATGCGTCCGTCGTAGCGTCATCGAACTTCACCTCTTTTACTGTTTTGAAAATGCGACCTCTAGTGGCGTAAACTTACATATTGTGCCAATGTGTATATATTTGCTAGTTCATTACCTAAAGGCCTTCTCTTGGTCCAGGTTACTTAAAGAATTGGCTTTGGGCACGGAGGCAGCGCCAGGTTTAGGCACCATGTCCACAGGCTAAAAGAAGCAGAAAGATTAACATTAATTTACATGAATAATTCAGCCTGTAGAGTGTTGAAATACAGTTGAAATAAAGATTATGTCAGCTCACCCGAATACCAGTGTCTGCAGACTCTCTTGCTCTGTCCACGGACACAGATCGCTTGTTCTCAAACATTTTAACTCTCGTGAGCACAGACTGAGGCTTCATGGCTGGGTCATCCTCTGCCTCGGCTGGAGGAGGAGGAAGCGCAGGCTCCACTGGAGGTGAGATGGACTCAGGTTTAAAAGGGATCACAGAGGCCTCAGAGTTCATGTAGCCCCTCTGTGGAGGTTGAGTATAGGAAGGCCTCTGGGATGGGTCGTAGTACTGTTGTTTGGGGGGTTCAGGGGAGCGGGAAGAGGCTTGAGTACGAGGGAGTACTTCCTGATCATACTGAGGGCGTGTAGGGGGTGGTTCATCATGTCGGACCGGTCCGGGGCTGGGTTTGCCATAGCGAGGTCGACTGGAGTCATAGCCTGTGTCATGTCGCACCTGAGGGTGACCGTACATGCGGTTCAGACCATCCTCATAGGGCATATGAGGGTCAAATTCAGAGGTTTGGTCATACGGGGCCCACTGCTCATCATACGGAGGCACGCTGCTATCAAAATGTAGGTGGGGGTCAAAGTTACGAGACTTTGGTTCCATATAGCCCCCATCGTAGCGGTAGGGCTGGTGGTCGTAATCTCTGTATGGCTTATCTTCCTGGTAGAGGGGCTGCATAGGGTTCTGATTCAACTGCACCGGCTCGTTGTTACGATAGATATCCTTCTTGTACATCTGTTGATAAAGCCAAAGAAGGATACTTATAAACGACTTGTACAAAGAATCATATATAAACTCTAAAGCACAGCAATCAATTAAATTGTATGAAACGGCAGAAACCAGAAGTGATTAATATTCGGTTTAAAAGTTGAAGAATGAAGCACAGAGTCAGCAGAGAGACCTGCAATAGAGGAAGACTCAGAGTGGGCAGTTATTGAACAGGTCAAAATGGAGGCAGCCATCACACAAACAGTTTCAGAATTTAAGAGAGATTAAATGATTCATGACACGCCAAATTGCAAAAGCACTGGGGTAAAATCAGACTGAAAAAATCCCACTGATAAAGAAATATACAAAAACGATTTGGTTTAAACAATAAAAAGCATTTTGAGATGTAGCCTTTTAGGAACAACAATAGTCCAGTCCGTTAGACACAGAATCACAAGTCTAAGCCAATGTTGAAGCCAGCATTAATCCATTATTGAAGTTAGCATAAATTATTACTAAAAAAAGTTTATTTTTATTTAATATTTTTTGTCTGCGATAATGAGAAAACTAACATGGTCACAATTTAAGTAAATTGAAGAATTATTTACAATAAAATGTGGCAAAAACTTTGTGGAAACTTATGCCCACAATATGTGTTTTTTCCTTGGAAATGACATGTTTTTTTCAACTAAAATTAGATTAGCCATTTTAATGAGAGAAAAACTGACAGACTAATATATAATTCTAGTGTATAGAATAAAATATATACACTGCTCAAAAAAAGTAAAGGGAACACTAATAAGAATTTTTCATTAATTCAGATCTAGGATGTGTTATTTTAAATACTTTGTTCTTTAAATAGTTGAATGTGCTGACAACAAATTCACAAAAAAATAATCAATGGAAATCAAATGTATTAATCCATGGAGGTCTGGATTTAAAAAAAAAATAAAGATCACACTCAAAATTGATGTGGAAAAACACTACAGGTTTATAGAACTTGGATGTAATGTCCTTAAAACAAGTCAAAATGAGGAACAGTAGTGTTTGTGGCCTCCATGTGCCTGTATGACCTCCCTACAATGCCTGGACATGCTCCTGATGGGGTGGTGGATGTTCTCCTAAGGGATCTTCTCCCGGACCTGGACTAAAGCATCCACCAACTCCTGGACAGTCTGTGGAGTAACGTTGCATTGGTAAATGGAGCGAGACATGAGGTCCCTGATGTGCTCAATTGGATTCAGGTCTGAGGAACAGGCGGGCCAGTCCACAGCATCAATGCCTTTGTCTTGCAGGAACTGCTGACACACTCCAGCCACATGAGGTCTAGCATGGTCTACCATTAGGAGGAACTCACGGCCAACCACACCGGCATATGGTCTCAACAAGGTGTCTGAAGATCTCATCTCAGTACCTAATGGCAGTCAGGCTACCTCTAGCGAGCCCATGTGCGGCCCTCCAAAGAAATGCCAACCCACACCATTATTGACCCACTGCCAAGCTGGTCATGCTGGAGGATGTTGCAGGCAGCAGAACATTCTCCACGGGCATCTTCAGACTCTGTCACATGCGCTCAGTGTAAACATGCGCTTTCATCTGTGAAGAGCACAGGACGCCATTAGCAGACGCCAATTTTGGTGTTCTCTGGCAAATGCCAAACGTCCTGCACGGTAAGCAAAAACCCCCATCTGTGAACATTGAGTCCTCATACCACCCTCATGGAGTCTGTTTCTGACCGCCTGAGTAGACACATGCACATTTGTGGCCTGCTGGAGGTCATTTTGGGCTCTGGAAGTGCTCCTCCTGTTCCGGAGGTAGCGGTCCTGCAGCTAGGTTGTTGCTCTCCTACGGCTTCCTCCACATCTCCTGATGTACTGGCCTGTCTCCTGGTAGTGCCTTAATGCTCTGGATACTACGCTGACAGATTCAGCAAACCTTCTTGCCACAGCTCACACTGATTTGCCATCCTGGATGAGCTGCACTAACTGAGCCACTTGTGTGGGTTGTAGACTCTGTCTCATGCGACCACTAGAGTGAAAGCACCACCAGCATTCAAAAGTGACCAAAACATCAGCCGGAAGCATAGGAACTGAGAAGTGCTAATTGCCTATAATTTCCACCTGTTGTCTCTTCCATTTGCACAACAGCATGTGAAATTGATTGTCGATCAGTGTTGCTTTCTAAATTGGGCAGTTTTATTTCACAGAAGTCTGATTGACTTGGAGTTACATTGTGTTGTTTAAGTGTTCCTCTCATTTTTTTAGCAGTGTATATAAAAAAATGTATTTAAAGAACGTTTTATCAGAAAAAGTAAGACTATAAACTGTAAAAATGAAAACCGGTTAAGCCGTACACATATTTTGTAAACAACAAGGCTACCTTTCAAAGTCATAATGGGGGGGGGGGGATTCAAAGTTGTAAATATAAAACAAAATTATTTTAAAATCATTTCATCACATTCATTACCACCACTAATATTCACTAGCTCTACTTCAACAAGCAAAAACATAAAATGAAACCCATGCAAAAGTAGGCAAGCAACAGTGGGGACCTGGGCTTGCCTGAAGCTACATGAACTATGATCTGATGCAGCAGGCCTCTGTCATACCCACTGTTGTTTAATTAAGAACACACACGCACACATTCACAGAAGGAGAACGGACGCTCTCTTAAATAGGCACACAGCGGACATGCAAGAGCTAGAGGAAAGCACTGCAGCACACAGGCAGGCTAGACGGCGATAAGAGAGGGCACCGGGCTCGGGCGTTAAGTGGGCCGGTTTCAGTCCAGAGCAGGGTGGCTAGCGAGGTACCTTGGACTCTGACCCGGGTTGTCCGGATTGGTTGGGGTCGGGAGACGGGGGTTGAGCTAGCTCAGGGGCAGGTGGGAAGAGAGAGCCAGCCTCTGGGCTGAGATCCCCCTGAGTGAGGGTGACCGGGAGATCCTTGGCACTCAGGGCCCCTACATTTACATGAACAGCAGGGGGCGCTGTCTCTGCCAGCGGCTCAGGCTGCGTGGGAAGAGCAGCCTCTGCTTTCTGTGAAGGTGTTCAAAAATGTTTAATACATATGGTCAAACCTCACCACTGCACTTCAGCTGAGCTTCATGATTCTCTTCCGTCTCACCTGACACCAGTACTGTTCTAAAAAGGGATTGTTCCAGGTTCACAATGTTAAGCTCTATTGACAGCATTTGGGAAATAATGCCAACTGAAAATAAACATGCACAGTACTAAAACTGATTATCAACAAGAAAAACTGAAAAAGTGGAGTTTTAACAGACGATTGCAACGACCATCATGTGAGAATCTAAAGTTTCACAAGAAAATTGAGTTGTCACAAAAAAAAATATATATATATATATACACGCATTTTAACAAGCATTAAATGCACTTTCATTAACACTAAATAAATAAAATACAAAAGATTACAATACAATTTAATTTGATAAAGTTCAGTAAAATACATTGGTTATTAATACAGTTTTTGTTTTATTTAATTGGCTTTTATATATTTGTATATCTTTAATTTATATATTTGGCTTATTATACGGCAATTATTAGTCATTAAATATTTAACTGTGCATGCCATTACTATTTTCACATTTAGATTAGATTTTGCCTATTTACTACTTCTGCCGGTTTTTGTTCTATATTTTTATTTATTATTAAATTTAGGCAAACCGTTTTGTAATGTCCATCTAATGTTCCTATTAAATAGTCACCTATAATAACAATTTATCTTAATATTTCAGCCTAAATTGCAATCAGTGCTTTTCTATCAGCTATACTTTTCAAAACAAAACTGCAAAATTGCCTTAACTGCGTTATACCAAAAATGCTATTCACTGAGCTTAATTTCTACTGAACGAGGAACATCCCACTAACATGCAGAATAGGTTGACTCTGGGAACCATGTCATATAAGAATTTGCAACTGGACAAGGTTCTGTTTTTACATTAAGTCTGATGTCAGTTTAATTCTACAGTACAGTACAACGTTTTGGCTCTCTTGTAATACAAGATCTAAGACACTTTGGATATCATAGTGGCCACTGGACCCATATAGATAAATACATTCACAGTAATATATTTAACACCGTTAATCCATCATGCACATAATACTTTCAGGTATTGACATCATTTTGTATGACAGCAAGGGGACAGCTAGACCACAAGGAAGGGGCAATCATTTCACAAATTTAAAAGATACAATGTCCTCACTTCCATCTCCACTGTGATCGTACTGAGATAAGAGTCACGGCATCTATGTGAAGTAACAGCCAAGCCATATTTGTCACACACACACACACACACACACACACAGACAGACAGACAGACAGACAACTACGCGCTCACAAATACATATAATAAATACGTGGCAACAATTATTACTTGGTCATTGTCACTTCTCTAGTACTGCAATGATACGTTTTTAAAGCACTCCTCCTTCAACAGCGCCGCTAGAACACTTTTCTCACGCACACCACGGCCTCCAGACAACAGGGAAGGCGAACAGCTCGCAGAAACGCTACCTGCTGAGGTGCAGGGGCCTTGAACCCTGCGGGGTCGATGCGATTCAGCGGTTCGGGCTGGTACCCTCCGTATCCAGGGGGTTCCTGGATGACGGGCGGGTCCTCCCGGACAGGCTCTGAAGAACGAGTGATGGCGGGTTCGCTGGGTGGTCCAACCTCGTCGTTCAGGGTCTCGTCCAGCTCCTGGTCTGTGTAGGCTCCGCCCTCTGTGTCAGTGTCCTCGTAGTCGGAGGTGTGACGGCTGTCCGTGCTGTACATACTGTACTCGCTACCAGGAGCAGATACATAGGACAGACGGTCATCGTGAAGATCCAGATCATCATCAGGAGCGCCGTCCGCCTGCAGAGATGGAGAGCACAAGATCCAAAGAATTCAATGAGAGACAGAGAGAGAGAGAGAGAGAGAGGAAGATGAGAGAACAACATGTTAAGGGTGAACAATTAGTTTAAAAGTAAAAGAGAGAGATGAGATCGGACATTGGATAATCTCTCAAAATTATATTTTGCATCAAAAATAAAAACCCATTTTTACCATTAATTATTAATGTTCTATTGTCTCTATATTTTTTCATGTATGGTCCTTTCATTGTAATTGTAATTTCTACAGTTACTATTGTAGAATAAATTAAAGGCAGTTCTCCAAATGTTTTATTGATTCATTAGCACAATTTAAATCGAAGCCTTTTTCTACATTGACATAATAAGAATATAAGAAAGAGTTAATTTAGGATTGTTTATAAACTATCATAATACTTAAACTTAAATACATAATATTTATTAGATTTTATATTTTCAGTTTACATTTTAAAGTTTCTAAAAATCCATTTAGCTTTTCAGTTTTAGCTTCAATCATTTTAGTACTCTCTTTTTTTAGTCATTTCTCTGAAGTATTTTTATTTCAGCATTCTTCCAAATAACGGAAAAAATTGCTTTAGTAGTTTTTTGCTTTACATTACTAAGAATGCAAAGCGTTTTTTTCCATCATTGCCACATAAGTGAATATGTTTCATTACTGTGAAAACAATTTCCCAAATAGAATGAATGTTGTGACCACAAGAACAGATGCATGGGAAACAAACTCTGAAAACATGGAACCAAGGAACCAGACAACCATGAATGAACCCTTTGCCTAAAACCAAGTATCCGCTGTGGAAAAGTCTGCTGAAACTCACCTTGCCCTCTGAGACCCACACCAGCTGGTTCTGCTGCTGCTGAATGATCTCCTTCAACGCTCCATACCAACCATCATTCATGTTGTTCATATTAATGGTGGCTAGAGGACAGACGCAGGAAAGACGCCATCAAATCACTCAAGAGAAGCCAGCTGAGTCAGGTTTTTGTAAAACACTTTTCCACAAAGAAAAAGTAACAAAAAGTTACAGCCTCACCACACGGCATGCAACATCATTCGTTTACGTGTGTTTACGATCCCTTTACAATTGAGTGCTCTTTCTGCCCCGTTACATTTACATTTATGAGAGGCCTTTATTCAAAGTGATTAACAAATGAGGAATGCTATAACACAACAGCCTTTATAGAGCTCAGCCAGATACAGTGTGCTTGTCTTAATACTTCCATAAAAGTAAAGACTAAAATTTGAGATAGCAGCCAGGCAGCTAAATGTGACCCATCATGATATTTTAAGTGATGTACAGTTTTATGAATAATAATTCCAAGTTATTACTGTCAGCTACATTTTTAAATTTATATTAAAGAGGTTACTCTGTGTGTGTGGAAACCTGGATTCATTTCACAGAAACAAAACACTTACAGCAAGAGTTCTCAAAATTTCTTCTTTGGACATCAATACTGTGTGTACATATGCAGAAATGTTAAAAGATGTGGTCAATGTTGCTGTGTTTTTATACTCAGTATCTATCCCATAAAGCTTTGGGAATAAGGATGTGCGTTTGCTGTGTCTCTCAGTCTTTTCCCTTTTTTTAACATTAAAGAAAACACAACCTTAAAACATCTGTGTTTACCTGTGAACAGGTGGTGGTTGTTCTTTCTCAGTTTAAGTGCACGCTCATGGAGTTTCCTGGCACTCTTCCTGGACTCAGGACACAGCCTGGTCCTCATGTTCTTCACACCCTGCTTACTGTCAGGATTCAGGAACACTACAATTGGATACCACTGAGCATAGTTCAGCCGATCCACTGCGTTAGGAGTAATGTCCAACACTGCATGTTTGTCCTGCAAAACAAACAAAGACGACTTATCTTGATTTCATGGACTCTCAAGTATACGGCTATATAACGTACTGTACCATAATCCACCAGCAGGAGGCAGTAGTGCTTTTCAGAGCTAGTGTCTTCATGCATTGCATTTTGTGCCTTTGTATGTGTGAGAGAGAGAGATCTTACCCGGTCGATTATCTGTTTGATAGTGTGAAGACGTATGATCCCCGAGCTGCGCTGGTCAGTGCCGGCATCCCTGGGTTCACTCTCTACACAAGAGAAAACATAATCCATGGTAGCATCCACATATACTTCCTGTGCTCCCTCTCATGCAGTACCTCAGCATCTTCTCCCCTCAAAAGCTCACAGTGAGGAGGCAGTTCAACATGGATGTGCACATGCGCCCGCATACACAATATATGAGCACCTGCAGACTATTCACATGTTCCATATGTGTAACATCAATGTGGTGCGATGCATATTCCTTTACTATAGATATTCAAGTAGGAATACTTATTACGTCAAGTGGAGGGTGAGGGAGCATCTGCACACCACAGTGACTAAGAGAACATTTAACATTAAAGAGTGCAACCAGAAGAGGGGAAAAGATAGTGTGCTTTCACATTTAAGAGCCATTGGTGGCCCCTGACATCAATACATTATTGAGATAGTTCACACAAAGATTAATATTCTAGCATCATTTATTTTTTCTTGTATTGTTCCAATTTGAAAAAGAATCAATGTTAATGTCAATGTTAAGTAAATAATGATGCTAGAATTTTTTTTTATTTATGGGTGAACTATTCCTTCAAGGCGGCAAGCCTGCAATCTGTATCCTTCACTCTATCATGGTTCTAAAACAGCAGCAACTACAGGAAGTCTTTTCAGCAAAAAAGAAATAAAACAAGCTCAAAGAATCACAAAATAACACAGAAAGCAGGTGCTTGGGATGGGGGAAATCAATGAGAAATGTGCCTTCATCTCCTCTCAAGCATGACTGAAGGGTTGGGGGGGGGGGGGTTGGAGCTGTCGATAGCATGAACACATCTTTGGGTTTTTTTCATCGTTAACATTCCAAGCGGTGTCGATTTGGTGTGACTAAAATAAGGGATGCCATAATAATGCACAGCCTCTAGTAACTATGGTTACTGATGGAGTGAGCTGATGTGACTACTGTATGCAACGTACTTTCCCTTCCATCTGGGTGCTGTGTCTCTGAAAAGCAAATACAGTCATACAGGAACAATGTTATGTAAATAAAGCCAGTGGCCACTCATGGAATCAGTTTACAAGCTGAATTTTAAACGCACTACTGAAACTGGAGAGCAGGACAGCTCAAGTGTGACTGTTCAAGATAGGTGGATCAGAAAATTGAAGCGCTGAGTCTTATCAAGGCATGTGTGTTAACAACAAATGGACACTCACTTGCAAGCTCAAACAGGTCAGGCACCTCTCTCGCCAGTTTTTCTCGTGCCACATCTGCAATTGGCCCGAAGATCACAACGGGTCTCAGGAACCCAGCTACAACGAGAAAACAAACAGCTCTGTTACAGTTTAAACAAAACAGAAATACAGCTATTATCAGATTACTGAACGCCTGATATTGAAGCTCTGGGTTACTCTTTATTTTAGGGTGTACTTGTTCCAGTGTAACATTTATATGCATGTAAGTACTATTAATATTAAATTTATAAAAAAAAGTCATATTAATTAACTACATGAACTATATGGTTAGGGTTAGGATTACTTGATTGTATTACTGTTATTGTAAAAGTAAATACATGTAATGTGTAACATTGACACCTTAACTCTGTTCTGCCAGCATTTAAAAAAAAAAAAAAAGTTGCCAGCCTCCTCCAGCGTTTTTGATGATTTTCACTAAAATTTCACAGCCCCCAGAATATTACGTTTTATGAATATCTGAACATGCAATACATAAAAAATAAGAACAGATCGTAAAAAGCTGTTATTCTAGCTTTTTTTTTTAATAAACACTTGAAAGTAGGTTGTTTTCATAAAAAAGCTCAATTTTGAGCAAAAAGCTGAGCTGAGAAAAATCATGAATGTTTTTATCAAATACTACATCTGGATCATATTCAGTATGATAATCACAGCAAAAAGTTCTTTAAAAAAGTTCTTTATCTAAATAAAATGAAATTAATTTCAATGCACTTTAAAAATAATTTAGATTTCAGAATATTATTATATACAGCATGGAAAAAAATTATATTCTTCTTGAAATTTGTGCTATTAAATTATTAGCATTATAAATGTTCATTTAAATGACCATTAGCTAGAGGAAAAGGTCATTTAAACTTAAAAAAGTTAGCATAAATAATATATAATAATAAATAAATAATAATACCATTTATATTATCAGTCAATATGCATCCAATGTGATACAAATAAATGTAAAAAATGTTAATAATAAATTAAATTCTCTTATATTTCCGTGAGAAGAATATGGTGAGAGAGTAATATGAGAGATATGCATCCAATGTGATACAAATAAATGTAAAAAATTGTAATAATAAATTAAATTCTCTCATATTGCCTATTAACTGTTATACTGTGCATCCTTCTCTTAGACACATACAGACCTTCTCTAAGAACCACCCTCTCATACGCAGGGAACTTGGTCTGAACAGGCTGAGCTGACAGATCTTCTCTGCTCTTCCGCAAGTTCCTCTTTGAACTGCGCAGACCTCTGAACCTCCAGAAGTCAGCTCGGTCGCCGCCTGCAGTTTTGGGGAGTGTATACTGTACGCTTGATAACTGTTCTGCCCTGATGAGAAGATGGCAAAACAAGCTTTAGTTAAAAATACATTGAATTTTGATTCTCCATAGAATCATACACAGTGCACTTTATAGTAATCTATATGTGATCTGCTAATCTGTATACTCCAACGTCTACAGCAGGAGTCTGTGTATTGCTGGTGCTTGACTGAGTGATTACCTGTTCTTATTGGGAATGATGCCTCTTTCCACCTCCTGGTGGTTTTTCCCAATGCGAATGGCCAGCCAGGAGCCCAGTTTGCCGTTGTAAAGGGTGTCCACCACTCTGAACACCTCTCCCTTATTAAAACTCAGCCCATACGGAGACTCTTTCTCATACTCAAAGTGTGTTCTGATGTAGAAGGAGTCACCCACATCAGACTCCACTATCCGCCGGTACACTAGAGGACATGGCATAAATTACATGGTCAACAATAATGATTAGGAACAGCTTTATAAGAACATTTTTCTTAGAATTAATACATTTTACCTTCCTAAACAACAGGGAAAGTTATATAAGAAAGAGATAACACAGTCAGGTGGAGATTATTAAAATAAAGCCAAACAAGGTGATTGTGAAACAGAAGGGTTTTATATCACCTTTAATAGCTGGCAGACTGCAAATTATCCCACTTATTATAGAAGTACCTATGAATAGCTAAATAATTAATTTAAAAGAAACGGACATAAAATTTAAATTCAAATGTTATTACTTGAGAATAATATGGTGAGACTGTGGGATAAATATATATTTGATTACGGAAATATTTGACCAAAGAATGCAGTAACTGACCAATAAGAGTTAAATATTCTAGACCACTGGTTCTGTACCAGGGGCCTCAGCAAACCTCCAGGAGGCTTGAGAAGTACTTTAGACTCAAAATAACCATGTAATAAGTGAACATAGGCAAACATAACTCTTTTGTGAAAAGCGCATGCATTTGCTCACCATCTTTCTTCCGCTGAGCCAGGATGGTGACCTCTTCACCTTTGGGCAGATCGAGCAGAAACAGTACTGCTTCCTCACGAATGATGTTTGCAAAGTCAACATTGTTAACCTATGAACAGGAGGGAACGCAAGAAGAAAACAGGCTGTAGATCTCTGTGGTGCAACACAATACACTGTTTATTGACAGTGGAAGGAGAAGTAAAGACAGAGAAAATCCACCTTTTCTGTTTCTACTTTATCTTAAAGTCACAATCTCAGAGAGAGAAAAAAATAAATAAATAAAGAGTATGGGTGAACATGCAGTCACCTCTAACTAAATGGAAAAGGAAAAACAATGAGCTGGGAGTCTCGCTGAGGGGCAGGGCCTGGAATCTAAGGAGTGTGTGTTTGTGCAGCAGGGCCGGGAACTTTCATACATGCGTATGTACAGTACACTCACTGCTCTAGGACTGGTGTGGGAGAGAAACAAAACTACCCATGTTTCATTAAAATGTGTTCAGTGGTAAACAACTCCAAATGAGCCTGACTTAGAGTCTCTGTATTACACATAGCAATTGACAATAGCATTAGACCACTGGAGGCTTGAGTTAAACAATGAACGCCATTGTGCGACCGAAGGCTAAACAAAGGAAAGCTGGAAACAGAGGAGAGACAGGCACTGAGTCAGAGCAGGAGTATGTCATGATTATTTTTGCCCACAGCCACAGGGGTCACACAGTGTCTTCATATTTTTCTGAGAAAAAGTAGGATGTTACACAATGTTACAGCATGGAGATTAGTCAACAGCAGATGTTCAGTAGAAAAAAATTAATCCATCAGACACTTTCTTAAGATTTCCTTGATATTGCTGCACACATGTGATGCTTTCACGCAATGAACGCCAATGATTCCAAAGTGTAGATTTAAACACAACAAATAGAACTGAAAGAACACTTTGGCTACAAATTGTTTAACATTTGATTATATATTAAAGTATATATCTATTTTTTTATTATTTAATGCAAAATGTATTTACTTTTTATGACATTTTGGAGTTTTTAACAAAATTATACAGAATTTCAGCTTTAACTAGGCAAACACTAGGATGACACAATATTGATTCTGTTATATTCTTCTGTTTTTAATTACTCTAATGTTGTTCCAAACCTGTAAAACCTTTGCTTATCTTAAAGCTGCAGTCCGTATCTTTTTTGTTTTCAATATTTATATAATAAATATGCCATGAACTCATTTTCCAGAGCCATTTATCCTAATCCTCACCCTGAGTATCTGGTCTCCTTCCTCTAGGCCTTCCTTAGCAGCAGGACTGTCTTCCAGCACACCAGCAACAAAGATCCCCACATCATTTCCTCCTGCCAGCCTCAATCCAACACTTTCTCCTTTCTTAAACTTCACCAGCTTCATACTAGGCCTAGTAACAGAATAAAACTGGCTTAGTTTTTAATTAACTCTGCACAATAATACAGAACATTTACTCTACTTGGGAGAACATTACAAGTACACAATATACAACACTGACCGGAGGATGCTGTCATCATGGGTGACACTGGGAACAGGGGCGTCAGAGGGGCTGACTGGCAGATCAACATCAGGTTGCCCAGGTTGTGCATACACTGGTTTCGGCTCTAAACGCACATTTCGGTTAGATGGGATCATGGTGTAATAAACATATTTCTTTTAAGAACAGGCTCTTAACAGGTAATAAATCAGGCCAAAAAGAACATGCAGAACCAACCCGAAGCTAAGTCAGATTAAAGCATTCCAGTATAGAATGGAATAAACAGCAGCAAGGTACAGAGAAAAAAAATGAGAGGAGAGGTGTAATTTTGATCATTGGAAAGGTGGGAGTAGGAGCAGGAGGAAGATGGGCGTTTTCTCTAAGGAGGTGAGGGAGATTTGATATGCCCACAAATATTACGCAAATCACAATTTATTTTGCCTCCTGTAAAATATAGTTGAAAAGTCACATCAAAGAGAGATGTGAATTGGCTTTCGTGTTTGTAACAAAATCCACAAAGTCAGTGGAAATGGATGGAGAATACAAATGTTTGTGGAGTTTGTAGTACTATATATATATATAAAAATGTTTTATTACTGTTGCTATTATTTTATTAGAAGTGATCTAAACATTTTTAGAAACATGACAATTTGACTTAAATAAAATGTTAACTAAAAAATGCAAAAACATTGAAGCATCGGTTGCTTGATCAATGTGCTAGATTAATTATGTTTCACGTGCCAATTTAGTAAATATCACATGGAAATGAAACATGAATTTACACTGGAAAAAAAAAAAATGAAATCAAAACAAAAAGGTAACTTTCAAATTCAATTCAAATTTATTTGTATAGCGCTTTTCACGGTACATATCTTTGCAAAGCAGCTTTACACCCAAGTAACTTTGCCACTTCATTTAAAAATTTGCCACATGCCACTGGACTGGGGAGATAAGACAGTAGGAGAACAGAAGGAAAGACAGAAGACAGCTGAAAGTCTGGAGGTAAAAGTCCCAACCTGGCAGTGGAGGGATCTGTTTGTCCCCGGGCTGTTCTGTGGGTGGAACCAGAAGGGCATCTTCCGTCATCTTAACTGGAGTGGATACCGCCGCTGGTTTGGAGATGCGCTCCTCCTCGCGACTCCTATGACTAAAAGAACACAAAGCTCAGAGTTACAAACTGAGCCTGCTATTTTTCTCTGCTAGTAGTTAAAATAAATCCAACTAGGGTTTTATATTATATAAGGCAGAGTATATTTTTATGTGTGTATTAAACGACCACTTATATATAACAACATAGCTACATGCATAAACAACTAAATGATAGATACTTCATTAAAAGCACAATCAAGCACATTAATAATATAAGATACTGATACGTCTGCCTTCACAGGCAGACACCAAGATGAGAGCAAAAATTCCTTTTGGGAAAAGTTACTAAAGGTCTCAAAAACACTGGTGGCATGTCACAAACTAGATAAGATTTTGATCAGGACGTATACAAGTTTCTGAGAACAAGTCAGACATATTTGTTCCAGTTAAATATGAGAGCATCCTGAAAAGCGTGTAAAAAAAAATCTTTTAAGACTGTAAACACGAACACAACTCACAGACGTAAAATGTTTTGAGGCATTTTACGTCTTTTAATTTCTACATGTGTACAGACACAGAGAGCTGGAGATGCGTATGATGAGTTTGTGACCAGGACTGCATTTTAGAACTAGGCAGATTTTACACATGGCTGGTACAGTACGACTCAAACAGGAAACAGACTACATCTCTTTTAACAATTAGCATTGTTGTGCCAGTAAAAGATTTCTGCTGAGAAATTAAATGTTTGTCTGCCAGAATAAAAAAAATAAAAAGTCCTTTTAGCCCAGCAGTGTACTTAATCTTAAATCTCTTATGCGCTGGACATGCACAAAAATACACCGCCACACACACACACACACACCAAGGCCTACATAAATCCCAGGCTCTCCTTTGCTCTGTTGGTTTTCTCTGTACCAACACATCCATCTAAGGCTAAATCCTCCGCTCACATTCTTCTACGTTTGTTTCTCATGCGACCCGTTACAATATAAGTGCATTTGTGCACTGAACCACTTTTTATAGTGTCTTTATGAATTATATATCATTGCCTATAAAAACTCTTTTTTTTTCCTAAACAAACATGATTCGTATGGCTATTGTTATGCGATTACAGAGAGAAAGCCTTTAAATTGGTATTTTTATTACAAGCATGATCCTTTAATACAATATTTAGAAATGTAAAATATACACAAAATATTAATATTCAAATATATATACAAATGACAAATTTCTATTTGTTTTACTTATACCTTTTCTTTCCTTTCTAATTCATTTAAAATTGATTTAATCCATTTAACATTTTCTTTCCCCAAGCAGTTAGTTAGATCATTACATTTACGTGACTACTTATATTCTTTATTACGCTTGCTTTGTAGAGCATTCTGAATTCCCATTGTGTATGGAATGCAAATCTATATAAATAAACTTGCCTACGCTACCCTAACACAGAGACAACACTGAATCAACACACTTACTCTTGAGAAACTTTAAGTAAAGCTGGCAGCTCAGACAGAGCAGAGAGAGTGCATCTCTGTGGCTTGTACAGTAAGGAAAAACCCATCTGGTGATGCAAATTTTAGAGGGAATTGTGTCGTCTCTCGTGTGCCAAGGTTAATGAACACACATGCAGGAAAATGGATTCAGGCCCATTTCTGCATAACAGCCTTGACACCCACTGGCAGTTTCCACAAACACACACATACAGAGCTAGTTGCCTCTGTGCTACCAGCTTAACGTGACAGAATGCATGCTAATTTCACTACAAGCACATTGTAATGCACTATATCAATGCATTAAAAGTGCATTTTACAAACTAAACCATCCATGTAGAGCAAAGGACCAATACATTAATAGGACTACGACAAAACTGCACAAAAAACACACTCACAAACAACAAAATCAACCTAATATCCATGCACTTCGACTCAGTCTACAAATACTGTCCACTGTGTACAGAGCACAGCACTTACAGCGGGAGCGTTCTGGTGAGAAAAGAGCCCCGCAGCCTGTGTAGAGACAGAGCAGTTATTCAAAGGCGAGTGAGTGATGCATGGCTCTGAGATATTAACCTGGCTCACTGACAAACAGGTTCATCATCCCCCAAAATGCCTTCAAAACTAGCATTCCAAGTCCAGTAAATTGCTTTTTAGAACATCCATTTTTGAAGCGGTGCTGAAGGAGGACCCAGTCCGGTTAATAATCCAGATAGTGAAGAGAGAAAAGAGCCGGTTTATATTTATTCAGTGCGCCTGGATTAAATCAGTTTACTGAATAATTGTTTAATAATATTTGTATGCCTGTATGCACACTGTGCTCCCTAAAAGAGGCTGCATTTATTTAATCAATAGCAATATTGTAAAATATTTCAACAATTTATCATTTCTATTTTAATATTGTATACATTTCTTTGTGTGATGATATGAAATATCAGCAACCATTACTCCAGTCTTGAGTATCACATTATCCTTTAGAAATCATTCTAATATTAAGATTTCGTACTCAAGAAATATTATCAATGTTGAAAACCTTGGGGGTTTTTTTGTTGTTTTTTTTTTAATATTTTTCAGATTTGTTTTTGCTAAATATAAAACTCAGAGGAATAGCATTTTTTAATACATTTGTAACATTATGAATCTTTAATGTCACTTTTAATTAATTTAATGCATCCATGCAAAATGCCATCCAAGGTTTCATACTTATCCTAAGTTTCTCCTGCCATTATCGGCTTAAACTTTACTGGGGGTTCTGCCAAGCACTATAGTATTTTTTGGGTAAATCTTCTTTGGAACAATATGAAACGCATCATCAAATTAAACTGAAATGAAAACTCTATTGATTTCAGATCTAGCACATTTAATATCATTCAGCGGAGATCGATGATACAACTAATTTTACAGTCACTGTCCACATGTGCAAAGCTGATTATGCACACACACACACACACACACAGAGCTGTGTTAGTTCTCTGAGACTTGAAAGGCATCAGTGTCTTGTTGAGGTGAGAGAGCCGATAATGAGGTGTAATCTGAGTTCAGATATTAAGTGAGAAGCTGCTGTAGACAGACAGGTGGAGGATGTGCGGGGACGCGGGGTGTGAAATTTCATTTAAAATCCAGCCCCAGGCAGTGTGGGGATGTGGGGTGTAGAGAGCAGCTGCTTTAATGCCAAGAAAAATGGCATGTCCCCTGGGAAGGGATCGGCACTTTGTGACATTGTCATCTTTTTCATCCTTGTCTCTTTACATATCAACTCGTGCTCTTTCTGTCTTACTTCATCTGCTTTACATACACTACTTATCTCTCATCATTTCCTTTGGCCCCAATCCACCACTTATAAAATGTACCACGGTGACCACAGTCTGCACAGTAACACAATATCATTCCTACTGTTATTGACAGTGGAGCTTATAATTATAATTAATCGTTATTTTAAAGGGAATCATTCATTCGGTTTTATTTAGGGCTATCTATCAATTTTAATCGCATGAACTATGAGAAATGGATTAATTAATCAAATTTTAATTAAACAATTAATCACCAAAATGAAGATAAAGACATTACTGAGACTCCAAATCATTAAAAAGGTTACATAAATCCATGTACACAAAAACAATAGATTGATAGCTCTGTTTGTTTTTGTGTTTTGTTTGTTTGTTTGTTTTTTAAAGTAACTATAAGTATACATATTTTGATCAAACCTGTGGTAACCACAGTCATTTTTGGTAAAGGACTAGTGTTTATGTATGCATATACATCATATTTGTGACGCACCAAGCGAGTTTAGCTTTCGTTCGTGGAAATAAACCTGTCGTGTTGTCATGCTCTCAGCTCAACTTAATTCATTTAAATCACAAAATAACTCAAAAACAACACATTCGATGCATCATTACACATACATAAATATTAATGTATACATATTATGCAACCTTCATGTCCAAAAGTTTTTATTAACCTGTAGCAATATACAACAGATATCCAAACACAATGATTCTTATACTGGATTGCCTACCACACAAACATGCACACAAAAAACACTGAAAGAACTCCGACCACTTGCTGTCAACACTTCTCACGTCTACAGTGCTAGAGCACATCTACTGCGTTAGTTAAAACACCTACATGAGCTCAGCTCTACTGTAGTGTCAAACTGAGTTATGGTTAGCCAGCTCACTGCACTATGACCAACACTTACACTCTCCTGTGACTGCAAGCAAAACAAAACGAAAAAACAAACATTTCACACAAATACGAATCAGTGACAGCAAGTGTATTTTTTTCTTAAAGCTGTAGCTGTGTAAATCAGTCCTATCTGCTTTACTGATTATTCGGGTTCATGCGATTAATAACAACATTTAAAGCAGGCTCAGGGCTAAGGGGATGGAAACCTTAAAATATCTCTTGGGAGCAGTAATCAATCAGAGCACTCTTCTGTCATTAGGCAGATCGATGCAGCCTTACTGCTCTAGCTGACATCTGAACCTGCGAGTAGCTGAGGTGTGACTTGCATGCATATCATATAGTATACATATATATTCATCTCTCTAAATTAAATTAGTGTGGCAACCAAAGCATGACATTAACCATGGCAGTGAATTAAGGGGCATATTTGAAACGTGATGAGGTTTTGTTTGGTTAATGTAAGCATTTCTTGTGTCTCTTACCTGCCGTTGCTCATCTGCTGTGGAGAGTGGCCGGAGATGTCGGAGGGCTCTGAGCGTTTGTCAGGGGAACGCGATCGACTGCGACGGGTGCGCTCATGGGAATGATCTGATGCAAGTGAATGAATTTCTGAAATGTCTGTTGAAACAAATCATGATTTTCAAGTGTCAATTTAGTCCAAGTTGAAAAAGTCCAACAAAAAAAAATGAAAATGAAAAGGACAAGCCAATGGAAATGCAAAATTTTAATTCTGAAGTTAATATTTCAGATTTTTAACTAGGATCATCTCACCATCTCTGTCTGAGTTAGCTGAGGGAATGCTATCGTCCATATCTGGAATGTTTAGGAGTGTCGCCCTCTCATCTCTCTGCACCACCATTTTCAGCTTGCCTTTCGATCGCTCTATAAGCTTCTTTGCATCTATCAAAGACAGGTTCTCAGTCACTGTGCCATTGATCTATATGGAGAGGAAGAACAGAAAGAACACCGTTTTGTGGATGCACTATTGATGCACAGGTCTGACATTTTGCATATTACAGCTTAAAAGTGACAAAAGTCTGATCAAATAATATAATCCAGGGATGAGGTGTGTTGATAAATTAAGCTTTTTTTTTAAAAAATGATAAACTCTTAGCTCTATGATTATCCCCGAAGACAGCAATATGCAAAGAAACAATATACACTACTGTTCAAAAGTTTTCATTTCAGCATGACATTTGTCATTTTTCTGAAAGAAGTCTTGTGACTCTTCACCAAGGCTGCATTTATTAAAAATACAGAAAAACATTAATATTAGGAAATGCTATTAAAAATGAAAACAAATGTTTTCTTTTATATACTTTAAAATGTAATATGTATTTTGTAATATGCAATATACACTTTTTAAGTGTTTTTATTCAAAGCTACATTTTCACCAGTCATTCAGTGTCACAGGATCCATCAGAAATCTATTTACTATGCTGATTTGGTGCTTACCATATGATCTATTGTAACTTTCTAAATGTTTTTAATGTCTCTTTTGAACATTTCATTTTTCCTTGCCAAATAAAACAATTTCTTAACAAATCTAAATAGTGTAAAATAAAGCTGTCCCTGATTTTCCATTTAAAGATTTGCAACAAGCTTGCTGGCATTGTTCTCTATGCCCTGCAGGTTCACTCCAGTGCTCTCTGGGACATGCTCTGTTCCACTCAGTAAGCACTAGCCTCATTTAACTGATGACGGCTCATAAACTCACACAGAAATGCCAAGTAATTTCCCTAATAAAACTACTAATAACCTAGAGTTAGAAATCTTTTTCAGCCAAAACTAGGCAGTCAACTGATACTTTTATATTGTTTAGCAGAAATCAAACTGTATATATATATATATATATATAGGTGAAATTAAAGTAAGAAAGAGGCTGAAAGAGGTTTAAAAAAAAAAATAATTTTGAGTGTGCTTGGACTTACTGTACCTAAAGCTGTTGTAAGTGGATTTATAGAAATATCCCTGAAATACATCACACTCATCTGCTCCAGCCTTTATGAACAGACAGTGACCACAAGCAACTCAGATTCTTCATTTAACCAATGAGAAGGCTTTTGAGGCACTTTCTGCATGTCAATCATATTAAATGTTAACAGTGGGCAGCCCATATATGAGAAGCCAAATGCGTGAGCATGATAGATTAATGCCATACACAGCCAAACCTCTTAATAGAAATAGAAAGCCAGAGGAAAATAAAATGTCCACAAAATACTGATGAAGCTTACAGCACCAGTAACTACAGCTAGTAGCGCTCACTCCATGCTTATATGGATTCATCCCAGACACCACTTCTCATACCTTCAGGACGACGTCTCCCTCTTGTATGTTGCCGTCACGGGCTGCGAGGCTCTCGGGAGAAATGTCTTTAACAAATATGTGGCTGGCCAGACGCAGGCCGTATTCTGCGCACAACAGAAAACACATAAAAGAACAATAACAGACATAATCCACTTTAATGAGTGACTGATAAATCTGGCTACAGAGTAACTTACTACAGCTTTGTTCTTGCTGAAAGCACCCAGTGGGTATTTCTGCCAGTAGACTAATCACAGCTATTAGCTAATGTACGACAGCCTGCATTACACCTGTTCACACATTCTAATAAGTTTGCCAAGCCCTCTGTTAAAGCCATTAATAGTAATTAACAGGTTTGTCCTACAATTTTGAACAGCTCCACCCACCTTCATTTTTGCGGGACTTGACGAGTGTGACTTTTGAAGGTCGTGGTGGGACGTTGGACGCAACTGATCGTCTGTCTGAGCGTGGAGAAACGCTCCTCTCACGGGAATTACTATGGTCTCTCCTTCCGGTGCTGCCGCTGCGCTCGTTTCTTCTGCTAGTGCCTCCACTTGCTCCCCCTGCACGTGCTGGTCCCTCATAATCATCCTCCTCGGTGTCATCCTCTTCCTCTCGCTCTGACATAGTCTCTCTGTCTCCTCCTCGACTTACAGGAATCTGAACCTTCCGCTTTCTGCGGATAGTCTATAGTATACAGGCTATATATTAACATTTCAGACAGATGAATAAGGTTTACATTCTTAAAGGTAGAGTATACTTATATATTAGCTTTAGCAAGGGCAATAGCCAATCATCCTATAATACTTCATTCTGATTGGTCAATGCCTTTTTGTAATCTAATGCAGCTAAGAGTCTAAAACTCATTAATTATATTGCATATTAAAATGTTTAGAGGAAAATCTGAGTGTGCATAATATGTTCTTACATAACTTCTTTTAAAGTTTGAATTCACCATGTGAATAATAGTTATGAATGTATGTAACCATATGATTTCGTACCACAGAAACCCTAAATTACTGATCAAACTACGCACTTAAAAAAAAAAAATCTAGCTCTAAAGGGTCATGCCTTTTCAAAGGGGACCAAAAAAACAGAGTGTCTAGACAGCTCCTGTGCACTCACAAAGACAAATGCTCTGCAGTACTACAGTTTGACTCCCAGCATTCCTCACTGCTTAATGTAAAGCCCAGTCATGACTGATCACCTTCACGTCCTGCCTCCCTCAAGTTCCTCCACCCTCTATCACAGCGCATCTATCTGTAGCCCAGTTAAGACTGCACAGGACTGATGCAATGTACGAGGCATAATACGGTGTGGTTAACTTACAATTTTGGCATTCTTTCCACTTTTCCTCAGCTGCTGAACAGCGTAGGCATGCTCCACATTGTCCATGGAGACACCGTTTACCATCACCACTCTATCATTCTCTCTGCAGACAAAATGTACTTTTAACATAAATAATGTTTTAACAAATATAGATTTAAAAGCAAAATATATTATAATTACATACAAGTATTATATATATATATATATACACACACACACACACACATGTAAATATATAAATAAATCATACATAAATTTTACTACACATATGAAAATGTTTATTACTGCATTTTTTAACTCAAAATGCATGTTCATAAACAAAACTAGTAATTTCAAAATGGTTTTAAGTCAGTTATATCTATCTGTTGTTGTAGTATGTCAATAGGAAATATCAGTTTACATTTATTTTCTCATTAATTGTAATAATCAAGTGATTTTTTTTTTAGGTTGCACAATGAGTCTGACAACAGCCAGTGCTCCACAGAGAGACCTGAGCTCATCATCATCCAGTCTGTCTGGAATGACATCAGCAGAAACAGAACAAACTGAGACAGACTCAATCCAGAAGAATTGTGGCAACATCTCCAAAATCTATCAAGAAACCTTCCTGCACTCCTAAACTGATATTTCCTACTGACAGACTACAGCAAAAGACATGCTCTAATAATTTTAATAAGTTATTCAATTTAGTTATTTAGTCATTCAATATCCTAATTATTTAATATCTTACTGTAACAGTCCCTCCGCTGGTCCCCCTTTGAGTACATCTGAGATCACTATAGAGGTCTCTCCGCTCTGGAAGTGAGGGTTGTCACGGCCCCCTGAGATGGCGATTCCAAACCCGAAACCTGGCGCCTGCAAAGGGCATGAACATACACAGTGTAGAGTGAGCTCTTGGAAATCACAGCACATCTCTGAATAATTACATTACATGGAAAAGAATGATGAAGACCAATATGTATAGGTTACTGTGTGTGTGTGTG
>JAUMHI010000043.1:10268627-10319544 GCA_032359435.1 Enteromius unitaeniatus | reverse complement strand
TGTGTGTGTGTGTGAGATATATGTGTTGGCAATGCCTGGCAGCTTTTCAATCTCCCAGGTGTCTAAAGCGCTGTGCTCTCATTTTTGCACTCAAACAATAACAACGAAAGGAAGATGAGAGTGAAGAAGTAGAGAGTGACAGACAGACTCCAGACAGATGGCTAGAGGGCAGAGCTCTGTTTAGAGCCTTTCCCGATGTCACTGGGCATCTTCACATCGACACACTGGTCTGTTCTACCTCTCTCTGCCATCCAAACCATCTGGCCTTCCTCTAAACACAAACAGCTATAAATCATATCAAGAGCCAGAGCAGGTGAGGAGCAGATATAATCACAGGGGGAAGGAATACAGCCTTGTTTATTTTGCGGATAGTAACAGAGGCAGCTATGTAATACTGTTAGCCAGGGGCGGTCTGACACAGCTAAAGAGATTCCACCTATAAAAAAAGCCTAGTAAAAGGCTTATCGCTTGCACACCTGTTATCTTGACTAGGCTGTCAGTACATCAAAAAAGCAGCCACAAGTGGGACTGACTGAACTGAAGTGTTCCACAGACATCGGGTTATGAGTGACCGCAGCACTCCAGCTCTTACAGAAGGAGGGGCTTAATAAGTCAGCGCCCAACTGACTGTTGCGTAATCTCTGAATCTATCTCTGACTCTGGTTTATATAGGTTGGAGCATAGGAGCATACAGGAAGAGGAAAAGGAACAGGAAGTGGAGCAGAGCAGGCATTTTGTCCTCTCACACACTGCTTCCTGCCATCTGGGAGATCAGCTATTGTGTACTCAATGACCACACATCCTGTAACTAGCCATCCCAAAAGAGAAGAGAAAGGAGAGAGGGGAAAGAAAGACAAAAAGAAAGAACAACGATGCACTAATTACAATTCTGGTTATTAACTATATAATACACATAAAGCAACTCATTTCCATGGGCAGTATAAACATTAGATACTACTTAATACACACGCGCTGTTTAGTACAGATATTATTTATGTATATATTTATTTTTAGATAAGGTTTTGCATTAGCATTTGGTGTTATTAAAGTAGACCTATTTGATGATGGTACAGTTAAATCTACATGTAAAAAATAAAATAAAATAAGCATAACTGAATGCTAATATTAAAAATAAAATACAATATATAACATACAAATACAAAATACCATAATAAAATACATACTGAAAGAAAGAACACTGAGGACAATGAATGAGTAATGGTGAAGTAGGACAATGTAGAGGGGAAGAAAATGTAATCACCAAGTGAGAAGAGGCAAAAAAAAGAATGTTAAACACTCACCCTGTGAAGAGTCACCGTGTGCTGTTCCCATATTACAGTTTCCTCCATTGTTGTACTCTGAGAGAGACAGAGAGAAAGCAATCAGTTAAGACAAAGTCTAAGCACAGACAATGAGTTTGTATCAGCAGGTATTTCTCCTCTTTGTCAGGAGGCGATTTTACTCTGACCTCTATGAGCTGCAGGACTTAAGCATATTTACCAAACCAGCTCTCCATGCTTGAAGTAAATCTGTATGTGTGTGTGTTGGTCTGTGCAAAGGCTGCCAGAGGGCTAAACAGCACTGCAAAGCTGACTATGGCCATGAACGCCAGACACACACACAAAACTGAAAAAAAAAAACACTAGAAAGACTTGAACAGCCCTTAAGAGGAGATATTCTCATTTGTGGACCCAGTTACAGTTATAGTAAAATCATGTGATTAATAAAGCTTATTGACACTACTAGGAAAAGTTGCAATGAAATGGAAGCAGTAACAGATCTTTTCGTCTGTAGTCTATGAGTGTCAGTTACAAGGTCAAAACAAAAAATAAACATACATCAATCTAGCTATTCACAATAGCATGCTGCACAGACAACGCATAATGAATTCACGCAACGTTTAATTTATGTCTGGGTTATAGCACCGTATCACCATCAAAGAGAACAGAGCAATGTAACCACTATTAAAAAAAAAACACCTGCCCAAAATGCCCTGGGATCCATTAAACTTCTCTTGTCTGACCAATCAGATGACAGCTGTCCCACTCATGCTCACTCTCTGCTTTCAATGCACACATCATATAAACAAACTGCTACAACATGAACAAGCTTCGCTGGTACAAGTCAGAAGGGACAGATGCAGAGAAAGAGAGAGAGGGAATGATAAAGACGAGAGAGGAGAGCAGATGGTATTTATAGCTCTAACCCTGAGCTGAGGTGAGCGGTTTGTGCTTGTGCTCCTTCACCCCTGTACTGTAGATGCCAGGCTGGATAAATTATTACAGTAGGTCTGAGAGTTTCAAACAGACTCAAGCACTAAATGGTGTACACATTACAGTAAAAAAAAATTGTAACACAATGAAAACTATTTCTATGTGCAAAAAAATGTTTAATGTGAGAAAACATTTTAGAAGACCAGAAAAATCACATATGGAATATTTCCCATACCACCTCACACTTAAACATCCAGAATATGTGTTGAAAACATAGTTTAACCCTCTGACCTGTTTACCATGCTGCTTAGCAAGCCTCTCATTCATGGTCCTAATTGGCACAGGGGCGATATTCAGTTCATGCCCCCATTTCTACCCCTCTGTCTCATGGTCAGGCTTTATTGTGAGAGGATCTGACCTATTTGAAAGGCATCCACCTCCCACAATCTCACCGTGCCTCGATCCCCTCCTCTGACCCTCATCCACACATTCCTTTAATGTGTCTGTAGTGTCAGAGGTGCTCGATTCATCGGACTGTAAGAGCCGACAGCAGGGGCCCCGACCATGAGAAAAATGTCCATGCAATGAGCCATGTGACAGACCGAGAGAGGCCTAGGGGTTCTTGTCCTTGGTGGCGGAAGAACAGCAGACTGTTCAGGCTTCAAAAGAATGGCCCCATTACGCCTGCGTGAAAGCTACGGCAAGGTCAGGAGTGGAACGATAAAAGACTGGAATACACCACATGACTTTTGCACAGTTTTTTTTTGATTGAGACGCAGAAAAATCAGTGCCAGTCTAAAGTGTTTCTGAGCAATAAGAAGTTTGTTTTGAACACCTTGAAAGTCTGGAAGTGTGTGGACCTTCAATGGCGGGACAGAGTTCTGTAAAGTTTCATTAAAACTATTAGTATTTTAGCTTAAAAAATAGCCTTAACTCCAAGGATCTGCTAAGAAATCATATGGATATAACAAAGCTGATTGTCAGCTGTGTGTGTGGTCAGGTAACAGTCAGACAGGAGAGTCACTCCACAGTGCTCGAAGCCGTTTATATGAGTCAGGCTAAGCACTTCTGATTCTCTAATCTGATGAGATTATCTTTTAATTAATCACAACAACACACAGCTCAAAGTAAACACACAGTTCTGAAATCTAAAGCTCAGAGAGAAAACCTGACTCCTAAAACACATTTTTGGAAAGAACCTCTGCATATTTGTCCCAACTAAACTTAAAATTCCACTCTATTCCTGCTAAATCATAGATTTCAAATCTATTTTCACCCAAAAATCTGATCAGCCCAAACAAAATGAAATTTTTGCAGCCAAAAGAACTCGCCTGGAGGCTATCCAAAACAAGGTCTCATTTTGCAAAACAAGACTCTAAAACAGCGGCGATCCAATAATTCCCTACAACCAGCAGCAAACAATAAGTCTTTTTGTGCGCAAGAACTCCTGGGTATATTTTTACATTCACGTTTATTCAAGCCTGAGGCCTAGCTGAAGTAGTGCTGCGCCAAGAAACAAAGGGCAGACATTGGGCAGCCCTGCTCAGAGCCAAAGAATCATTCTTCCACTAAACAGAGTCTTTGTTTCAAGCAGACCTCGGACCTGCCAGAAAGAGAGCAGGGGTTCAAAGAGCCCAGATAGGCAGCTAATAGTGAGCTCTGACAGCCAGGTGAAACTGAGAGGCTTTCTAGTAGATCAGTGGCCATCTTTTCGGGGCCAACAGCTTCACTAAAACGGCCAAGCAGGCAGCTTAAAAGGTGGTGCACTACTACTCCGAGATTTCTTTCTGGATCGATAAAATTGATGCAGAAACCAACTGCTGGTTAGCAGCGCCTTGGATTTTGATAGTGATAAGCAGCTCCAGGGTGTTTTCTAGCGAGCTGCGCCACTCGTAGCTGTTAAATAATGAGTGTCCTGGTCATTAGACCCCTCAGCACACACTAAAACAGCACAGCTATAATTTACGGCCTAAATACAGGTTTCTGTGCAGT
Source organism: Enteromius unitaeniatus (assembly GCA_032359435.1). Classification (NCBI taxonomy): domain Eukaryota; kingdom Metazoa; phylum Chordata; class Actinopteri; order Cypriniformes; family Cyprinidae; genus Enteromius; species Enteromius unitaeniatus. The sequence goes on along the minus strand of JAUMHI010000043.1, from coordinate 10,315,339 downwards.
GTTTCAAATAATACTGACTGCTTTGCAATGCAGTAGGGAGGTCTAGATGTACCAGAGTGTGTAAACTGAACTCTTCCTCAAAGAACATTCCAGCAAACTCATTCTCACGCCTATATTAAATAGATACACACGCATGTTAACACAACACAGCTTGGCTAGCTTTCCTGTGAAACGTCTCAACTGCTACAACCACTGAAATTAGAGCCATCCCAAGAAAAAAAAAAGGAGACTGAGAAGCGTGTTAGTGTGGAGGACATAATAAACAGCAGATGTAACAGCCGTAACGTAGAACTGCGAAAGAGGCTTGAACCTGAACCACTAATCTATTATTGATGATGCTAATGTCAGCTTGATATGAGACACACACACACACATGCGTTTGTCTATTTTCCGCATTCAAGCACAAACTACAGACTTCACGTAAGAATGTTAGAGCAAGACATGTTATACATGAAATTTTGCCATCTTCTGCAGCAATTAAAGAGCAATTTTATGTCTTTGTTTCCCTGCTAAACATTAAAGCTCATTTCTGCTGAAAATCTCCTGTTGGTTAAGATGCTGACCATGTCCTTTCTGCTTTGAACAGGAAATGATCCATTAGACTTACTGTGGGACAAACCTACACTGGATAAAATGGGGCAGAAACAGCTGAACTGATAGCAGCATGTTCGCATTCAATAATACATCTTCGTTTAGATTTCAATTGCCATTTGTAATTGCATTTTTCATGCTGTTGAAACTTGAGCCTAAAACAATCTGCCGCACTGATGATTCACACAATCATCAGTTCACAGGTCACACAAATCACCTACAATACCAAATGTGTGTGTGTGTGTTGTAAAAAAGTTGCAGGAGCGGTCGACCGTTGACACCAGCGTGTGAGCAAAACTCTGATTGGACTGGACAGGACGCAACCAAGAGCTGGAATTTACTGCAGGAAGCTCCTTCCTGTTTGCAGAGAGTATTTTCGACTTTAAAAGAAAACACCCAAGCCGTTACGGGATCGCCTTGAATTGCCTAACATCACTAAAAACAAAACACAGTGCTGTGTACATAACAAAAAAAGCAACATAATAAAATAATACAAATAAATAAATACATATGACTTATTGCAATAATAAAAAAAATACCAAATCACACTCAAACCAATATGTTCAGAGAGAAAGCACTGAAATAAACTGATCATATGAACTGCAAAGCTGCAAAAACATTTTCACTATGGCCTCTGTCCCATTGTATGACTCTTAAGGGCGTACTTGAGCCCCTTTGATAGCTGCTATGCTTTCTGTGACATCTTCATTTTCATAGCATGGGTCTGAAAGAAGGCTGCAAAGGCTTAGGGGGTATTTGAGACAGGGCCTATGTCAGCAATCACTGAGTGCACTGAAGACCAGAGAGATTTTAGTCCTGATTTTTATCTACTTTCACTTCTGAAGATATTTAACGCTGGTATAAATCTGGGCACTGTAACATTTTTACATTTGAACACATTCACTGTTGTGCAGCTAATATTGTTATGGAAACTGTTCGAATTTTTCAGGATTCTTCGATGAATTCTGAAAAACAATTAAATTTAATGAAAAATATATTTATATTGAAATACAGAGTTCAACTCAACCTGACCTAATGACATAATTGCCTCATGTCACAGCTGATTGGTTCTCTCCTGTATCAGTAGCCAATGAGCTTGCTGCTCAACATTCAAATACATGACTAGTGCTTACTGTAGCAGGAACAATGACTACTAAGAGTCAAAAGAAGTAAAACACAAACTTCAGCTACAGCAAAACATGTTTACTCACATGAACAATGAGAGTGAGGGAGCTGTGAAAGCAAGCTTCATAACTGCAGAGGAATTAGCAAAAGCATGCAGGCCATTCACCGAGGGGGAGTTTATAACATTTTTTTGAAAAGGTATGTGACGATGTGTTCCTGGACAAAAAGCAAGACTTTACTAATATCAGCCTTACTCGAAACACCATGGCCAGTCTGTGTCTGCAATGCATGCGGAAGGCTGTGGACTGGTCAGTTTGGTTCAAAAGAGGCACACTGGAAAAAAACCTCACCGTGTACCACTGTATCATTTCCCAGGAATCCCTCTGTGGAAGAGTGCTGGGCATTTGAATGACAGAAATTCAACCTTGACTTGTTTGTGAATCCATTTGCAGTTGATGTTGACACTGCTCCTGAGCACCTGCAGTTGGAACTCATTGAACTGCAATGTAATATGCATCTAAAGACCAGGTACGATTGCACTGGAGCAGCTGAATTTCCAACTCTTCTACCTGAATCAATGCCGCATCTTCGCCTTAAAGTTGTACGATTCATGTCAATGTGTGAGAGCACCTACCTATGAACATGTACTCAGTAATGAAGCTGAACAAAACACTACAGAACTACAGAACTAGCAACATTTGTTCCTTGTATACTATGCGGTGTATGTGACACCGCTGCTATAGAGGGTTAGGTCATGTGTGTTATATGTGCAGCAGCAGTATTTCTTACATGCTCATGTTGTGGATGTATTGGCAGTAGCGAGTATCTGTACTTGCTCTGCCACAGTAGCAGCATAGCAGACCTATTCGGCCAAGAGCAAATGCATTGTCATGTACATTACCATGCTAATCCCTCAGAGAGTTGTCAAGACAAAAATATTTTTATATATATTTATATTAAATAGAAAAAAAAATGTCTCTGCATCCTTGCCAAATAAACATTCATTTCCAAGAGTGTTTACTTTTTTCTAGCGTCATTAGATTTTTAGCAGTTTTCTTCAGAAACGCCATGGAATGTGACTATTTTAAAGTAAATAAAAAACAAAGATGTTTAAATAGATGTATAACCTAACAGATCAAATCAAGAGAGAGGAGACCAGAAAGGGGCAGACACACACACCCCCTCCTGAATCAGGGTTACTAGGGACAGCCAAGTATCCTAATGCTGCTATCCCGGGATTGCCATGAATCATTTAAAACATTGAAATTCCAACACATTCTCTTACTTGAGCACCAAGAGCTTTACACCAGAACAAAATCTCTCAAATTATGTCGCCTAACAATGATGGAAAAATGATGAGAGATTAAATGCTGGTCGAATGGTCAGATATCAGATGCATCAAAAACACATCTAAAAGTGACCACATAAGTGTTTTTGCTGCATCTAAAAAATAATAATAAATAAAAGGGTGAGTGTGTACTTTACTGCAGCCCATGCTGCAAAGCCCAAACAGTGATCAGTCAATCTGACGACTTCACATGCCCTGAGACACCACACAATGCAGATGTTTCCTAAGGACAAGGCATTGGTTTCATTCTCAAATATCACAAACATGTTTTCAAAATATGTTTTCTAGATTTTTGATTAAAGTATCTTCTATGTAACACATTTAGTGAAACATGTGCATTGTTGCTTGTGGGAAACGGCATAATCCTCTCTGCTGCAGAGTGTAACACTCACAGTTCAGCGGTGGATGGTTGAATCGGGTTATAAAAACAAAAATCTGTGTGTCTCTCCATGCATTTCTTCGTCTCGGCCAAGATCCATACACACTGCAGGAGTATACCATGCACTTGCCCGCTTAATGTAAATCCACACAGAAAGAGTCAGGTGGCCGGCAGTGGTGCACGAGCACAGAGCCTGTTCCTTTGGCGTGCTAAAGATCCCTCATTAGAATGACAGGCAGGAACTCCACATATTCTTAGGATGGATGTACACTTGCGTCAGGCAGAGAGAAATAATATCCTGCTTTGGCATAAAGAAAAAAATTCCCACTGCAGTAGTAGTTCCTAACAGCTTCTTCCTCTGTACATGTGCTTTGTGTGTGTGTGAGAGCGAGAGAGTGATCCGAGGAGGGAGGGAGAGAGATCACACCCACAATACGTGGTGGGGGTGTTAGTGATGGGGGAAATGAGACACCGTTGCTCATGCTCAGCCCTGGACTGTGTGCAGTCTGCTACCTACAGCTGCAAAACACACACACACACACACACATACCTGCAGCCTCTTTACATTCACGCTGTCTACTGCAGTGAACTGCAGAACTTGTGTTTATTACAAGGACACACACACATATAAGATAATTAAATTTAAGGTTCTATGGGCAGCATTTCATAGACATAAATCTTACTAATTCACTGATTTCAAAAGTAATTTTGCAAAGGTGATGCAACTAAAAGTTAAAACAAATTGCAATACACTGTAACGTAAACCAAAGGGACTTTGAGAAATCCAATTTGTTTTGTTTCTGCTTGATTTCAAACTGACCTGGCTTCTCCTATACCCTCAAGATCTTATGCAATCCGATCCATCAAATGCTCCATCAGAGCTTTTCTCTAGCTTGCAAGTGGTCCAATAGTGTTGCCCAACTCACATGCAGGTCTGACATACTAATAGTACTGCAAACGAAAACAAGATTCATTTTGATTAGCTTGTAATGGATACAGAGAGAATAAAGACAGAGATGGTGCAATGAGGAGGTCATAAAAATAAACAATAAAAATTGTAATGCTCAATACTGCAGCTGTAGGCATGGAAGTCTTGACTGGCACTTACAAGAGAAAATTGCCTTTTTGATAAAAGGCATCAGCTTCTTTTCTTACTTCTTTAATGATTTCTGAAGGATCATGGGACAGAAAAAAAGAAACTGCTTTGAGATAGGAATAAATTACATTTAAATTGTATTACAATAAAAAACAAATTTAAATTGTATTAACATTTTACTGTTTTTACTGTGATATTTTACTAAGATCATGACTATTAAATTCCCAGGATTAATAACACAGGATTGAGCAGAGGGTCACCTATGATCATCAGTTCACTCAATTGCTGTTATTAATCCTTTGTTTCTGGGACATGACACCATTCTCTTCCACTGCAGTTGAGATCACATGATCAAGGACAAAATGAAGCATTACAGCTGTATATCTCATAAAAAAAAAAAAAGAAAAAAAAAATTCAAGGTGTGCTGGTTAGCGTTGCTTATTACACTCCGGGGGTAGCTGTCATTACACCACCATCTGGTTCTGTAGAGCATCTTCTCCACAGAAGGTCATTCAAAAGCAGCTTTGATAATATTGAATGAAATTACTATAGAAAAAATGTGAAAAAAATAGAAATGTGAAGCCATAAGCATTGTCAGGTCACTGCCACAACAGCACTTAGAATCCATGAAAACCTCTAAATACAGATGTTTAGATATTTGTACATCTTTTTGCAATTTGCTGATGTAATCCTAAATAAAGCATAGCTTCTCTAACCTATATTTCACAATGATGGGTCAGCAGGATTATTTTACGTATTCTCCTGTGTTATTTTTAAAACATGCTAAGGTCACATGGTCTTTCTATATTTTTCCCCCCTTTTCCTCACAATCTGCTTTGGTCCCTGGGCTGTGCCCTAAAAAAACCTGTACAAACACTCTCTCTCTTCAAAGCTTAGACAGGCACACACTCATAACACACTGGCATGCATACACACAGCCCAAATCCATCTTAAACGCAGTAATCCTTTAACAGTTGGATTCAGAGGAGCTCTGTGCATCTGTTCTGCAGATCTATGATTCTCTGTGCTGTCGGCTTCCTGTTCATTGTGCTAATGACACAGAACAACATGCCAACAACATAGTGTTAAAATATATGAAACGTGTAAAAACGTCATTAAATAAAAATATAGAGATTACTAACGCAAAATATATGCAAAGCCCTCAACACAGATCACATTTAAAGCCATTTGCTCAAAAGCTGTTTTCCACAGAAACATATGCAAATCTCAGAGTAGCTGCGACCCACAATTCCCTGTAAATAGCTAAACAACAAAGAGTGCACAGACCTTTAATAAATACTATGAGATCATATAAAGATGGTGAATGTGTTCAAAGAACATTTTCGTAGAGCTATGAGCTCATATAAAGATGGCAAAGGTGTTAAACTTGTAAAAGACTATGAGAGGTTGAACAATCATTATTCTCCTTTTCCGCCATTTTCAGCTGATTCTCTTCACCTTCATCAAGTAAATCACAAGAGAGCAGCCACTGCAGTCCACAATTCTGAAGATGTCCACTAAATCCTAACAATCTGCCAATTCACACTCCATCTCTCCCACTGACTTGGCTCTATTAGCCAATGTAGGTGTTTCAGCTCTGGCCTTAGAGACCTTGACAAACTGGCAGACGGTTTCAATGGCAGTAGGTAGGTTTAAAGAGATGTTTCATGAAAATTCATTCGTCATGATGATTCATTTTCTTCTGTAGAACATAAAAGATATTTTGAGAAATCCCTCACTGTTTTTTACAAACAAATGGAAGACATTGGCACCAAAACAGTTGGTAACCAGCATGTTTTTTTTTTAATCCACTGAAGAAGGTCATACAGGTTTGCAACAACATGAATGAGCAAATGACAAAAAAAATATTTTTAAATGAATGATGCCTTAAATGTGCTGCTTCAGGTGATTTTTAGGGTCAAAACAAAGCATTATTGCACCCAAACAATAAAAATGATATCATAGTCATTAGAGAAGTTGAAAAAAAACAAAAAAAACTAACCGATATGTATCATAATAACCACATGAGGCCAAGGGGGAACAACTGAGACACAGACAGAAAAACAGGGAGACGTCTAATCTGGTTAAGCAGTTCTTGACAATCAAAGTCTAAAAATAGCCCATGGCAGCCATGAATGAGCGGGAGAGAGAAAGAAATAGAGAGCGAGACAGAAAGACTGGCCTAAAGGGAGGGGGTTGCTGCCACTGCCTCTGTCATGCTTCAAAAGCTTTCGAATTTAAGCAAGCAGGATCATCACTGTCAGCCAATCAGAAGCCAGCACCTCCTGCGGAACTCCACACCAGCAGCTTCCTCCTGATGCCATAATAGTAAGCGTAACCATGGTGACTTTATCTGCTTCTTTTGCTGACACCCAGGGGATGAAGCACCCTTCAGACAGCACCACACGTGGACTTCACCGAAAAAAAAAAAACACTCTCATAATGCAGTACTATAGACTTTCTCAACCGGTCGATCTAGTACATAAAAGATGAAGAAGTTAAGAACATCTTGCCCTTCTTCATCCTTACCCTTGAAGCATCCACGACCCTTACCTTACCCTTACAACTCACATTCATTCATATGATTGTTTTAGAACAGTTAAACAGACAAAGATAACACAGCAGACAGACTGAACGTTTGATTTGAAAAGAGGAAGTAGAAATAAAATATAAAAACCTCTAATCCCGTACACTAGGATTAAAAGCGTAATCTTCACCATGCTTCTCTTAAAAACGTCCTCACGGCCTGAGAAAGGCCATCATCAGCAGGAAAAGGCCAGTAACCCCTAACAAGACAGTGACCTCCATCTTACATCTCATGACATCTTAAGAAGGTTTCCTGACTTGCATAATAACCTAACATTTCAGGTAGAGCCACCAGCACCAGCCGAGTGAGATCATATCAAGAGTTCTAAATAAAAATAACTCAAAACTGCTTACACCAAAACTGCAGAACACCGGTCCTCTGAACCGTGCCCGAGTGCGATTCACCACTAAAGCTCTGTTCGTTTGACTAGTATAAGTGCTCAGAACCGTGCCCGGGCGCAGTACATTTAGCCATCAGTTGGACTGTTTGCATACAGTGTGAGAGCTAACCGTGCTGGAGCATAGTACAGGACGCGTGACGTCACGTTTTTGCGAAGCTCCAAAACCAACAAAAGCGATAGACCTGTTTACAATGGGCTGTGAGAGGGCTGTGGACCACCACAGACCAAACGACTCAAAATTATTATCCACAAAGTAAACAGAGTAACGTTCTCTATTGCAGTTAGCGTGAGCGCCGCTCTTCCTGCTTATCCTGAAACCGTCACACTATAATGACGCAAGCGTGCTCCGGCACGAACGCTGAAACCCTATGTGAGTGCAGGCCAGAGGGGGAGGGGGAGGGGGGACAATCATACTCAGAGCCTGGTTTACGGCAACCATGCCTAGTGTGAGTACAACCTAAAACATCCATGAGTAACTCCGTCCTCACCACTAACTGCTATGCGTTTAAACAAGCAATACCCCCTGATAAGACCATCTTTTTCCCAGCATTCATCTATTTAATTTTGAACCTGTGAAACATTCCCACTGACCCTTTCCTGCCACCATGTTTTGCAGGCATCCTCATAGCATGGTCATCTAAAGTCAACCAAACACCTCTGAGCTGACAGCAGAGACGGAGAAAAGTCATAATAGCACAAACTCTTCAAGTATGTCTTCTTGTATATTCACTAAAGACTTATTCAAGAGCATGTCACCCACCTCTAGAGTCAACAACCTCCTAGTTCAAAGCATAATGACCAAAATGTATGCATGGATTATCTCTCTCTCACTGTGACTTAGACACACACACACACACATTTTATTTTAAGTTTGCAGTGGTAAAGCGCTGGCAGGTCAGAGACGATAACCAGGCAGGAGTTTCTGGCCTTGCCACAGGAGTTTTTAAATCAGCGCCGCACTGACCCAATGAACACTCACAGAGTTATCTGCCCAGCACACACACACACACAATTCCACAGGGTAGGAATGTGCTGATAAGAAGCCAAGGCCCTTCACACTCTTTCTCTTTCATTCTCTCACTCTCTCCCTTGCTTAAAAACTTTTAACTAAGATTTCAGTTAAAGACCGCAATCACTGAGATTAAAACAGTAAAAACAGAAAAACACACACACACACACATTTAAATTAACTTATTTATCTTAATCTGAAAGCAAAGCTGAATTTTTGGCAGCCATTACTTCAGTGTGTAGTGTCGCATGATCCTTCAGAAATCATTCTAATATTCATGATTGTTTGACTAATAGAACAATAAATAAAGCATTTTTTTAAAACATTATAAACATCTTAAAAGAAAAAACAAATCTTACTGACCCTAAACTTTTGAACATGAGTAAATGATGTTAAGATGAACAGGAAAAACTGAAAACATAGTCATAAAGTTAAATCTACTGGGGAAGATGGTCCTATTTTTTAGAAAATGTGTTGTTGTACAATGTCCATGTTCTTAGCTCTGAGCTAACCACCAAGATGAGGCTGTTCCCACTTCTGAATTCCACAGCCAGAATCTGTAATGCAAAACACGCACACATACACAAGAACAATGATGTGTAACTGTACAACAACAGCCTCATTCAGCAGGGGGTCCCTTTACCAGGGTATGTGTAAGAGAGAGAGTGAAAGATAGAGAAACAAAAGACGCACAGGGGCAAAATGATGAGTGAGAGTGGAAAGTGGGGGACAAATGGGACACGTTGGTTTAGCTTATACCCCAGACCCGCAGAAACACCAGTCACCCCGGACAGGCCTCCCAGCAGAGGGTCACGTGACCCACTCAAAGGAATTCCCAAGCCCTTACAGGCGACAATGCCTGTTCTGTGGCCCAAGACAGACAGTCAGAGAGTTAATGAGGTGCAGCTAAAGCTAGATTAATTCCCTTCACCACTACAGTATATAATTAATATCCAGGAATAATTAGGGCCTCCCACACATATAATAACAGAGCATATGTATATTAGTCCGTATAATTCTATACTAATAATATAAAATAAGCAATATTACTCAAATATTTACACTTTGAAATGCTTACAGGTCTGGGTCCCAATCACCCTTTTTTATAGGTTTTATATTTTCAAATATGATACAGAGAGAGCACACTATCTCAACGGTCACTTTTCCTTTTATGTAATCAGAATCAACAGAGAAAACACGCACTGCTTTAAACACTGATAATTAATTAATGTTTGTACTGTACTTTGGTCAAGTAAATTAGGCCTTGGTGAGAGTTATAAACTTATTTCAAAAGACAATACATTTTGTAAGAAAAAGGCAACTTTTTTTTTTCAAAGGCCACTGTGAGAAAAATGCCACTCAAGAAAACAGTTCTTAAACCAAGGACTGCAAACATCTGAGGCCGGGGTGGGACAATTCCTTTAACACAAGAAGTTAGTGAAGTTTGTCTCAACATAAACTGAGTGTCTAGACTGAAGCAAAACAAAACTAGATGCTTATTATAATCAACCAAGCTGTCCAATTTGGATGGGCCCGATGTGGTGCATGCAATTACTTTCCTGTATATATATATATATATATATATATCCTATATATATATATATATAGTATATTATTGTTATTATTTATTTATGGATATTGCATGTGAATAGAATTCTACAAATGTTAAAATATCCTGAGCTGTTGCCTTAATATGCTAAAATATTCATTTCCATTTTAAAATATGCCTTCAAAACCTGAAGCAAGGTCCTAGACAAGTAGCCTAGATTTTATTTCTAGCAGGTTCTATTAGTAACCTGATCATTCAACTCTCGCATCAATGAAAACATAGGTTTGTTCAGTAGAGCTTTACCAGCTTTCAGTGTTTGAAACAAGCAGAAGGCGAAGTTCGATGACACAACGGCAGAGCGTTGAACCCTGGGAGATGTCGTTTCACAAAACATGTTCACGGATGAAAAACTAATTTATATCTGTTTAATCACCGAAACACCTGCACATGACTATTACTTGCACAATGAATAATATACATTTGCCTACCCGTCTATTAAAACACACGCGAGAATGAAGTCTCTGTCCAGTCCGAGGTTTTCGCAAAGCTCCCATTTCTGAAACGCCATGCAGATATTTGTTCTTGTTTATTTCTTCAAATATCTTCTTGCCTCAAGTGTGTTTACTCGGTAAACTAAAGTTTTTAGTTTTTTTATAACAAAATGTCTCCGCGTCGCGCAACACAACGAATCGATTATGAAATTCGTAGCCCATTTTTATCTATTTAATTGATTCGTTGTTGCAGCCCTAGATGGTTCATTATTTAAATCTGGAATTTCTTTGAATTAACAAATCCTACAGAACGGTTGAGATAACCTAAGTGCACAACTGCATGAAATACATTACACTGTGCAAGTGGTTTCTTGGATATTTAATAACAAATGGATATTTTCTAGCTCATGGGGAGCAGCAACAGTAAGGAAACAGCTCAAGCGTTATCTTCAAAACAGCATGCTAGAGTTTCCCAGCTTCATGAGTAGTGGGAGAGTGGGCACAGCACAGCTGAGGTCAGTGGACCTGGGTCTGAGAAAACAGGCCTAATGGAAAGCTGGACCAACAACAGAGACCAAGAAGCAGAGAGAGGTCGCCTGATAAAAACACAAACCGACTTTATAAGCGAGTTTTTTCCAAGATAACGTGGGTTTTCATGTAGCAGTGAGCTTGCCAGCTTTAGTATCTTCACAAAAGAGTGATCGCTCTTTTTCAGAGCACTGCACTCACATAAACGCCACAAAATCACTAATCCACTGAGTCACACACAAACCAAACCTCCAAACGAAGACCGTCATTATCCCAACACTCTCACACACTCCATCTCCACAAACACACCAAATCTAGCAGCGATCACTATCATTATGTGCACACAATACAATAATAACAGACAATTATCAAATAAATATAGCCATCGCAGTCTCACAGAGGTAAATAAACACTGTGAGGTCTGTAATCTCTTCAAACTCAGTCTGCATTTAGTCATCGCTTAAACAACAATTATACAGGGGGCAATACCATTGAAAACTTATGAATGTGACTAACTGCACAGATCTGCTCTGAATATATAGGCATCACCTGTTTGAAATATTCAGTAAGTTCAAGCTGAGGTAACATGAAGGAATTTGGCATGCTGAGTGTGCGTCTGGGTCACTGTAGCCCACAATCTCCTGTAGGGCTCTGTATTATCATGGTTGAGAGAAGGCTCACTAAACTCGACATGTGATTCAGATTAAAAATGTTTTTTTTTCTGTATGTGCCCCATTCTCTCAGACAGATTGGTGGTTATCGAGGAGCAATGCTAGATGTGATGGAAAATCGTCAAGTCAAAGGGATCAAATTATGACAAATTCAATTTTACTTCATCTTAGTGATAAAATAGTTTGACTTTGTATAAAAAAAACCTCCAACCAATCTCCCCAGTAAGATTTGTTCCGTACATGCACAACTCCAGAGACACCAGACAGATGAAGATGTTAACAAATGATGGACAACATTTACACCCAAACAAATGATATGATGCTCAGAAATGTTTCGTAGAGAAAATAGATACTTTTACTCCAACACCAGAAATATGGGACCGTCTACTAAACCTTTCTGACTCCATGTAGCACCTAGAGCACTGCAAATCTGATTGATGGATTAAAATGTTAAAAAAGCAGCAGTGAAAGTTAATTTTCAAAAAGTTTTAAAAGTTCAACTAATATATACAGTACTGTGCAAAAGTGCAAAAGTCCAGCCCAATTGTTGATATCATTCAAAATGGAAAACAGTTATGAAAAAATGTGACATGACCACCTTTAAGGTTTTTAAAGTCTATTTTATGAAAGAAAAACACTTTTTCTAAACATCTATATATTTACATATAAGTTTTATGCCATTATTACAAAGAGGATATCCCCAAAAGGAGGTTTTGTCAGATTTTGCACACTTCTGGTTACAAATTTGTAATCAAAATAGGTAAAAAGAAAACAGAACAGATGTAAAAAGAACTTTTGATAAACTTCCAATGCTCCTTTTTTACATTTGAATCAATAAAACACTTTTTTTAGAGCTGTATGTGCTGCATCGAGTGAGAAAGGTTTGGTAGACCATCTCATATATTATTGTTTATTTTTGTGGTGGAGTAAACCTTTCCTATATCACACCAACATATGTTGGTGAAAAAATCTTAAGTTCAAATGAAGCTGATTGGGTTGTCTAAAATTAGCATGTCCTGTTACAGCTGCCCCGCTGAGTACTGGACTACTCCTAATATTCTACAAACTTTCTGCTGTATAGATGACACACAAAGAGGATCACACATACACTTATGCTTTCTCCTGTCACATGCGGTGAAGATCTAAGTGTTGTACAGGCTGCCTCAGACAGTTCCAGAACACTGAAAGCCCAGTGGGGAGGACTGAGGGGGGTGGGCTAACAGTGGGTGACAGTACAGTACAGCCTAATTAAGTCCTCATTAGCTGAGCATTAAACTAAGCGGAAATGTGAAAATGACAAAAGCAAGTGGGCCGCTGCCTGCATATATATACTTCTACACACAGATCTGTCACTCTCATAAATCACAGAACATCTATCATAGCTGGTGACAAAAAGCATAAGAGAGCTGAGGAAGTAATACCGAGCAATATAGGGCCTGTGGTGGAGCTGCACCAGGAGCCCAGTGCTGTTGCTCACCATGGGAACAGCTCAAGCTTTCCAACAACACAGGCACACTCGAGTCTGATTGGCTCGGAGCGGTTCACAGGACTCAGTAAACAGCAGATTACACTGCCAGATTTTGACATTTACAGTTTTTAATCTTTATTTTTGCAGGAGGAAAAAACACATATAGGCAATGAAACAAGCATTCCCTCTCTAGCAAAGGAAGTTGAAATTGCATGCCTTCTTTTTTTCTTTTTTGTAATACGTCTAGTACAGCAGTGAAGTGGAGATATGTTTGTCCTCTGATGATTAAAAAACCTATTCTGCAAGCTCTCAAAGAGCGCCAGAGGCTCCAGCAGTAATTAACATAACCTCTCCAGAACAGACACATAGGACAAGAGCTTTCTCTCTCACTCCTTCTGCTTTGACTATGAATACAAGCTCGAGGGGTATATTTATAGTATTAATACAAAAAAATTTATCTTGTATTTTGTGCATGGGACAGATAATCAGGCAGACAGACAGGTGATCAAGGCTTTAAGTACCCATCCATATTAAACACCTTTATTTTTCATTTAAATAGGACATTAGATTAGTTCCCTCTAGACTGAATTAATATTTCCCCTCTAGTATAGACTGTTTATTTACTCGAAGGGACAAAATATGGCATGGTGTCAATCCAGAAAGTCTGATACTACAGTGAAGGTGTGTAAGTTTTCTACTTAAGAATAAACAGATGTAATCAGCACCAAATGGTGACTTGATCCCAAAACTGCAACAGGATTGGCATTTATTATGGACTAGCTCGATGAATCCAAGGATTTTGAATTCTGCTTTGTTAAAACTTTAAAATACAAAGTATGACTTCACTGTATATACTATTTCTCATTAAAAAAAATCTTCCACGACTTCCCTATCAAGTCCTAAACAAGCCCTTAAGAGCAACTTGGTGAGTGGTAGCCATGCATGTGGTGTCATTGATGATACATAAAGGACTTTTGTCTCTATAAGCTGTCTTAAGGTTTGAGCCACTCATTGTAGTATCAGGTCTGTTCTGGAACCATTCAGTGATTTTTAAATAACAAACAGTCCCAAACTGAGCATAGAGCATAGCCCTTTCTCCAAAAGACCTAAAGAAAAAGTAATCTTCCATATTAAGCATAGGAGACAAAACAAAATACAGCAGATACAGCACAGACAGGACAACGTCTCACAGAGAAACCAAGGACACCGGTGGGAGACCGAGCAGAACTTCAGGACACACCGTAAACAGACATGATAAAACATTTCCACATGGAAAAATAAAGTCACGTCTTCTCATGCGTTTCTTCGGTTGTTGTATTATTTTGGGACACACAGTAATATTAACTCAATTCCATGATGATTAAAAATATTGCAACTATTAAAACAAATGACCTGAATTATACTCTAGTATGCTAAATATATATGCAATGTCAAAGGTGTAAATTGACATAATGTCAATACACACTGTGGCATTACATCATCACACAACCATTTCATCAAGAGAAACTCACCAAACCTGAATGACTGTATGTGCAGTACACATTCCTGTGTTTTCACATGCCTCTCACACAGTACAGTGGAAGAGGAAGCCCACTGAAGATCAGCCTAAACACATACACAAACACAATGTGCGCCATTTCTCCGCAAACTCTCTCTGATACAGAACCATTGCTCGCTCTGGTCAGGTCTTTTCCACCCTATGCCTTGTAGTTTAAACAATCCCAAAGCAAATATGCAGGCTAAATATTATATAATAACAGGCCCGAGTAGTAGTTTCCTGCACCTGCAAAATCCTGCCCACACGATTCAGACAAACAGAAACTAGTTTAGTTGAGATTTCCCTGTGTGCGGGGAAAGTTGGTCAACAATCCTGAGTAACGCGAGAGTAGTTACTATAATTAAAGCACAGTAATTTCACACCTCCTTGACATTACAAGTATTGGTATTTCAGTGCCATTCATAATCAACAGGTACATCGAGAGTCTCCAAAAGCTTCACTTTGAACGCGTTTTAATTGTCCAAGAACCTTAAAGGGGCAGTTCGCGCAAAATGCATTTCTACCTCGTATTATTACAGAGTCTCGATCTCCATTCACTTTCATGAAACCTTTTCTTTCCTACGATCGAAATGATTCGTGAACTGAGTTTCCCTTTTTATCCCATTTAAGTTAAAAGTTGCTTAAAATAACATGATAGTTAGCAAAGGATGAATTATTGTATTATTGTTAGTAGTATTTTGGAGAACTGTCTCTTTAAGGTTCTGCCTTTCACGTGGATTACAAGGAAAATAGAATAGAGTAGTGTGGAGAATAAGTCTTTCCCTACATCTATCGCTCATGAAATGGGTCAGGACTCGTCTAATTGTTTTGAAAAGTACCTTTAGTAAAGCATTTTCCTACCTTATTTATCGCAGCCTTGGCAGACATTTTGGTATCTTGGTGGCTCCCGGCGTAGCAAGTTTACTGTTGTTGAATATAACTACACCCAAAACACACAAACAAGATATTCCTCCTTCGTCCTGCCCAGCAGCCGCCGCAACGCCGGGCAAAGCGGGTTTATTTCTTCTGACCGCCCAAAGACATGTCAACACAACTGAAACCCAGCAGTCCAAAGTTCATCATCTATTACTGCGAGTGAACACGCACAAACTTCAAGAAGCTACGCGGACGCCTTGCTGATAGCCTCTTTCTCTTTTAAATAAAGTGAAAAACCACAACGAATCGCGAAAACCTTGCTGTCCTAAAGGCGACCGCTCCACAGAGTATAATAATATCGTCCCACAGCGGTAGAAGTTTCAAACAGACGAGCTCTCGCTTCTCTCCTCTCCCAGCAACAATCATGACATGTCTGACTGGAATGGACTATTACAATCCTGCGGGGGGGGATGGGTGTAAACCGGGACAGTGTGCGCTGTATAACCACAATCTCAGAAATGAAATTTTAACTCTTTACGTGTATGCAGCTGTTTAATATGTCATTTTCGCTTGCTATGTAACAATTATTTCCTTATTTAGCATCAAACGATAAATGCAACAATGTAAACTAAAGGTACGCCCCCGTGCCTCGCCTTTTTTGTCTTGACCGGGGAGCGGATGGGATGGAGAGAGGGAAGCAAGGTGAAGTGGATCAAAGTTGCTGTTGGGATTTATAGGTTAAGTTGGAGAAATAAAAAGTCTCTATATAACGCATTTTCTCTCTCTTTCTCTCTTTCACACACACACACAAAAGTATTTGAACTGTTAAATATAATTTTAATTTACCAAGCATTCCAAAACGAGTCAAATTAAGCAATGTTTTTATTATGATCTATAAACCGAAATGGAAAATGATCACTATACAGTCATTTTAGCTGTTCTTTGTGTTCTGATGTTTGTTTCAACAAAAAAAAAGTGGTCTGCAATGTATAAATGAATCTTGGAAATGAAATATGCATTCTGTTCAAAACCTACAATAAGCTAACTAATTATGCTTGGACTGTGCGTGTAGTTTAATCTTAAGATCAAGTTTTGGTCGATAGCAAACCACTCAGGAAACCTACGGGACATAATTGCTGTAATGCAGACCGCTTCCTGTGGTTTCCGGGTCCCCTCCCACAGGACAGGGCCCTAGAATGCTGTTTGTATTGTTTTAAACTCAGCATTAAGGGCTGTTGTTTTCACTGTAAAATGGCAGCTTATGTTTGCAGCTGATAAAATGAAAGAAAAACAGCTTCTCAAAAGTACAAAATATCACTCCTTAAGAGTATAATCAATCATCTGTCAGTAACAATGTGTTCATGCTTTTGTTCCCTAAATTATTGCTGAAGTTCAGCAAACAAGACACTAAACTAAATGGTTTAATTTACATGCAGCAAGAAAGCTGTCTGTAAAAAACTGTCTTTGATCTCCACAGTTCGTGTAACTGTCATTAATATGATAAAAGATGTCATTTCCGAAAACCGAGGGGGAAAAAGATACATTTTAACTTGGTACAGCACTTGCCATATTAAATACAGGACAAAAAAACACAACACAATGCCTAATAAAATAAGGGTTACTTTAGTGAAGCACTTAAGCACAAAAGATAAAAGATAAAAACATAAATAATCTGAGGAAACCAATTCTTACTCTGGACTGAATGCTATGTCTCTATTAAAAGCCCATATCGTCTAATGGTCAGAAGGTCTCTGCTTGTAGATGTAATTTCACAAATACCTTGATGATTGACAGACAGGTCCAGGGGAGAGGCTAGGGATATTTTGGATTAGTCAGGCTGCTGGATAAATTCTTGTCATAAACCAGACCAGAGGGTTAGACCCAAAATAACTCAGTGTAAGAGGTCACATTCTCTCATAGCTATAGGCTTTAGGAATCATGAAAGGAGGGAAGGAGAGTAAGTGATATGACAAAGCTATAAAACATTTAAGATGATTGAGCTTTTCAGTGAACAAATCTGACCTCAATGCAATAAAAACCCTGTACATTTATTACCCAGGAATCTTGGTGTCATCAAAATATTAAATTTAAACCTAAATGTGATAAAAAATAAATAAATGCACAAGTGATGATGATACATTTGCACTGGAGAAGGCATGGATGACTGTAACAAATGTAACTAAATTTAACAAACTGAAACACAAACATCTGCACAGGATAAACATCAGCAACACAGAAAAAACAACACAAAGAAAAAGAATGATAAATACTGCCAACGAGGACAATCGCTCAAGCCTCCTCCATCGCATGTTACGATCCGCATCGACCAGCGAGGATATCAGGATATTCAGCATGATGTTTGTTAGCGCAGGCAAATCTCAAAATCCTGAAAACCTCAGAACATCTCTTTCATGTCTTCAAAAACCCAAGTAAATGACTAAAATGTACGCCCAAGATGGAAAGGACTGCTATAGCTCGAACTGGTTCTGATGGAGTAGAGACAGAGAATTACTGACAGACAAACACGATTGAAGGCAGCTTTGTCTCGCATGGTTACCCTAAACAGCTCTCGACACGGAGCAACCTGAGGCTTCGCATCAGCTGAAGAGCTCAGGTGTGCTCATGGAAGAGCAAGCACTTGGAAAACACTCCCATGGCCTTGGAAATCACACACGCATACAGTACACACACACACACACACAAAGCTCAGTAGGCTTGCCCGCCTGTAGTTAGAGTCTAATGGACAGTGAAAAGTGCAGATCACATGCTCTGCATCACCAATGTTCCTCTGAATGTTATATTTTAGAAATGTAGGTGGAATGTAAACATAAATAAAAAGCACATATGTACAGTACACTTAATCTGCAAAATTTGCATGCAAAAATTTTTACCATTTTAAAAGAAAAAATGCAAAACATTTTAACAGGTCAACAAATATTAATTGTAAAATGTATATTTTAACAAAATGTATGCATGCATTGCCATATAATTTACAATTAATATAATATTACAAAAACAATACATGTAATTTGTGTAAAAACAATATATGTAATTTTATTGTACAGTACCGTTGAATGTACATGTTTGTGTCACCCTGACAATGTTATGTTGGTTCATGGAATAAACATAAATCCACAAATCATCTATGCCTTATGATATTTTAAATAACATCAAGTGCATCATTTCACTATTATATACCAGCTGAAGAAGTCCAGTAGAATTAGGCACCATGGAGAAAGATGAACATAAAAAGAGCTCAGAGCTGCACCTCTATGAGCAAAATCAACACAGGGAGGTTTGAATCTAAAGCCAGGATCTGCCAACAGATGGATCTGATACAGTGTTCTCTTTTATCTCATTCCTCTCTTGGCTACGTTATATTGACTTCACAATTTTCGATATTTTCTTTTCATCAGCAAAAGTTAAAGATTTTTAGAGAAAAGCATGAGTAAAAAACTACTGGGGCACTTCAAAAGGTACTAATAAGGTACTTTTACGCAGCAATAGCAGTAAATAAATGACAAAAGTGTGGCTTTCGAAAAATGTACAGTCACATTGACAGCATTTGTAGCTCTAAAAGTGTAGTTTAGAAACACTATTGTTGTTTTTAATGTGGGGGGGACTAGAGGAAAGTGAGAGTGCTAGTATATAAAACACTGTGAACCTCAGAGACCCGAGGGAGGGAACAGAGCAGAGGAGAAAATGATCCAGTTTCACTGTGTCTGTCTTCATCTGTGCTGAATTAAAAACCAATTGACCTTATCTAGTTACTGGAGGTTTTATTTACTCTAGAAGTTCTTTGCCTTAAAGTGTCTCTGGAGGTCAAGCAATGGACTCAACTAAGACTCCCAAATGCAAACCAGTAATTAAATAGTTTCAAAACTGAGATTATTTAGTCAGTAAGGCATTTATATTCTGACAACCGGCAAACCATACAATTACATGGCATTTCCTTTCAGAAGAGATGCTTGTGGAATGTTACTCTCAAAGCATCACAATTAGATCTTAGTTCACAGAGCCCTGAGGGACCTGTCCGTTTAATCCTGATGGTGGTCCCAAACATAGCTACTCCACAACACATAGACCGGCCATAAATCAATCATTGGCAGGAAACAAAATTGAGCTTTAGTTCATGGTGTGAGTAGCAGTGGGAATGCAGCACAGAGGAGATTGTTTATTTTGAGATTGAATGACCCTCAATGAACGGAACAGCGGGACACTGAAATGGCGCTTTGCTGAAAATTAAAATTTGAAAACAGGTGAATTAAAAGTGCATTGCAATTACATTGTGTGACCCTTTTTAGTCAAGTTAACTTTCCCTAACATTCCCAAACTTCACAGTATAATTTAACTTGCATGTTCAAGCGAGATTACAAGGCTACATTCTACATTAAAAGACATTATCAAATACAGCAACATATTGTTAATTTAAAATAAGCCTAACTCAAAGACTATAAAAAGTGAAAAGTCCCCCTGTGTCAAAATTAAGTGTGTATGCAAGGAAAAGCCTTTGGAAATTTAATTACTTCATAAGAGAATAGATTCTTTTAATAAACAGAACAACAATAGTGGCTACTTTGTGACCTTCAAAATGGTAGCTTAATTGTTTGGTTCTAAAATTAGAAAATATCAGCTTTTTTCACTCCCTCAAGCGCTGTGGTTACAGGCCAGGCTGTGTCAACCCAAGGAGACTAGCTGTCCTCCATTCAACCCACTGGGTCACGGTCAAACGTGCATGTTCACAACTTCAAACCCCTAATTCACCTATAAAATAATAAATGGAATAAGTGGAATGACAATATATATATATATTTTTAAAATTCGATAAACTGTTCCTTTAAAATGTCATAATGAGATTTCAGAAATGGACATCTGACTTGTTTAGAGTCCATTGTTTTATGAACAAAGAATGGCAAAGATAGAAAACAATGCTCCTTTATTCACACAAAGACATTTATTCAGTGTACCATGACAATCATAAATACATAACAAACAAATAATCCTTATTCTCAAACTCCAACAAACATTTATAGTAAAGCATTAACAGGGATAAACAACAGCTTTGTTTTATTTTTGTCCAAGACATTTTTTCTGCATTTACATGCGTAAATATAGACTGCGCATTCCAAAACCTTTGCTGTGCTTTGATGAGGGGAGACAGAGCTCAGCGCACCCTGTGCTTCAATAATTCACATCACACACTTGGTTAGATTAGCCCAGGGCTGGACTGGGACGAAAAATCGGGTCTGGCATTTTTTGGTCTAGGCGGCCCACCACCACATATAGCAAATAGGCCTATTATATATATATCGATAGAAAGATATAGATATACAGCCTAGATATAGATGTGATAAAACCGCATGCTATTTTTTATGTATACTGAATAAGCAGTCTCACATAACAGATGTTTACATATACTCCACAAGAAAAAAATAATAACTGAATTTATAAAAATGACCCAGTTCATAAGTTTACATCTTAATACTGTGTGTCATTTGCTAGATGATTCACAACTGTCCCTCGTTAGTCCTCAGCACTTCAGCTGCCTGCTGTTCTTCAGAAAAATCCTCCAGCACCTGCACATTCTTTGGTTTTCCAGCATTTTCTGGACATTTCAACCCTTTACTAGCCTGGCTTCCTTGACTATAAAGCTCATAGGAGCTTAGTCTGGCCAAGCTACCTTACTACCCACCTTCTGGGAGGCTGGCTTATCCTGCGTCCATCAGTGGACGAATGGACGAATCTACAACCAATCAGAGCACTCATTCCAATGACTTATGCGTAGCGGCGGGACCTAAAGCCACCGTAACCTTCATTAAAGCAGTAGCTCAAAAACAGCTGCAACAGATTACTGCTGCTCAGTACACGCCATGTTTGAAAGACGCAGAACTGCTGCATCACCCGCCTCAGTCGTGCAGGGGGAGGTTGAGCTCCTTTCTCAGTGGTTCCCTTTTTTTGGGAAACTGAAATGCTCTAAAACGGCAGCTTGGCCAGACTAACTTTGTTCGCAAAATTTAATGTAGCATCACAGGAAGTATGGGCGGGCCAAGGCTACCCTTTACAACACCGACTTGATGATTTTAAGATCAATCTTTTCAGGCTGAAGACAATAAGAGGACTCCTACATAACTATTAAATAAGGTGAAAACATTTACTGATACTCAAGAAGACAACACAATGCATTAAGAGCTGGGGGTGTGAACTTTTTGAATAGGATGATCAGGGTAAATTGTGCTTATTTAGTCTTCTGGGAAGCATTTGTGTAGCTTCTTAAGTGCTGTACAAAATGAAAAAATGTGATCTTTAAACAAAATAAGAAAATTTTGCACATCATCATCCTGATCAAAAGTTTACACCCCCAGCTCTTAATGTGTTGTGTTGTCTTCTTAAGCATCAGTAAATGTTTTTACCTTATAAAATAGTTATGTACGACTCCCAATTGTCCTCAGTGTGAAAAGACTGATCTCAGAATCATACAGTCACTCTTGGAAAGGGTTCAAATATGCAGCTTATTCAGGACAGTACTACATAAAAAATAGAATGCGTTTTTTTCCAAGCTGTGTTATTTTGATCAAATTATTAACACACACACAGACACACACACACATATATATGAAAATGAGTCCCCCTAATGTTCAAGACATGGTTACGGCCTTGAGAGAGTGCGTCTATCGCGTCTATGCCCCTGGATCAGCTATTTATAAAATCAAAAACTGCTCTTTTATTATTCTTTTGATAATTCCACAAAGCTTACATGACTGCTAAAAAGGCAGGCAATATCAAGGTTGACATTTTGTTTTTAGGAGGTCTATTATGAGACAGTCGCTGTAATTCTTAAAATAGTGCATTGACATGATGAAGTAGATTCAGTAGTTGATGAGGGACGAGTTCTGTAGTGAACATACAAACTGCATAATGCATGTTTCCTTTGTATAGTGCCTATTTTTAGTGTCATTCATTTCCTGGCAAATCACAAATGTGATGTGGACCGCAGAGGGATTTTAGAGAGGAAGCCAAGAATATGTACATGTAAACATGCCAGCAAACACATACATAATGCATGAAGCACACACTTTGCTTAAATGAATTGTAACTGTGATGCCAATCACACATGTCTCTGTAGCACCAGCCATTTCCTCCCTCAGCATATAGGCAGCCATAATAGACTAATCTCCAAATGGCAGGACCAAATATAGCCAAATGTGCAACACAAAAGCATAAACCTATTATTCCACACACTACTACTTTTCCAGTCACAGCAGTGAAGTAATCATGTGTTTCTGTTTCTCACTGGTAGGAATCTGTGTGTCATTAACCAAGAGTGTTAATCAGGGAGATATACGTAGCTGTTTATCAATGTCCCAGGAGAAGAATATTCTTACAAACAGCCTCACACAAATGTGAACAAACAGCACCTGACACAATGCATTTTTGCAGTTCACTATGCTGCTTTTTTATTGTTTTACTATTTAAACATGCGCTAGATGGACTTGTGTTCACATCTCAGTCCTAAAAACACTTAATTTTCTCTCTTTGTTCAATCTTGAATCTCACAATTTAAATAGTTTACATGCAAACATTTTCTAGTGTGTGTGTGTTCAAACCTGCTATTAAATTAAATATAATTTGAAAGAGTGTGTTAAGCTGTAAGTTGTAAGAGTATGCGTCAAAAAGTATACTTTGTCAGTTCACAAATTAAAGTGTGAATGGTCTTGTGACTTTTTAACTGGACACTGCATCTTAAAATACATAACTTTTGCATAAAACACTGAAGAAGAAGAGGCAAAAAGGGCAGCACAACAGTTAAACACATCCATCTTGTATGTTTACATTGAAAAACTATTCAAAACCAGTGCTGTGAAATGTAAAATGAACTGAGAGGCTTCCCTGATGGCCTCTAAGGTAAAATGATATAGGAATTATAGCTAGATTCAGCATGACATATAGAGAGGAGATTGAGTAACTTTTAGAGCTGCACCTCAGCGAGATGAGACCCATGGCTCACTTTTATTGAAGTGAGAGGCTTTTCTATGAGATCAGCAGTTAAGATGTCAGATGTGTGGAGTCTTGCTTCTACAGGGAGCCATAAGAGGATCGCTGCAGAATGAAACCAGGCTACATGTGATAAGTTGTCTTTTTATGCGCATAAAGCCCTAAAGGGTTCGTTTAAGCAGCACAATGGAAAACATGTACATCAGTCAACAATACTAATCCAAAGCTGCTGATATAAATTGCTCTAGAATGAAGGCTTGAATGAGGTTTGAATTAGGATTATACATTAACATTAACTTGAACCAGATCATACAGATTGTGTCTTTGAATTTTACGCCACTGGTTTTTAAACGTTCTTGTAAACAGATCTCTGTTAAAAAAGAACAGCCTGTGCTGGTTGGGTACGTTTTGAAGCATGCAGCTAGTTTAAACTGGTTTCAGCTGGTCCTTAGTTGGTCATGAGCTGGTTTAAGTTAGTTATAAGATGATTCTGAGCTGGTCCTGAGCAAGAGCCAACCAGTTTAGGGCCAGCACATGACCAATTTAAATCAGCTGCTATGCTTTAAAACATACCTATCTACAATTAGGAGTTTTTTTTACAGGTAAACAAGTGTATGATACATATGTACATGGGGCAACTTTGGTTAATGTTGCCATCCAGGGGCAACCAGCTTGAGACACAGGGCCCACAACTAATCTAAAGTAACGTCTGATTTAAAAAGCAGATGTCAACAGTGTGCAAAATTATAAGCAATGTGAACTATTTTACTATTTAGCTGGTTACAAAGTTTTGAAAAGCTTTGTTTCTCTCATGATCATTACCTTTTTTGGCCCGTGAACCGCAAGAGCAGTACATGTTCAACATTTAAACCACGTTGCCTACGTTGGAAATCACGTATTCTTTCAAATAAATACTTGCTTTGCTACCATTAAAAAGTATGCTTTATATAGCATGAATACTACATCTGTCATATGACTTACAGCATCAGTTGTTTCACTGTAAATCATGGTTGTGCAGTTTAGAATGCCATTTGGGTACTTTTTATGAATGCTTTGAATTCATACTCATATAGTATATCGCGGGGAAATATGCTTATTCAAATGCTTCTAGTATATTGTAACCATTGTTATCAGTCAGCAGAACATGCAGGTCAAGGCTGCTCTAGTACACAATATGTTCCACATGCTCACCTCCACACCGTACCCTGGTTACACTGTAACTTAATTAGCCTGTAGCGCTAATGTAAAATCCAGTTTACACAGTCTACAGCTCTTGTAAATCTCTAGTCTTCACCGGTATTCAATTATAACTTGTTGTCACAGGCACGACTCGCATGAATGGAAACAGTTGTAACTGGTTTGGTCAGTCATGCCTCAAGCATGTGTCATATTCTATCCTAGTATTTGAGAAGAATGTTGACAAATGGTTCAGGATACTAATGACATTTGCAACAAATGCCACTGTGATGGTTTAACTATTCTGACAACCAAGAGTCAAGCTGTGCATTGTACATTACCGTTCGTAGTTTGTCTGAAGAATATCATATTGTAATGTTATTGCAGCGTTCACACATAAATGAGATCAGCAAGGTAAGCATAGTCTGTACTTGAATTAAAAAGGAAATATTTTCCTACATATGTGATAATATCTTGCTTGCAGCTATTCAATGTGTTTGGCATTTTCATTTTCTATCCTTAGGATTTCCCAGAAAAGATCCACAATATCCAGACGCGAGGGAGGAAAATGAGATTTACATGGTCAAGGTCATCTGTGACGTAAACAATGAAGCATGCCTGCAGATGCCCCTCAGCCTACATCACAGAATCATGATGCAGTCAGCATGAGAGCTGAGGCTAACTCACTGCCATCCACAGTTCATTTTCAATAAAGGTTCTCTGACGCATGCAAGTACAAGCCAAATTATTTTCAAGGTGAATACAGCAGAAAACGTTTAATGGTTTCTGCACAGAATAACATAGTTCACTTATGAATAGGCATTACTTGTAATTATTTGTTATATGTACAGTGAGTCCTCCACTATTTAGTGCCATTGCATTAAAAGTTAGATTTAATCACTTAAATTTACAATTAATACTGCTATTCAGATTTTGAAGTAAACCTTTTCCGTGCATGAATAATATTCAACATTCGTGTTTGTACTAGGGAACTCATAAACTCATTAGACAAATGATTCCAGTCTGAAGAACTCAATGTGTTTAAGAGATCATAAAGTTGGTCTGGCTGAGCCTGGTTCTGTCAGGAAGAGAGGTCGTTCGGGCATTAAGCATGCCAAAGGCAGAGAGTAAACACAGACCTGGCATCATGACAGACAGAGCTCTGCACACATTCAACTGTTAAAAGTCTCAAGCAACTGTAAGCAAACATGACCAGAGCACCGTTCCTCTCTGAGAACGAGTAAGACTGTTTCCTGCTTTAAAATTAATCTGATTGACTAATACGCTCGTAACAGGATTAATATCTCTAATCTTATCTCTAATAATATAAAAAAGATTTGCTCTAACGTCAGACCATTCATCATACTGTTGCAACTGGATTAGAATGAAGCCTGTGGGAAAGACAGTCGAGAGTGAAGGAGAAATTACTCGTCAGAAATGTCTACTCAGCACAGCTGTACGTGCAACATACTGTACAAGCTTACTATCATTCAAAATTCAGGGCTTGGTAAGAGTTTGTAATGCATTTTTACAAATTCTCTCATACGCTCACCAAAAACCTAGTAAAAACACAAATATTGTGAGCTATTATAATAATTCACAGTAACCGATTTCTGTTTTAATACATTTTAAAATGCAATTTATTGCTGTGAAGCTAAAGCTGAATTTTCAGCAGACATTACTCAAGTTTTTCGTGCCACATAACCTTTTAGAAAATGTTATAAGGGGATTTGGTGTTGCTCAAATGTATTAAAAAATATCTTTGAACTCAAATACTCTTATGGTAGTGCAAGTACACTCATTACCATGACATGAAACGGTGATAAGTAGGGGAGTAAAGGAGGAGGTGAAATTTAGGTTAAGTACGTCAAGTAAAATAAAGAATGAGGAGAAGTAACAGGAAGACAAGCCCTGAAAGAAAGAGAAACAAGAGTAAGATGGGCTCGTTAAGAGTTAGAAAACGCCAAGAGCCTTTTGTGATTTAAAGACTCCTCATCCATTTCACACTGACATCCCAGAGCCATGAGATAAGATTCCTCAATTCAACATTCACACAGAGCTCCACAAAGAATTACCCAAATCAAGAAGAAGAGAGTGAGAGGTCTTATAAATTCTCCTCTCTGCAGGTGAACTGCTCCTTAAAGGGGTCACAGTAAGAGTGATTGTGGGCAGATGAGAGCAATGGGACTGCCTGTGTGTGCTGAATTGAGTTATGCTCCAATCAGAGCGGCCTGTGAGGCAGGAGGGTGAGAGCGAAATCTGATTTTGTGCTGCGCGGATGGGACTAGGTAATGTGATTCATGGTAAACCGGGGTAATAATGCGCTGATAATGTCACCGGAGTCAGCCATGATTAAAACCCTACTTTGATCGGGCCTGAAGGTACTATCTCAGCAGTTCTGCTGGAAATCGCTCCATGTCAAAGCTAAGATGAAATCAGCCACAAAGGGAGCATTTAAAGTCACCTGATTGACAGCTCTTTTGGGAGATAAAGGCTCCATACTGATAGCCCAGAGCATGACCTTCATTGGAAAGTAGGGGTGTATAATTAATTGAAATAAAAGTAAAATTGCGAAAGGCTATGAATTAATGAAATAACTATAGACTGTATGTGCTGTATCCTTCAAAGCGAACACTTGTGATGGTTCATGAAATTCTGATTATAGAGTGTCTAAGAGATAATCCTGCACCTCAACAAATTAATCTTTGATTATGAGTTTGGCTAGCTCATAGTTATCATTTATTTAAAGTCACAATGAAAAAGATACAGTGACATACAGTATATCCTACTGTAAGAGAAACAGAAAAAAGTAGTTTGATGACTTGTTCTATTCATTTGGTGTTGATTGGATGGAGATATGAATGCAATCATACACTCGATTACGACTAAATGATTTAAGAAGATATCACCAGGATGAAGTCATTTTACTTGAAGATCAATTATGATATTTTGATCAACAATCTGTAAAAACACAATAAATTGTATACAAATGAAAGCATTTTCTGTATTGATTCTACAGTAATTTTGATATCTACATTATTATTTAGCATTTTGCACTGATACTGTACCTAGACTTAGATACTTGATGGATGGATGGAGACTGAAAGGATAACAGGAAGTTCCTCAGATAGCAGCCTGCTTCTCCATCACAGGAAATATGGTGGCTGGCGCCAGAGCATGCTGGGACATTTTAGCGTATAAGCCAGGCCACTCTTAGTAATCTGCTCTCGGTAGTGTTGCCAGGATCAAGCTTCATCAGCTTTAGCGTTCAGTGGGAGACCACAAGTCCCACCAGTCAATTCTTACCACTAATGCTTCACACAACAGGTACTAATGCCAAGTGATTACCCTGTGCTGTTTTAGCACATTCACTGCTTGTAGACCACAGCGGCAGTTGATCCACATCTCTCTGAAAGGGGTCAGTCTGATGAGCTCAGCAGAACAGGGATCCCCTAGCTGAAAGCCAGTCTAAGCCAGTCACAGGGAGACGGGGTGGGATCGCTGCCGCCTGATGACTGAAAAGTAGAGCTCACTGCTACAGCCTGGGACAAAACCTTTGTATTTGCAGATACAGAGAACCAAAAAATTCTATTTGTATGGACGTATGTATGTACTTGTATCTGCTATATTGTGGGGACCAAATGTCCCTGAATCTGAAATCTGAAATTTTAACAATGCAAGAAAGTTTTCTGTACAGTAAGTTAAGAATTAGAGTCGGATGAGGAGATAGAAAATATTGTTTGGTCAGTAAAAAAGTAACAGAAGTCGGAAATTCCCCACAATTCAGAGAAACGTGTGTGTGTGTGTGTTCGCGGACAGGAGTAATATATATAGAGTTTGTAGAATTCTGAGATATTCATATATGCTATATAAACATTTCTGATTATTATCACTGTTAAAAACAGTTGTGCTGCTTCATGTACATATATATATTTTTTTTTTTTTGAAACTGGGATACACTTTCTTTTTTCAGGATTATTTAACAAACAGAAAATTTGAAAGAACAGCATTTGTTTGAAATGAAAAATCGTTTGTAATATTATTAATGTCTTCATTGACATTAAATTCCCCCTTGCTGAACAAAACATATATTAATTTCTCAAAAAAACAAACAAACATTGGAATGGTAGCACATGTTATCACAAAGTATTTAACATTTCTAAGTATTTATATTCATATATATAACCGCAAAACTTGTTAATACTGTTTTAACATAATAATAGATAATAATGTAGAGCGGCTAACTAGCCGTTATTTGTTGCGTCCATCTGATTTATCATTCTCTTGATTTTCTTTCTTTTTGGTGTCAGTGTCTCTGTCTGTCATAAACATACACACACACACACATATATCCACTCTCTCACACACTCAGGCTTAGAGGAAGGTCAGCAGCTGAGGCTTGAGGGAAAGTCAGCTGCTGTGTGGGAGTTTCACTTTTTTGGCAGTTTTTCTCAAAGTGTGACATTGAGTCATTACAGTCCCTAGAGTATGACTACTGACACAGCCTTACAGCCCATGTCCACTGGTGCAGAAGAATCCCACTCAATAGTGCTCAAAACTCTAGAAGCCTGTGTCTGTGGATGAGCCTCTACAATGTACGAAGCAAATATAAAGTATATCATTTATGACTGCTGTCAGTACACACTCACATTAAATAATCATACGAAATACTGTTTAAAGGTTCAGGGTCAGTAGGCGTATCAGCACACCAGAATGAATTCCGAAGGATCATTTGACAGTGAAGACTTGAGTGATTGAAAATGCAGCTTTGGCATCACATAAATAACTTTGATTAAAATATTAAAATTGAAAACAGTTATTTTAAATTGTAACAACACTTCACAAATGCAGTCTTTTGAGCAGAACAGACTTATTTCGCAGAAAAAAACACAAACTGAATGGTAATGTACAGCATGTTTACTCACATCACTAATAGTTGTGCTGAGGCGTGCTTACTTTGTTAATTTGAGAGTTCAAGGAAAGTCTTACTGGACGCTGGTGTGTGGAGCAGTGCTGTCAGATGGTGGAGCGCTTATGCACTGCTAAACAATTACATGATGGATTGGGAGGGAGCAGAATGTGACTGAGAGAGCTACACCACAGCTGTTAACAGAGAGAGAATCATAATTCTGCCTTCTCATTTCATGATGGAAACACACTCAACTATCCATCTTTTCAGCATGCCAGCCTTTCTGTCTTTTTCTCTTACTTACTTTATTAGTCGCAAGCATAGAGATACCGCCATGTGCAAAGTATATGCCTTTCAAAGTCAAATTGTACTTGTCAAATGAGCACCAACACAGCAGCAATTCATTTTATACATTTTAAATATATTGTTTAGATATATTTTTGAATTATGTATATGATAATAGTAAAAAGGTCTATTAAAAACAAGTATAGTGAAGTTTTAAGAAATTACCAGATATAATAAAATTGCAATACTATAAGACAAATCAAAGTATTCAATTGTAAATATGTACAAATCCTGATAAATGTTAAAAACAGCAATGAAAAAAAAATTACTACTAACAACAAACTTGTACTCAAATTGTCCAACACTATAAATTGAGACCGTTGAGCATAACTGGACCTGTATTTATGATAGCAGTATGGAAAAATGCTCAGATATACAACAAATCTCTCTTTACTCTTTGATAATTCGCTACAGCACAGATTCAAATGCTAAATTAACCACATCATCAAGCATCTTTGGAAATGTATAACATGTTTCTAAAGGAGACTTATATGGATAGAAAGCATTCCCATCTGCTGGAAAAGATTTTATGC
Source organism: Enteromius unitaeniatus (assembly GCA_032359435.1). NCBI lineage: Eukaryota > Metazoa > Chordata > Actinopteri > Cypriniformes > Cyprinidae > Enteromius > Enteromius unitaeniatus. Next base: position 10,284,729 of record JAUMHI010000043.1, on the reverse strand, counting down.
ATTCCAAAAGAAAGGAAAATCCATTCACGATGGGGAATGGGATGATGTGCGGAAAAGCATGTGAATTAATTACACATTCATAATGCTATTCCACCCAAATGGGCTGCAGTTTTTATGATATTAAGAACTGCTATAAAAGTCAAATAAAAGTCTTAAAGACATTTATGTTTTAAGGAAGTGAATCAGCATGAGAATAAGTTTCTACATCACAAGGAACTTAATTAATGTTTCAGACCAGAAAAAAAAGGCTTGTGCAGGGATCCCTGCCTTCTGTTTACTTTTTTATGAATGTCTTTCTTCCACATACATCAATAAAATATAAAGTAAAATACATAATGCAAATCTAGTGACTGATAAGTTAAATAGAAGGTGTATAAACATCATTGAGTCTTTCCTCTTCCGGCCATAGACTGACATGTTGTTCTGCCCAGCAACTATAAAGATAGATTGACCCCTGGAGCTTGATGGGTAGTGAAGAAGGATTCTGCATACAGAGAGTGTGTGAGTCAGTTGCGTCACAGCATCGCAAATGTGCCCTGACATCCAACAAGGCTGTGCCATAATTCAGATGACACTGTGGGTGATTGGTGCGCTGGTATCGATTTAAAAACCAGCCGCTCTAAAATTAGAGTCCCCTCACATCTGTGACAGGGACACAGGCACAATCAGCAGGACATTCTGGACCCCGGACTCCGACTGTGGCCTAGTTGAGTGGAAGGAGGGCCGGCCATCATAACTGAAACATTCCAACGCACATTCCTCACAAAGCCTCACCCTTAATTTCATTAGACTGTGTGGAATGTCTAAGCACACAGGAGGTCTTCATTCTACCCCCACAGAAAGAAAGAGAGAGGAAAGCGGAAATGAAAAACGCAAGAGGTCTTGCATGAGGTCATATTGGTCAAGGCACCTGAATAAATGCAAGCCACTTGTTCACAAAATGCCTGTTGTATAAGGCAGAATACTAAAGTTCCCACTATATATATATATATATATATATAATTGCAATGATTAATTGCAATTACCTGCATCCAAAATATTTTTTGTGAACATGACATATGTGTGTGTGTACTGTGCATGCATGTGTGTGCATTTATACATACATAAAAAATAGTATACACACATATATTATGCTCACAAAAACATTCATTTGGGATGTAATTAATCATGGTGTGGTGTGAAAAAAACCTCTAACACTGAAGATAAATCTAGAAAGGATGAAGCTTTTGTTATCAGTGCTATTATTATCATTATGACTGCTTTCACCATTAATTCTAATTATGCCTGTGGTACTTCTTTACACACACATACACCCATGCGTACAAATCATGTTGTGTCATGTATGTTTTTTTGACCTTGGTAATTTTGTATCTGATTTATCACTTGTAACTTGTATATGTTTATATAAAGTGTTAAATGCTTTATTATCTCAAGTAACTCAGCAGTATTATTTAAAACCGACACATGACTTTGCATCTCGCCTATTACAAATATTCTAAAAAAACATGAGTTAAAATAAATCCAACTTCTTAAAAAAGCATAGCAATAACATGTCTTTTTTTTTTACCATAACCCTGCATGCATCTTGAGTATTTCAATATAAAAATGCTTTCTGCCTGAATGACCCGTAAAGCATTTTTTTTAAACACACATAAGCAGTTTCACAAGCATATAAGCATGTGTAGTTATCCCACATAGCAGACCCGGATATTTATGAATTGAATAAATTCCGGGTTAATCTAGTGAGGCAACTCATGAAAAGAAAGCACATGAAAACCTGGCTGTCAGCGTACATATGCTTCTCAGCATGCATACACACATACATACATGTGTGAGCGGGATTAAAGGGTCACTGAAGTGCTCTGGTGTGTATTTGGATGAGCCGGTGGGCTCTCAGATGATCAATGGCATCGTGGATTCACAAGCAGCTGGTCAGAGAGGATGAGCTTTAATCACCAACATTAATTAGCCTCTCCTTTCATCTTGGCCTGCTGGGCACTGGAACAACACTTTATCTTTTGCGCTCTCCTTTTATCATCTCTGGTTATTTCTCTCCTTCGGATCCTCCCTACACTTTCACTTGCAACTCTTTTCACTTTTGTTCTTTATTTCTGTTTTGCAAGATGTTTTCTTCAACTTTCTTATTCGATCCAGCTGCTGGTGTCAAGATACACTTCATTCCTGATAAGGGTGTAGGCTCAGATATTCCAGTACCGGGGGTGGTAGGGTGTCTTTTTTTCTATTTTGAGATTTTGCACACATCTCAGAAAAACCTCCCTAATGTTGTAAAATACAGCATCTGGGAATGATTACTAAGGGTTCATTATAACAAAAACAATGTAATCTCAAACACAGATCCACTTCATGTTGGGATAAAACTGATGAATTTACCCCAAAATAAGTTGGAACGGACAAAGCTATGAGATATAAAGGCTGGTACAAATGTCACTAGGAGAGGGGGGAAGCAAATCAAATATTTTAGATTAACTGCACGGTACAAGAGCCAGACAGCTACATAAATCTACACCCCTTCTCCTTTCCAACAGCAATCAATTCACTCCAATGGTAGCAGTTAAATATAATAAACAAAAGCTGTAAGTTTTACTGATGGCCGACCTGAACCTAAAAGAGAGAAAAAAAAAAGAAAAAAAAAAAGGGTGTATACTTTCTTAACACACACACACAAAATAATAATAATAATAAAATAATCACAGAAGATGATCCTGGTGATACTTGTTCAAAATGAAAGCAAATGAGAGAAAGACCCCTGCATTGTCTGGAAGTGCCTATCTGAGACCGTCTCTCTAGTGTACACTTAATCCCTCAGAACATCCGAAGCAAACACTCTTTCCTGAGGCATTAGCTGAGAGGAAGTCATGAGTGCTGTTGGAAGATACCTGTTTGAGTGAGATAAATTACATAGCATGTAGTATTTCCATTCAGAGAACGACTATTTTTGTGGACCGCTTCATACATTTTGGAACTAGAATTTGAAAAAAGAAAGAGTACACTCCAACAGAGCTAATGTCACGTTTTAGCCATTGTAGTGTGAAGCATGTCGCGCGACAAAAAGACTTTCTATGCAAACATTTAATCACAAATACTGAGCAAGAACAAAACCGCCGCTACAAAAACTCACACATAAGGCATCCACAAACTTTAACACAACATGAAGATAACCTAAAACAAAGGTATTTAAACACAAAGACTAAGGAACTAAAGTGTAGGCGGGCGTAAAAACTGGTGATATGAATTAACAAATGAGGGTCAAACCAAAAAGCACACAGACAAGGGGAAAGACAAGACCAGACAGACACACGATGTTACAGCTAACACTTTTGTTTTGTTTTTTTTACTGCTTTTTTGTAATGCTGACTAGCAATATTAACGCATCAAACTGTGAAGTTTACTTATTTACATCCGGGTGCATATGGATGCCAGGGAAGCTGTTTCATTAATGAAGAAATCATATTCACTGCTAAAGTAATCTCACTAAAAGCTTGACTCAGGAGAAACATAACTACACAACCCCCTGCAGTTCGGTGACATACAGAGGTTGTTTCTTTTGTATATCATAATTAATGAGCCTCTATTTCAATATTTTGAAGCACCTTGGAAAACTGCAGCACATAAAGCTCAAGGTCACTTACTCAGAAGTGTACAGTTTGAATGGTTGCTTCAAACAGGCTACATAAACCCACATGAAATAGCGGTAAAAGATCTGATTCGCTATAACTACACTACACTATAAATACATCTCTCATTTCCCTCTCTTCATACTCTACAAGCAAGTCTATGTGTGAGACGGAAAACAAGAGGTGGCAGTGTATATATATATATATATACAGAGAGAACAATCTCCACTGTAACATCAGTTGAGTTAATTAAATCATCTCACAAGTTCTATGCTAGGGCAAGCTCAGTTTTGATGTCCACCCGAGCTTCATTAATGTCACTACATGTCTTCTCCCCTACATGTCCCCCCATCAGGGAACAAGCGCACTTTCACACTAATTTAAAGCACTGTGCTCCACACAGCATGGTAGGCCTAATCAAATTAACAGGCTCTTCTTTATTGAGTGTTGCTCTCAAGGCAACCCCAAACAGATCAAAAGACATCACTGCCCTCAAACACAGCACTGAGGCACATTGGAGTAGAGGAATGTGTTTTAACTCACATTTGTATGATATGAGAGTATGCCGTGTGCAGTTTGGTCTCAACAGTTGACAGAGTGTTGATAGAGAATGTGGTAAAACTCTGCTCTCTGCTGGAAACTATGAGAAATACAGCCAATTTGAGCATTGTGTCCACAAAAGCATTACATTTAGTCTGACTATATACATTATTATGTGGCATTTATATTCTAATCTTATTTTTAGTGTGTAAAAGATAGAAAGATGACGTTTGAAGGGACAGTTATAATTTTGTTATTATTTCCTCATCACTTCACTCAAAACCTGTATGAGTTTAGTTTTTTTCTGTGAAAAACAAAATATGATATTTTGAAAAATTCTGTAATGTAACAGTTTACGTTTGATTGACTACAATAGATTTTTTTTTGTCCATTTAATGGAAGACAATGAGAACTGGAACTTTTGTTTTACACACACGTGTATATATATATATATATATATTTTTTTTTTTTTTTTAAATGAAGCTGTAACCTTCCATCTTCCATCATAATCTACCACGTAATTTATGTCAATATGATATGAGTAATACTGCAAGCATTTACTCACAAACATAATTTTAACCCTCATTTTGAAGCCCAAAAATGAGAAGCAAAATACTGCTTTCTTCTTAAAGCAAAAGCACTAAATTCAGTGTAAATCCAACTCAAATGAATCATGATAGACTCTTTTAACTTAAATGATCTGAGCATCGATTAAGCGATTCATCAAACCTAAGGGCCATAAATCCGACCAATAATAAGTGAAGCGGAAATGCCACAGCATCGAATGACCTGTGACCTTCAAAGTGACAGCATATTTTTCCACATAATTGCTTTAGCTCACGCTTAAGGGAACAGTCAATATCTGCTTGACTTTATATGGCTTAGAAGAGCGAGCTCTCTTCGTCTGTTTTATTTTGTATTCCTTTGTTGAAATCTCCTCCTACACCTTTTTCTGTGTCTAACTCACTCCCTCTCTCTTTTTCTCTCTCTCACAGACACACACAGAAGCGTACAATGATGAGTTCTGGCAGGAGATCACACGACAGCGGCCAGTGTATTTACTGACTGAAGTAGCTCCAGACAGCAGCCCACTGGTCAGCTCAGCTCAGCCTCTTTAAAAGGTTTCCATTAGACCCCATCACTTTCTTTAAACTCCTCCAGAGCATTCTGTCAGAAAGGGACCTTAGACAAACCCTTTCCTTATTTAATGGAATTTGGCCGAGGAGGCATGAAGGCAATGCAGGGAGCATCCCGCCACAGGTAGAGGACAGAAATAGCAGCTCTCATCCTAATGGGGCACAGCAGAGGGGATGGACCATGATGAATCAAGCCTGAGGGTGCAGGGCTGCGCTGGGTACAAAACACACAGCTCCAGACAGACAAAAAAACACTGTTTGATCATGAACACTACTACCAACGGAGCACATACAGTACTGCATGAACAACACCCACACGGTTAATAGATGATGCTGCAAGAAAGTGATCTGTTCTACTTTTACGTTTCCAAGTGAAAAATGATTCATACTGATGTTTATAAAAACCAGTGACAGAAATAGAATACATGCCAAATGATCTTCCCTAATTAGGTCACTTTTCTCAAGTATCATCACCCTCTTTTATCTCTCTCATGCTGTGGTCAGTTGTCATGAGCACGAAACTGGACACCCCATGCTTCTGGAAATCAAAAACAATACACCTCGGGTATATTTGAGTAACACAACAAATTAACGTTTTGATGAGTTAAAAGCACTTCGCTTTCTTTAGAATAATATAATTCATGGGACAAATTGTTAAGAAAAAAAGAAAGAAAGTTAAGACTGTCCTCATTTTCTTTTTTTTGGGTAAAGCACCCAATTATTTTTATTCTCTAATTCTCATTACCATAATGCAAAAAAAGCTCTGTTACAGTAATGAGAGAAATATATATTCAGACATAATAAAGTACAGAGAATTGTGAATAAAATAATGTCACAATACAAACAATATTAATGATCATAAAACAAGCTTAATTTTAGGGTTATTACATTTAACTTAAACTTTACCCATGAAACACATTTTCATTACCTTAAAAAGTTCAAATTAGCTGAAATATTATTATTTTAAAAAATAATAATAAAAATCAACTATTTATAATATACTATTTATACTATATTTTGTATCGTTTCTATCACTTTTTTTATATAGTTTTGTACTATTGAAATAATCAAATATCTATAACCAATAATAATAATAATAACAATTCATAAACTATATAAAAAAAGCAAATAAAATGAAAAAAAAAAAAATTTTAAACATAAAAATATCATATAAATATTAAATTCCTTGAATTTATTTATTTATCTTTTGAGTTAAAATAGGATCTGGATATCCGTATTTAAATTCAAGGAGGAAAAATAATCATGAGCAAAGATTTTAGTCATAATGCTGAGGAAAGTCAAACAAATAAATAAATAAACACAATAAAACAACAAACCTCAAAATATTTGCTACATCTACAGCTCACATTTCATTCACCTGCCTGGTTGCTTTTTTTAAATCTCAGAACAGCCCTGTCATCCTCTCCTGGGGTCAGATATCACCCACAGTGGAGGTGTAAAGAGCTCCAAGGAGGAATGAATTTGTGAAGGTAAGTGAAGCAGAATGCTTATTTTTGCTATTTCCTGTAAATAAGACACGCAGCATCCCAGCCCAAAGCTGCTCAACATGCTTTTCGTCCTCTTACTGTAGAACAGCCTTTCTCAGAATTAAACAGCTCAGTTTAATTCAGGAGCAGAGCAGAGCTTATATGAATACACATGTACGCCTAAAGACATCCCCGTCTTCAGTTCAAAGCCGGGTGAATGGGAAAGATCTGATCTTGTATAAACAGTGTGTCTGCCCTTTCTCTCTCTCCCTTTTACATTCTATATCATTTTATCCCCCCCACAACCCCCTTTACTCTCTCATTCTCGTATGCTCCCTCCATTAAATAAAGAATTTCCCAAGAATCATTCTTCTTCTCCCCCCTCTGCCATCGGCCAACTGTGTTTCCATAGCAACAGACTAAAAGACTTGAATCCTCCGGCTCACACAGAATCAGTGATGGCAGGCGCATTTCAGGGGCGACTGAACCTGTTGGTGTTTGATGTTGCAATGGTGCAGCAAATGCAAGTAAAACTAAACCAATGGGCGCGCGTTACCATAATACATCCTAAACGCTGTGTGCATAACGCAACATAATGATATAATACATCATTCTGATAAATGAAAAACCAGGGTGGAAATGACAAAGTGGCCTCGCTGCTGCTTTCAAAGCATCCTGCAAACGACTAAATGCGCTTCATCTACATTAATAAGATAGCAGCATTTACTTCGAAAACACACGCTGCGCATAAAGATAATCATAGCAATGCAAACTGATGATTTCGACAATCTATAATGACAGAAATCAATACACAAGTATGGAAGGCAGTGCGCGCACACACAAATACACACTACATGACATAGGTACATGTCTAATCCACTCTGAGCGACCTGCTTGCGCTCATATAGCTCATCGTAAATCAAAATTTCATCAATTTCCTCTGAGCTTTGATTTCTCCTCTGACCTTCTGCATGTCCATGTAAAATATATGAAGGTTTGGAGCAATGGAACATCCTCAGGCATGTTTCTAAGCTTCGTTTTAACCACTGAAATCCCAATAAATGATCACCAGCTCCACATATATTAAGTCCTAAAGAAACAAAGGCTTTTAATAAAAGCATGCAGCTACATCTCAAAAGAACAGCATGTTCTACAGAACAAGAGAAGTGCATTCAATATCCAGTCTTGTTATTCCCCGGCGTAAACAACAGTGTTTGGGCTAAAAGGGGTTTAAGCTCAAATATAGTTTCAGACTCTGATAGGCTAAGTGTCTCGAATCTATCTGATGTTTGTGCAACGTTGTGAATGTTTGTGTTTAGTAGCATATAAGGTTCATTCTGGTGGCAGACAGGGGTGTAGAAGCAGGTGGTTGAGGGGGAGGGGTGATATCTGGCAGAACAACAGCTCACAATGGCCGCGTTCCTCCCAGAGAGCAACATCTCACCAGACACAGCACATATCACCTGTAACATATGCCTAGCTAAAATGCATTAGCAGCTGATCTGGTGTGCTGGGATGATGCTGTATGTATTCTTGCTTGTTTACTTGTTGTGCTAATTGCTTTACAGCCAGTGCAATCCAATCCATCTGTGTGTAAGAGTTTTTGTTCTATTTTCATTTTATTGATTTTGGTTCTGAAGAGGAAATTGGACAAAGTTATTGAGATATTAAATAGATGGCTGCCCCCAGATACTGAATGAGTGGTTTGTATGCTGCGCCAGCGAGGTCCTAATTCACTGCTGGGAGTCTTTCATAACCAAATCAGCCATCGGACTAAATCTAGTGCATTGGATGAAGAATGAAGATTGGGAGATTTCAAAATATTCAGAACAGATTTTAATTTGACGGGAAATGACTTAAAAATAATAAGACATAAGAAAAATAAAATAGAAAATAAATACTTGCTCTAAAAAATGTACATTTTAGGCACTTTTTTTCAGTTAGACCTTGTTTTGCTAATAAAATGAATTAAACAACGCAAAAGTAATGTCTCTTAGAGCAACACACTGTTTAATTTCTGGTCTAATCAGTGATTATAAATGAATTGACTCAGTGATGATTTATTCATTCACTTGTAAATGAAGATTATGGGATTATAAAGATGTTATTTATTACGTTATCATGTTATTATTGTGTTTTATTTTGTTAGTTAACTGTCTGGTTGAGATTAATTGCAAAATTGCACAAAAAATATATCCCTACTATATATTAGGCGAAAAACAAAAATGTAAACAAAATAGCTTTTCTGAATCTTAGACTGTAAAAAAGATAAAGGTGGCGACTCCATTTCCTTTCAATATAGAAATATAGAACATGCTCAGTATGGCTGCTGACATCCCAATCACAAGCTCACAATCATGACCCGTTTTTATAGCATTTTTATATAGATTAAAGCAAACTTGTTAGAAAAACAGACACTTAAACATACATCAGCATGACAAGAACTACCTAAAATGACGGAAACCATATTTGTAAAAAATGTATTTGAAGTGTAATTTGATTATTTAGTTTGTCACATGCGTACCAATAGATTACATGGAGAGGGCAGGGTTTATATATCCCATTAGGCCACAGGATTTGTGAATAGCAGAGTTCACACTACAGTTCACAGTTCACACTACACTCATTCATATAGACAATACTTTTTAAATGGTCACTAAGTTATTGCTTATTCAAAAGAAGTATCTACTCAGGCAACCCAGCTGAAGACGAGCCAGTTTATGCAGCAGGAGAGTTTGAGGACGAAAGAAAAAATGCCCTGTGACAGCAGGGAGGCACAGACATTACAGCCATTATATTTACTGTTGCACTAAAGTCCAAAAGTGAAGAATTTATGTTATTGAAGTTGTTGAATGTTAAAATAAGTGAATTAAATAAAAAATAATGAACATCCTGTATCTGTTTCTTCACTCTTCTTTATTCTTTCTTTATGTATTATAAGTATAGGAACAGGTTTCGGTATTGGCAGATACTCAAAATCAAATGAATCGGCTACAGGGCAAAAAAATAAAAAAATCTGATTTGGACATCCTTAATAAAAACATTGTCTATTCATGTAAATATGTACATAAATATGATTATACGTAAATATGAAGTACATTATGCTTCCTGCAAACTTCAAAACAGTTATTTAAAATGAATGAAACATTCATGAAAGCATCCAGTCATGAAACCTGTGAGAAAAAAACTGCCTGATACCAGTTGACAAAAGCCAGAGGAGAGCAGATCAACGACTCATCCTCTCATATCTCTCAGTGCGCATCCCAACCCGATCTCTTCCTCAGCCACAGTAGGCTGTTCTAAATTATTGATCCGTGTTCTTTTGTCCCACATAATTTAGAAGCTATTTTGCATTTAAAGGCAGATGAAGGAGTCGTCGGTTTGCTCTGAATAATTAATCATGGCCTCTGTTTAATGGTCCAGAGTTCTGGATCTCTCCTCAGAGAGCATTTTTTTCTTTCCTGAAAAAGCCGCTGTAATGGTACAAAAACTGGTGTGTAATGATGCCAGACATTTCTTGTTTATGGAAATTTTTGCATATAGCTTCCATCAACTTAAAATTCTGCAGTCAAAACATCCAGCTCCCCCTTGACATGAGGATGGTGATGTGCTGATCCCAATTGGAGGCTGTCTTTGGAAGTGATACATGATTGATGCCACAGTTAAGCTCTGTGAGTCAGCTTAGACAGACACTACTACCCATACATTCAAATATTCCTCTTTTACTTTTATATTCTTTCTCCTTCTCTCTCTTACGCATGCAGTCCATTTCTTTCCCACACACATCATCTGTCTTACTATAGCTTCTCACATTTTTTCATCTTCTTCAATTCTCTGATGACCATTTGTAGTTTTATTACCTTTACACATCACTGTCAAATTAGCTTGGCACACACATCTCTAGTCCCACAAAAGGGAATTTCCCTCTTTTCCATTAAGCTCAGGCTAAAAGCCAAGATTCCCCACACTTCTAACACAAAAGTGATTTGCTTTCTAGTTAGAAATACTCCATTTGTCTTGAGGGAATACTACAAAGTAAACCATCAGGGGAGGATAAAGCAGAATAGGAAGAGATTTGGCCATCAAAAGAAGCTAATCAGCTGTTCCCAAATGAACTTGCGAGGATCTGCCAATATAAATTGAATTACAGCACTGATCAAAAGTTTGGGGTCTTCAGTGTTACATAATACAGTACAAACCATTCTAAAATAGTGTTTTTGCTATAAATATTACTATAAATATTGAAAAAAATGTTGCTTCATATTTTGGATTTACATTTAGTCATTTTAGCAGATGCTTTTATTTAAAGCAACTTACAAATGATTACAATGGAAGCAGTCAAAAGAGCAATGATACGCAAGTGCTTTAAGTCTCAGTTAAAGGGTTAGTTCACCCAAAAATGAAAATTCAGCCATTAATTACTCAACGTCATGTCGTTCCAAACCCAGAAGACCTTTGTTTATCTTCGGAACACAAATTAAGATATTTTTTGATATCTTCAAGAAAACAAAAATACCATATGATCACATGATATCTTTTTTCTACTGTGACTGTGACTTCTTCTGACATTTTAGAAAGTATCACTACGTATGTGTACGCTTTCCCCTAGGTGTAAACAACCGCAGATTGCTTACATGCATGCGTTTTCCCCCGGATGTACACAAGTCTGATTGCGTCAAATGCGTTAAAGCTTGCATATGCATTGCACTGAGATACTCTCTAAAATGGTGGAAGATGTAAGTTAGGGGAGAAGAAAGCTATGCTGCTGATATGCTATTTTTGTTTTCTTTATGCAAAAAAAGTATTCTTTCAAAACCTGAAGTTGATCCACTGATGTCACATGGACTGTTTTTACTATGTTTCTGGAATGATCTGGGATCATTTCAGTTGTATTGCTGTCTATGGAGGGACAGATGGCTCTCTTATTTCATCACAAATATCTTAATTTGTGTTCTGAAGATGAACGAAGGTCTTCTGGGTTTGGAATAACATGAGGGTGAGGAATTAATGACATAATTGTCACTTTTGGGTGAACTAACCCTTTAATGCAGTACGCATAGCAAGGTTATTTTATTTATATAATAAATAAACAAACTGAAAGAATATAAAAAGAATAGGGCAAGCTTGAGCTAGATATCTTTTTAACCTTTTGTTAATTGTACAACAACAAAAAAGAAATAGATAGAACTTAAAAAGAACAGAGAAGCTAGTGCATTTTTCAGTTGTCTTTGATCATCAGAAAGCTATTTCTGTAATAATGTCATAAAGTCTTTACTGTAACTTTTGATCAATTTAACTCACACTTGCTGGATAAAAAACTCTTACTGACACCAAACTTTTGAATGGTAACGCACAAAAGATAAATGATTTATGAAGCAATTTGTGCTAATGGTGTGAGAAACAAAAAGAGGCTGCATAAGCCATTTAATTGATTTGTATTCACGTCCGGAAAATAAAAATCCTATTGCGTCAGAAAATCTATTTCCACACTCAGTCATTCTCAGCCTTCATACCATATGCTGCATAATGTATAAGATGATTCAGGGATGTTATGATCATAATAAAACAGCTTCCTCTTTTAGTGATTGATCTTTATCAACCAAATAAATACTCCCAGCTAGGCACGTGTGACATATTCCCCATTCCATCATTAGTGTTATGATCGGTCATCTGTAGCTTGAGCAGACCTGGATTAGATGCCAGACGGGCTCTAAACTTCCCTGGCCATCAGCCCCATCTACATCCTTCACATCAATAATGAATTAACTTATGTGAACTGCAGTGAGACCATTTCTAAATTTAGCTACTATACAGTCTCCTCACGTATGAGCCGCCATCAGGCTGTCACTGTAGGGTTGCCCCTCTATCAAAATACTCATACACCTGTACAAATACACACACAGCTACATACGGACACACTCTCTCTTGGTCGATGTTGCAATTACATGTCAACAGGGACAAAAATTGCTCCAACAAAGGCAGTGGCAGTTTCCGAAGCTTAGGGGAGGAGAGGTTAATTACTCCACAAATGGCTAAAGCAAATGACTAAAGACTACATCAAGCACCTAGGCAACCCTAAGAGAATAGAAAGACTGGCCATCTGTATGAAAGCAATCACATGTACAGGTGTTGGTACACCCTATTTAGAGGGCTGCAGGCACTCGTCTTTAATCTTAGACCCTAAAAAATCTGTGGTTTGTGTGGTCTCTTTTCATGTGTACTAAAAGCAGCGGCTACAGTAAGCCATCTGAGGTCAATTCACTCTGAATCCTCTCTTTATCAGTCATAAAAATGTTAAAGTTCATTATAAGCATTATCTTTAGGCCACACACAGCATTCTCAGTTCAATGACATCACAAAATGAAACGCAACCGAATAAACAGTTACTGATACATTGCTAGCGTAAAATTTATAATTTGGAATTTCAATTGAATTGAAGTCCAATTGGGAACTTACAACGAAAGTAAGTGGAATTTACTGAAATTCAAAATGCATTCTGTTCTTTATACTGTAGAATTGTTTTTGCTTCACAATAAAAACATTTGATAATTCTGACTTTTTATCTCACAGTTCGGACTTTTCTTGCAATTCAACTTTTCCTCTCAGTATTCTGAGAAATAAACTGAATCCAGTTCTGAGAACTGTTAAAAAAGGCAAATGAGTGATATTTCTATTCTATTCTCATCTATTCTGTACTGTTCTGTTCTATTTTATTCCATGGTGCAAATAAGCCTGATACAATTCTCTCACTTCTCATTTTCTTGCACTGTGAGATTTATATTACACAATTCCAAATTTATATCTTGTAAATCTATCTATCTAGACATTTGTTTTTTTGATTTTCAAGGCTTTTGCAGGCCAACATTTCAAGTTTGTCCTAAACATGTTGCTTTTCTGCTTAAGAATTACATCCATATACATTTTTAATTGTACGTCCTTACATCTAAATTTAAACTGCAAATCTGCATTCAAAATCAGAAACTGAACAGACATTCTCAATTTAATTCTGAATGAGTGTGAATGTCTACTGTATATCTCTGTTGTAAGGTAAAAAGTCATTTTGAGTAATAAATGTAATTTAAAACTAATGTCTGTGTCACAGCTCTATAAAACACTATATTACAGTGCATTAGTGGCACATTAGCGTGACGCTTGATTTCCGAAAGCGGCGGTATTGGTGCCAGAGAGACCTCCCCTTCCCCCACACGGCTCTCTTTTGTGAGTGCACATGAGATGACCAGGGCCAGGCAAGCAGCTTTCAGCTCACCGCAGATTCACAGGGATATCATGGTTTTTAGGGCTTGAATCAAGCGGCTTACCCGTTTAATTTGTGAGATTACTCCTCTAATTTCTGACTAAAATAAACCACTCAGCTCCGACATATGGAATGTTTTAAAGTTTTCTCCATGCGAAACCTCACTCGGATCGCAATAAACCATTGTCTTATGCTCTGGGTCACATGTATGACACTTTTACTGGCAGCTCATCTGTTAACGTTGTAGGATCTCGCACATCCACACGCACATGTAAATACAGAATGTTCACTAACACATACACGCTGGCATATGCCTCTAGTGCTTAATAGCACCACTCCTCCACATCTCTGACGTCAGCTAGTTTTGCACATGCTCACGTGACTCACACTTTTGCTTTGCACATCACATGATCAAAGAAGTAATCTGATATCATCTGGCAGTGGGGAATATGAATGGGGACATGCCACCTACTGCGATGCTGTCTGTCAGCCTGCGCTTCGGGGCTAAAGCATGTAAAAGAAAATCTGTCCAATGCATTTTTCTCTGCTGCCTAATGAAATTTAAACAGCCTAATGTGACGCTCTGGGTCCTCGGGACTGTTATTCTTGATGTCTGTAAACCCCATCGAATCATGATAATGTCTCTTCTAGTAAAGGAAGATAAATACAGCAGCGAATGCACAAAAATCGACACCTAAATACATTTTACGTTATTTAGTACTACAATACAGGGTTACAAATGCACTCTACTTCACTGAAGTGTTTATTGTTGTCTTGGATCAATAAGAAGGTCTTAAGGTAAACAGACTAATCGTTACTGTTTGCTAATGCTAAAGCTGAATAAAAACGGTTAACTATTCATGGGTTTTGATAAAACACAGACCTGATGGACTAGCGCGAGATAGAGTCAGTGAGCTGTGGCCCGTTAATAGTAGAGAGGTCAGTACGTTTATGTCCAGGAGCCATTTTCCCCACTGCTCCATTTAATTTGGACATGTAGCCGTAAATTATAGAACGATGTGGTGCTATGTTATGCTTCGAGTAAAAAATAGCTTGTTTTGATAAAAGTGAACATCTCAAAAATAAATAAAAAATTAGACTGTGTTAAGTAAATCTCTGGAGGGAAGAAGAAGAAGAAAGAATTTCCATCAGCATCTATATTTAACAGCACCTTGGGACACGGAAACAGAGTACTGACAATACAGTCATAATCAAACAGTTATTTTCAGGTTAAGTTGGATTATTTTAAGATTACTTTAAAGTAACACCTCACCCAAAAATAAATGTTCTGTCATTATTTACTTACCCCAGTGTTGTTCCAAATCAAATGACTTTTTTTTTTTCGCACATAAAAGGAGAAAGAAAATGCCACTGAACTTAGGCAGTACATTTAAAGTTTTCTGTCCAAGTCACAAGACAGCTTTGTGTGAGGAACAAAATTCACTGAATTTTAAACTGAAATGAATTTCTCTCTTTAGAAATTTGTTTTGAATCAAATTATATAATGAATCAATTATTCGTTCGCTTTTAAATTCTATTTATTGACTCCGTGATCTGTTCACAGCCCACGTGAAGGGGCAATCAGCAACTTCAATTTCAGTCTGTATGTCACCCAAAGTTTATGAATGACTTAAAACATACTACACCTTGTCAACCACTTATTTAATACTCTTATGATACATTTGCATACCTCAAAGGGGACATTGGATGTAAAATTCCTTTTTACATCGTGTTTGCATATAAATGTGCCACCCTACAATGATTAAAAATCCATTCACTGCATTTAAAAAAAAACACACAAAAAAAATCGGTCTCAATTATAGAGCCGTTTTGATTTTCTGATCACTGACTGTCCTCTATTCACACATTTCCACTCTTCAAATGCGCTGTCTGCCATTTTCTCCACACTCATTCAAACAGCTGTAATATCCCATAATATCTCACAAACAAGGCAGCTGTTTAGTAGCTTGCTGTAAAAGTAAACATAAGAGTAAACATTAGAGCAACTGAGGACGCAGTGGATTAGTTTTGTTTTTGATGGTAACACTT
>JAUMHI010000043.1:10249868-10264593 GCA_032359435.1 Enteromius unitaeniatus | reverse complement strand
CGGTCCTGGAGTGCCAATGTCCTGCAGAGTTTCACTCCAACCCTAATCAAACACACCTGAACAAGCTAATCAAGGCCTTCAAGGCTACAGGCAGGTGAGGTTTTTTCCGGGTTGGAGCTAAACTCTGCAGGACATTGGAACTCCAGGACCGACGTTGCCTATCCCTGCTCTAGACTCTAGGATTATTGTGCAAAGTAAAAAAATGGATAAACTGCTGCTAATTTTAGGCCAGGAAAATATTCAATGTTGAAGTGTCCTTTCCTTGGCCCTTAAGAGTAATGCACTAAAATATTAAGCAGTCTGCCCTGTTTATCCACCCCTCTCAACTTCACAACAAACAAGAGCATTTCCTTCAAAAGAAAAAAACACTCCTCATTACTCCTCTATGAGGTGAGCTTCATGAATGTTACATGAAGTCTTGCCTAGAAATAGAAATTCTTCCAGCTCAGTGTGAGTGTTTTAAGAGGTCACTGGCACTGGGAGATCCTGCAAGCACTGATTACTGTACCGCACACACATTACACATTTAACAAATCATTACTTGGCAGTCAATGGGACAGTCACAAGCTTCTCTGTTTTCAACTAAAATATCTTAAATTGTGTTCTGAAGACAAACAAAGCTTTAAATGGGTTTGGAACTACATGGGGTAAGTGATTCATGACAAAAAATATTTTTATATATTTTGAGGTGGAGTAACCCTTTAAACAGCTTCAGGTGTCCCAAGTACAAGTCCCAGTTTGCAAACCCCATCCCATTTCCATCTCTTTCTCTCCCATTTCACTTCCTGTCCACCTCTTGTCCTACCTAAATAAAGGCATGAAACGGCAAAAATAAATCTTAAAATAGCAAAACAACTAAGGATGCCAAGAATGTGTGATCACTCACGCTATGTTCGGCATGCTCTAACAGAGGTGATGTGCTCGTGTGAGGGTTCAGTGTAAACAGATAGCCCAGCAAGGCCATGCCGTATGACATTGCATGGTCGGAGGAGCAGAGACCTTGCGTCGATGTAGATCCATTACTCAGTTCAGTGATTGTGACACTACCTTGTTATGACACTTTCATTCAATAGGATGCCAAGGTGAGGGCAAGGAGCTTTGATGTATTCATATCAGTGATGTACACAGCACCTGATATGAGTGAATATAAGACAGCGCTTGGGTGTGCTGATTGCAAGCTGGGATAGTTTTAAGGCTAAACTGCATGACTAAGAGAGAGGAAAGTGTCCTGAGGATACTACCAGTCATCAAATCTTTCTCAGATGAAAGCAGACAAGTGACACTCACTCCAAGGGATGTGCTTTGACCAAGACCAGTTTCAGGTCCAAACTGCATAATGTTCAAAGAGCAATGTTTCTCTACAAATTCATACGCAAATTATGATTAAATTACAAACCCCTGTTACTTTTTAAGTCTCCTTGGGGGTGTGGTTTAAAGACCCATGTTACTGGCTATTTTTTTTTACACAATGACCCTGCATTTAAGCTCAGTACGAAGGTGTTGCCAGTCTCATGTGACTTTATGCTCTATAGCCATTCCTGGCACGACGTGCTGGAAGCTTTCTGAAGAGCAATCAAGTGCAACTTACCAAAAACATCAAGGGTCAAACTAAATTTGCAAATGCATCCAAATTCTTAAAACTCGACATCTCAGTCTTTGGTGAATTGAGTTGCTTCTCCTGAAGTTTAACAACTTGAGAAGAAGCAACTCAAGAGGAGGAATCATCTGGGAACTTATGTACGGAGTTCATGACGTAATGCAGAGATGCAGACGCAACACACAGCTTTAGTCTAAGTAGCCCTCCTTTAATGATTCCTCCTCTTCACCCGTCGTTCAGAAGTTAATCTGCAACACTGATCCCGGAATACCATTAACACTGGACAGGACATTAAATGTCTTTCACCCTTCTTTGTTTTTCCCTCTGCTTTCCTAAGATGACTCAAGATTAATACCACTAAAGAGTTTAGAAAGTTACTAACTGTATACTACAGCAAGCATAAAACATTAAGCATGTGAAAATCTGTGTTTTTGATGGTGGTCACATTGATGGGATAACTGTAAATAATCTTAGCAGTGGACCTTTGACATGAGATGACCAGGAGCAGAACAGGAAGCGGCATGCTGATTAGGTGGGCCAGACAGCTTCGACAGATGGAGAGGGAGATTAGGGATATAGACGTGTATCAAACATGACAGTACAACGGTCACAGGCCCATGCTTAGTGTCTCCCACTGTACACCCGTCCTGACTGCAAGAGCAGTACACAAACATAACCTGGCATCCGCACCTAGAGCAAAACACAGGTCTAGCTACAAATTCTTATTAAAAAAGGCAAAATCCTAAAAAAAAAAACACCTCTGATATTGAGAAAATGTTTTAAGTGTTGACAGATTTTAAAAACTTGACAGATCATTTTATTTAAAAGTAACTTATAGCATGTAAAAGGTACATTTTTTGGCTCTGGGGATAATAGAAAATTTAAAGGATTCAATATTACGTGTTACCCCTGTTTCAAAAGGGTTTTTTTGTGTTACGATCACCGGCCAGAGTGCTCTTGAGCTCCACCAGAGGGCACTCCACCACAGATTGTTATGTGTGTTACCACTGTCTGTGTTTCTGCATTGTACTCTGAAGACTCTTATTATGAAATGTGTTCCTCACTGTTTCAGTGTACCCCTGTTCAGTCTCTGTCCCCTTGTTGGTTTCCATGACAATTGATCAGCTCCACCCCCTCGTTAACCCTCTTGTCTCTACTTTAAAAGCAGTTTGTGTGCATTAGCCTAAGTATTGTGTGTTTATGTCCTACAAAGCTTTTACCCAAATTCTTGTTTGGTTTTGTTTCTTGTATGTTATAATGACCTTTGCCTTCTTTTTGAATTTACTGCTCTTGCCCCATTTTGGACTTTGTTCACTAATTGATCGACCCCGCGAGTCTACTGGACTTTCCCTGTGCTCTGCCTCTGACATACCTGCTTGCCATGGTTTTTGACCCGGCCTGTTCTGACCACGATTTTGAATAAAGAGCTTGCATTTGGATCCGCATGCCCCCGTCTCCATCGTTACAAAATACTCAGCCAACCAGGATCCGGATGGCCGCCAAGTCAGAGCCACAACTGCTGCACATGATGGTCGCCAAGTCAGAGCCACAGTCGCTGTACAAGATGGCCGCCTCGCCTCTTCAGCCACCTCGGATGTCTCCTTGTCCAAGGACGTAGGAGGTTGGTGTCCAGTTTGGAGGACCCACTGCTAATGTCGGTGAGTGCAGCGGGCATCTCCAGGGTTACTGCACAGGCCATATCAGAGTCTTTCCCTCTATCCTTTGTGCTCTTGGTCATGGCGGTGGCTCTCTCAAGTGTGTGGGCCGCACACTGCGCTCCAGAGCCAGATCAAGTCCAAGAATCCTCAGAGTCCGCTCCAGTCCGGAAACCATCAGAGTCCGCTACAGTCCAAGAACCGCTATAGGTTCCGCCGATGGCTGCATAACGTCCAGAGAGATCGGCTCAGGCCGTAGATTCTTCGGAGGTTCGACCAGTGGCTGTACAACCCCCAGGGCCATTGGTTTGCCCCACAGACCCCCTGGAAGCCAACTTCTTCCATCCCAGTCACAGCTATAGAGGCCGCCTCTGAATCCCTGTCATGCCTAGTCATGGCCACGGAGGCCATAGAACAAATGTCCTGCCCTGCCATGGCCAGAAGGGCCGCCATTGAACTCTTGACCTGCACTGCCATGGACATGAGGGCCGCCATAGTACCCTTTCCTCGCCCTGCTACAGCTAAGAAAGCCACCTCTGAGTCTTTGTCATGTCTCGTTACGACCATGGAGGTCACTAAACCCTCGTCTTGCCTTGCCACGGCCATAAGGGCAACCATGGAACCCTTGTTTAGTCCTCTCATGGCTATGGAAGCCGTTTCGAATGCTCGTTCTGCCCTGTCATGGCCATGGGGGCCATTGAACCCTTGTCCTGCCCTGCCACAGCTATGGAAGTGGTCTCTGAGTCCTTGTCATGCCTAGTCACAGCCAAGGAGGCCATTGAATATCTGTCCTGCCCTGTTTCAGCCATAATGGCCGCCATTGACCTCTCCTCCTGCTCTGTCATGGCTAAGGAGGCCATGCCTAGTCACAGTCAAGGAGGCTGATAACGCCTCCCCCTGCCCAGTTCTGGTCACAGAGGCCACCATCAAACTCTTGTCCTGCCTTGTTCTGGCCATGGAGGCCGTCCTCGAACTATTGTCCTGCCTTGTTGCAACCACAGAGGCCATCCTTGAACTCTCGTCCTGCCCTGTTCCAACCACGGAGGCCACCTCACAGCTTGCACTGTCCTGGCCGAAGAGTCCGTCATTAATCTCTCTCTCTGCTCTCTTACAGCCATGTCTGCTCTGCTGGGCTTCTGTCCTGCCTGCTCCACCCAGGAGGGCGTCTGTCCTGCCTGCTCCACCCAGGAGGGCGTCTGTCCTGCCGGCTCCACCCTGGACTATCTTTCTTCATAGTCCACTCCCTCCTTGACTTTATGCTTCAGGTCCGGTTCCTCTTCCCTTCTGAACTGTATTTTGAGCATCTGGAATCCACTCCTTGGGGGGACTCTATTACGATCAATGGCCAGAGTGCCCTTGAGCTATACCAGACGGCACTCCATCATGGACTGTTATGTGTGTTACCCCTGTCTGTGTCTTTGCATTGTACTCTAAGGACTCTTATTATGAAGTGTGTTCCCCTGTTTAGAGTATCTAAACATAAAGTCTCTGCCCCCTTGTTGGTTCCCATGACAATTGATCAGCTCCACTCCCTCGTTAACCCTCTTGTCTCCACTTTAAAAGCAGTCTGTGTGCATTAGCCTAACAGCTGAGTATTGTGGTTTTATCTCGTACAAAGCTTTTACCCAAGTTCTTGTTCTCAAGGTCTTGTTTTCCATGTGTTTTCACTGTGTACTGATCTTCGCCTTCTTTTTTAATTTACTCCCCTATTTACTTGCCCCATTTTGGACTTTGCTTGCCATTCGATCGACCCTGCTAGCCCACTGGATTTTCCTTGTACTCTGCAACTGACACACCTGTTTGCCATGGTTTTTGATCCTGCTTGTTCTGATTGCGATTTTTGAATAATCCGCACGCCCCCCATCTCCATCATTACAGTTGTGAAATAAATTAATACATTTATTTAGGGGATATAAAGGATGCATTAAATTATTCAAAAGTCACAGGACTTAAATGCTGTTTAAAAATTTATAATTTTTTTTTTTAAGTATCATGGTTTCCATTAAAATAGCATTGATTAAAAAAATATTTCTTCAGCACCAAATAAGCATTTCAGAACGATCATATGACACTGAAGACTGGAGTAATGACTGTAAATGCACTTCTTTTCTGTGGAACGTCTTGCATGATATAGTCCTGTAAGAGAGTGTTATAGAAAGAGGACACTTTCTGCTGTTATGACTAAGCATTGTGTCACACCCTCAGGTTGCAGCTTCAGCTTGGTGACCAACTGCATGTTGTTTTTATCCTGCAGGTCAATATGGTGAGTACTATGAGTCAGCCCAGCTGAAAGCAGATCTGACTCAAGGATCAGAGGGGTCATACTTGTCCAGGCCAGCCCACAAGGAGCAAAAACTCTGAGGCCTTATGTTATCATCCCTTCCTGTGGCCAGGTTTTGTAAAGGAGTCATGACTAAGATGTTAAGGTAAAGGTTTAAAAGTCATAATGTGGGACACTTTTAGAGGACAGCGTTGTGCTGTAGAGTTTAACAGATTAAAATCCTGGCTATAACCAATTGTCTAATAAAGAGAAAAATTGTGTTGCATTAGTTCACAAATAAATATAGACTATACAGGTTATATATAGGTAACTCTATAACTCGGGTTAAATGCTATATTGAATTTAATGTAGGTAAAAATTATGACATAAAGGATTTACATATAAAGGTCCTAGAAACGTTCACCAGTTGAACATTCGGCATACTGTTAAACAACAGTTCAGCAAATTTCATTTTTGGGTAATCTATACTTTTAACAAAATGGTAATAGCAAAAGGGCATTTCATGTTTAACTTCATTTAATGTTTTTGTAAACAAACTTTTAATCACTCTCTTTATCCAATTCCCCTTCTCCACATTTCCCGCTCTTTTTTCTGCTTTACCCAATATATTAATCCCAAATGTGATTACAGAGACCACTAAACCAATTTACTGCCTACTTTAAGCAGAACCCCACTACCAACCCTCAAACACATAACCCTCCTTAAAAGATGTGATATAGAGGAGAGTGTGGGGAGGCAGAGCTGTAAGGCAGGCATGAGGCAGTCATGAGTCAGTAAACCCAGGGTAATCTGTGCCCCACAGTGCCATAAAGCATCTGAAAGGAGATTACAATCTCACAGCAGAGTGGAAAACGTGTGTGTCAAAAACAAACAGAGAAAACACAACTATTTACAGTGGCTGAGAAAGCTCAAAGAGATGCAACATAAGAAAACACATGCTAACAGAAAGAAAACGACAACACATTGAGAAAACATATCAGTTTGACAACACAGGCGCTGCAAATTCTTGCAACGCAACCAAACACAGAAACGCGCTGCAAACACACAAACGTGCCGCAAACACAGAAACACACCACAAACACGATTGCAAATAGCACGGACCACAACGGAAATGTTTCAAGGGGAACCTCAAACAGTAATGAACCCATCTAGCTCAAATAGCATTAAAATAATGTTCCACAGTTAAGTGCATGACTTGTCAGATTAGTCTAATAATATCCAATAGACCAATGAATCGTATGATCAGGTTGTTAAAATAAACAAAGAAAACCTCTCACCAAAAACCACTTTTTGAGGTCCCCCTGTTTGCAGCACGTTTCTATGTTTGGTTGCGTTGCGAGAATTTGCAGCGTCGGTGTTGTCAAACTGATGAAGATCTTAATGTGTGGCGTTTTTTCTGTTTGCATGTGTTTTCTTATGTTGCATCTCTTTGCACCGAAGCTATTTTACCCTCACCACTCATCTCTGAGACAATGTTGAGGACATGGAGAGCAATCAGTGTCAATCGGTGGTGAGATTTCTTCTCTGGCGGCTTCTAAAGCTCGTTGTTGTCAGTTTTGACAATCTAAATTTTTTTCAGCTTTTTTGCACACTTTAAAAGCTGGATTTCAGTCTGACATATAATAAAATGTACCCTTCTGTCCATCTTAGGTTTCTTTGATATCAGACTAACATACCTCACATAATGTAACTGTGGCTCTCCTTCATCCAGAATGCACACTGTTACGGTAATTATAATTACGGTACCACTTTATTTTATGGTTACACCTATTAGCTATTTATTAGTGATAATTAAGCACATATTAATGCCTTGTTCTACATGACCTTATTCTATTCCCCTAATCCTACCCAATACCTAAACTTAACAATGACATTACTAACTATTATTAAGCAGCAAATTAAGATTTTCTTAGGGTGTTACCTATTTTAAAAGTGCTACCAAAATGATTTTAAAATTACTTTTCATTTCTTTGTAATTATAAGGGAAATACATTAGCAAATGTGTGAATCGGAATACAATTTTTCACCACATTGCACACAGTCTAGAGCTTCATAATTTAATATAAAGGGTGCTTGGGTTCAAACTCATTTGTTCAAAAGTCTTGCTTTTGAATCTGAAGTGACTTGAGGAATAGTAGTAGTAAATCAAATTTAGGATTGCAGATTGTTGTTTCTTTTTATATCTACAACAATCATGTAATTATTAAAGACAAAAACATATTTTCTGGAAGTTGCAATTAAAATCCACTTCTGCTCAACACTCAGTTTGGGGGTGTGATGCTTCTGGGTGAGTTCACGCATCATTAAGCAGGTGGGAGAACAATGGCTTGCAGGAGGCAACAGACAGACATCTGGGAGGGTGCAATACAACGGTCGCCTCCCACTGTCAACACATTCGGTTGCTGTGCTCATGGAATGAACAGGAACCAGCAGAAAGCCAATAACTGCAGGCAAGCTGCTTGGATGGATGCCTCCATCACGACAATACTGTAACGTAATTCTGATGAAAACCCACCCCCCCCTTATCAATGCACGTGACTGCTGTTCTGATGGGGAGGCGGTGGTACCAACACACGACACACCCTTGTGAATCTTTTAAGGAGACCACAAGTGACAAGATTTATATAAATCCTTAAACTTAAAATATAGATATTATATACAAATCAATGTATTTATTTTAAATCTCTTGAAGACTTTAATAACACTGATTAGATACAGTCAGGACAGCATGAAAGAAATGCATTTGCATCCCAAATTGAAGCTTTTTATAGCTAAGATATTATCTTCTTCTCCAGATTCACCTCACTTCCTCAAACATTCATTAAAGGAATTCATCTTTGCCCAGCAGCTACAATTCATCACCATTAAAATACTAAATAATATTGTGTGTTTGGATAACATACAACACATGGTTGAGTCTGAATTCTGAAGACCAGATGTGAGCAATCACAATCCACTGGTTCGGGTGTCAGCAGGTGTTCGGATGAAACAGAAATGTTCTGATTTATCTCTTAATATAACAAGCAAGTGCAATTCAAAATAAGTAAAAAAGAAATAAAAAATAGAGGGCGGTAAAGTATGTAATATTAACTCTATGCTAACTAGCTCCAACCTACACTCAAGCAGCACACACAAATATCATTAAGATTCAGAGGATGTGGATAATTTTGTTCTTTCATTTGGAAGAATGTTGCAAATGCACTGAGATGTAATTGTTAAATGGATTTGAGTGGCTGCACCCATGTGATTAATAAGCTGTCTGAGTGCATTCAGTGTGGAGGCACTGGAGAATAAAAAATAAAAAAGTCCAAATGCAAAATATCATTACAACAATATTAAATTAATTTTTGTGATCTAACTCAATTATTCAGATTTAACAACATTATTTCTTGGTCCATATGTTAGCTTTTATTATACCAGGGAAGGACCAAATGAGTATATCAGCAGTGTACAAAGAGAGAGAGAGATACAGCACAACATCATATCAAAGGAACAAACAAATAAATAAACAAATAATAATAAAAATAAATAAACAAATAATATTCAAACAGAAACAAAAGATCAGACATGAGAGATGAAAAAGGTGGAAGAGCAAAAACTCAAACAAAAGTAAGCCTAGCAGCTCCAATAGTGCGGTCCAAGATGGAATGCAACAGTTTCTCCATTTATTTCTCTGTCCTTCTCTTTTTTCTTCCCTTTTTGTTTTTGACAAAACCTTGGCGCACGTCACACTTCACTCTCCTCCCATTCCACACTCGCTCACTTCTCAAACTGTTCAGTTTCTACTCACCACAGCTGTCTCTTCGGAGGGATGCAGTCGTCTTTGTTGGAGGCTGTCACTCCCATGGCCATCTGCATCACTGTTATGTATTTCTGGTACTTCATATTGTCCACCACTACCACCACGAAACCAACATAGGTGAGCTTGTGCGTGTCTATTCCCTGGCATCCGCCTGCGCCGGGTCCGCCTCGGTCACTTTCAGAGCGCCATTTCCAGTGCTGAGGGACTGACAAGGAAAATACTCCTCAAGAAGCGCGACAAAAGGTACCATGCCGCTAGGACCCATGTCTGTTGTGACTCTGTAATCTCATTAGTGCTCTGAATAGCCAGCTAATCCATTCACTGTTGGTCAGGAGCGGCACATTGTTTCTGTGCGCTCCTCGCGAAGCACTTTCTGTTCTGAAAACAATCAGAGAGAAACTCTGACAGAAGCCAGCGGCAAGTGACAGCGGCTGAGCGTTTGTGTGCGAGGTAGGAGAGAGGAAAAGTGTGCATGTATATACGCGCAAAAAAGAGAGAGGGAGGGAGAAAGAGAGAGAGAGAGAGAGAAGCGCACATGCTCGGGAAGAGCAAGAGTGGGGGTGAGAAGCAAAGAGCGAGAGAGACAGACAGCGCGAGAGCGTCTCTCAGATGGCACGGAAATAGATTTCAGAGTATCGAAACATAATGTCAGATGATTTACAAAACAACTCGGTTCCTCCAGCTCACAAAAACATCTCAGATGCAAATCACATCAAAATTGAGCATTATGTGATTTGAGCTCTGTGACCGGTGTTTACTAATGGCAGAGGGGGATGGGAGACGTGAAGAAGGGGAGAGAAGGCACATTGAATTTTTTAATCCCCAACACATGCACATAACCCTCAGTAAATGAATTGGATACGCACATTAAGTATTGCGACCATATGCATAGGGATGCAACAGTGCTATTTTAATCCATGCAAAGCATCATTCCACAAACCTAAACAAGAGTCATTACAAAGGCTACCTGCTGACCTTCTTTCGGTCTCAATCTGCTTAAGTATCTCTCATCTGATACCGCAGAGGTCTAAAGGGCAGCCGTTGTTAGGCTGACCATTGGCTGACTTAACCAAGTTAGAAAGGTCACTTTGCCATTAGACACAAGAACTGTATTAGTCATATGCTTTCTAGGTAACCAGGACGTACAATAGGATCAATTATAAGATTTGCTAATTAAGCGATGTTTTTGTCATTTAAAAGACACTTTTTACTTGCATCTGCGTTTGAGTATTTTGTGTTAGACAGCAGTAACCGTTATTCCTCCTGTTTCCTGAAGGACACCCAGATCTTTAACCTTTAGGCCTCTGAAGCACTAAATGAGATGGGGAATTGGGGGAAGGGGCTCTACACCTAAAAAGGCATGTGATTAAGAAATGGAAAGTGAATTGAGTGATTAGCCAGTCCATTGTAATTGTGTGGAGAGAGATTAATTGATTGTTATAATGGACCTCTTGGGTGTGCTGAACAACTACTTGTTGTGTTATCAAACAATAAAAGGATTTTTTTGTCAGTAATTGATCCTCTATGTGTTATATTATTGCAGGAAATACCTAACCACAAGCTATACAGAGTAAAATGAAATGCAACCAGGCAGTGGTTTTGAGATGGCATCAGTGCCTCGTCCCAAAGGAGAGCCCATTAACCTTTTTGGGTTAAGCATGACTCAGAGAGATGCACTTCAGTGTGATCAAACACCAGGACACTCACAGAAATATCCCTGAGATTATGTGGAGCCTCAGAGTAGCCCTATCGATTGGATTTTTTGTAGTTCTTTTATATCAAAGAAAATAAGCGCACTAATAACTTTGTCTTAACACATTTATTTTCTAATAGAGCTATTAATAGAGCTAATACAAGCGTTTTACCCATAGAAATTATGTGCATCTAAGCAATTGAACTGAGCCTCACTAATAAATCATATTAAGTCATTCTAAATATAGCAACTACAATACTGTATGAGTCATACTGAAAGAGGTGTTAAGTACATCAGGTACATATTTTATTTATACATAAGTTATAATCTCTCTCTCTCTCTCCCTCTCTCTAACTTAAAGGGATAGTAATTTAAAACATATGAACTAATAAATAAAAAGCAGCAGAAGCAAAACAAAAACCAATGCACTACAGACATGTAAGAATCACATGACCAAAAGGAATATTTCTCTTGTTAGAATGTCCATCCTGGTCAGAGAGCATGAAGGTCAGATAGAAAGTGGCGTGTCAGCAACTTGCATGCCCTGAGGTCTCTAATAAAAGAAAATAGACTTTTCTGTCTCTTTTATTTCGTCAATACGTGTTTGTTGACAGGTCCTTGGGACACTTCAAATAAAGGCTTTAAAATGATGAACTGGGTAATAGCCATCTTTTTAATGAGCTATGCAGATGTGTAAAACAGTATGTATTTAAACAAACACTCTATTCATATTTGCACATCTAAAAACACAGAAAGAAACTCACGAGTGTTCAAAAGCCATCGCAGGACACAAAAGTTTCATTTACTAAATTTAGAAACGAAGTCCTGAAAATGCATGTTATGCTCATCATCATCAGTTCAGTCTGTCTAATCCGTTTTAATTACAATGATAAACACTGCATAATTCATGTTGCACTGGCCTTTTTGCAATACATAATTTATATATGTTTAATAAATTCGAGCACAGAACTGACACTTGTGTCCCAGCCAATTATCATCTTTGCTAAAAGTGTGCGGGACTCTCTAAAGAACTACTAATACTTTATAATGCCATTTAAGAAAAGGTCAAACAATCTAAGTGACATCGTCTCATCCGGCATACCACATTTTTGGTGTTTCCTATCTCATTTACTCGTCACATTAAATGTGTTTTAATGTATTTCAGGGCGGTTTCTCACATGCGAGCAGGAGTCTGTGCAACAGAAGTAGCCCAAGGTCAGGAGAGGCAATTGGTACACTCACATTTGCACAACAGCAGACAGCCACAGCGGGTTTTCCTATTAAAACCTCACACCTTTCCGTCACAGGTGACAGTGAGGTGCTTAACTGAGAAGATGGCGACTGGCATGCTGAGCAGAGGACACACATTGATTAAAGCTGGCATTTAAAAACTACTTGTCGTAGTTTGTCTGCTTTGAGAAGCACCGGATGGGTTTAAGATGGAGATTTCCCCCGAGGACACGGCGCATCTGAACGTGTTGATTATCCTTGGCCATAAGTTACACCCTCAACTGGCCCGCGGACACAATTAATCACATGACCCACCGCGGCGAGATTAACTCTGAAGCCTTGGACTACAGCCTCTTTCATTCAATCACGGATGGAAATCTAACAAAGACGGCCAATAATATGAGCACACACAGAGACTAATGAGAAGATGAATGCTGCTACATAGGGAGAGAAAATCAAACAAACAAATAAACAAACAGATGCCCTTATTAGGCAGATTTGAGTGAAGTCAGGCAACAGAGACAGACTGTGCCGTCCACCAGCTGCTAGTTGTCACACCAGTAACTGCAGTAAAGAACCACTGTAACTAAACCCTCACATAACAACCCACTCATAATCGGCATGACAAAATGATGCCTGGTCATCACCATCAACTGCTCCCTTGGGGCATGAAAACTGTGGACTGAGATATTTAATACTAACATGCATGAACATAATACACGCATACAGTACATAGAAGAAAAAATATACATGAGCATGGGAATCTTTCCACAAAGACTTTAGCTTTACTACAGTACGTGCCAGAAAATGAGCACGCCATTTTGACAGCTGGCACACTTGTAATATGAAATATGCACAAAGCCATCTAAAATGCATGTAAACCAGCTTCCATTGGAATTCACCACTTCCTGTTCTTTCTCCTTTCGCCGTGGTTAATCTCTGACGCTACAGTTTCCCACGCATAAGCCGATACCTCCAGAGGCATCAGGAAGAGGTTAGATGAGGTCGAGATCCTCTAGTTTCTGTCATAACCCTTCTAGTCAACTTTAAAAGAAGGTTGAGGGGGTCGGCGGATAACTGCTGTTAGATCAGGCAGTGGACACACACTGAGACTGATTACTGCAAAGAAATATTAGAAAATGTTAACTACTATTGGAATTGATAATCGCAATACTGTCTGCTCATCACATACTGAGAGTGTGGTTTGGTATAAGGTAAAACAAATCACGATTCACATAGTTACCTATTTATTTCAGATGGGAAAATAAAAAAACAAACTCAGGATTTTTCTCTTGTCAAACATTTGTCTCTTATGATCACCTTCATTTATTTGTTTAAAAATGCACTGTATAATTGTCACAGACACGCCAGGCTCTGCCCCCACGCAATCACAGAGTTGACTCTGGAATTCTGATCACCGCCACCTGACAATCATCACCAGACTCACAAAGAGCACTTCAAAACCAGCCACCACACCACAGTCAGCATCCGTTCTCGTTTGCACAAAATTGGACTAATTCCCTTGCTCCCTGAACCTTACTATTGCATAGATACTCACCTTATACTTACCTTTGTGCTCTCCTTTGTTCTAGTGTGTCTCCATCGTCTCCAGGTCTCCAAGCCTCTGTGGTGTGTGGCTGTCTCCTCATCTCAACGTGTCTCCTTCATCTCTATGTTGCTCCATCATCTCCAAGTATCTGTTGAAACAAAGGACTGTGTTATTTCCAGATTGCTTTCTTCCAAAAACTTTCTAAAAAACAGATTACTCACCATATTCCCCGTCTCCTCCCGTTGTCTCTTCACTGCTGTGTTTAAATAAATACTTATTATTACTCACCCTCCTTGTTGTGTGCTCTTCTATAACAATAATGTGAAAAATTATTCAAATTGAAATGGTTTTCTGTCTTAATATACTTTATTTAAGATGTAATTTATTCCTGCCAATGCTGATTTTTTTTAGTAACCATCTTCAGTGTCTCCTCAGTGTCATTCTAATTGGTTGTTCTTTAGGAAACACAATGTTTTAATGCTTAAACCAATATGAAAAAAAATGGGTATTACCATGTAGATTTTTATCAATTTAATGCACCCTTAAAGTATCAATTTATTTTTTAAATAAATTTAAATCCAGTCCCACTTTACATTAGGTGGCCTTAACTACTTTCAAATTAATAATTTAGTACAATGCAGTCATTATGAAAATACACTTTTTACTTTTTACTAAATACCTATATGTAATTACAACTGTAATAAATTTATGTACGTTTTTGTACATTTATAATTACACTATTGACCCATCCCTTACACCTTAACCCACCCTTAACCTACCCATACCACCAAACCTGTCTATAACCTTACCCATATCCCACCTTAACAGCAACAAAAGTGCTTTGCAGTGGTGTAAAGTACTTGAGTAAATGGACTTCGTTACAGTACTTAAGTATTTTTTTGGCTACTTTGTACTTGT
>JAUMHI010000043.1:10216741-10248825 GCA_032359435.1 Enteromius unitaeniatus | reverse complement strand
TAATGGAGTCATTTTTACAGTAAGTAATTTGTACTTTTACTCAAGTATGTTTTTCGGGTACTCTTTACACCTCTGGTGCTTTGCAATACAATACAACCACAATAAGTACTTTTTGGTGTACCTAGTACATAGTAAATAGTAGTTAAGGCCACCTAATAAAAAGTGTGACCAAAAATTCGGTAGAGTGTGTGCATTATATTCATATAAACGCATATCTAACAGTAAAACGTGAAGATCAGATTCTAAACATCACTTGAAATCTAATTTGTTTTACTTGCAATATTGACATTCCAGTCCTGTCTTTCGCAATTCCAGGAAATGCTATGTAAACCTATTTCTTCCTGGGCCCCTCTGGACACTTTGGCATAATTCAAGCACTGGCCTCATGTATGCAGGGGGGACTCGCTGTCACCCAGGGCCAAAAGAAGTAAACAGGGGTTGAGGTCTTGGACTAAGAGCTCAGTACAAGTCGAGCCATGAGGCAGGACTGGAGAAGTGATTTATGACAGTTGTCCAGAGGGCAGGGAAGAAGGCAGAGGACAGCCGAAGCAGGTGAGGGGGAAGTGCCAGACAGGAAGGGCAGGGTGCGGTGGCAGTTCATAGCAGGCAGAGACAGAAGGGCGGTGAGGCACGAGGCCACAGCAGTCCCACTCTGCCTCCTACATCTCTCACTCACTCGCTCTTTCATCATCTCTCCTGTCACCTCTTCTCTTTAGTCATTAGTGCCCCACACTGAGAAAAGTGCTGACGGCTCTCAGAGTCTTACAGGTCTGGAAGAATCTCAAACATATAAGCGATGAACTTATGAACTTTCTGTACCCACATCCTACTCAATTAAACAGCCGCTTGTAATCGGACAGATGGACAAACAAAGGCAAATGGATCAACAAGAAAAATACCGAAATTGTTTTTAAAATACAAAAACACATATTTTGTGATTGAACTGTTATATAACACCATATCTTTTATATAAATTATTTTTAAAACAATATTTAAGTTGTTACTTTTTTTTTTTTTAAATAATCAATCATTGTGACTTTTCTGAGAATAAAGTCATCAAATTAAGTTAAGACATTACAGTACACGTATGAAATAAACACATTCTTCAGCGCATACAGGCTGAAATAGCGCCTTCCCCTTAACAAGGGGGTCGTCAGAATCTGACAGTGTTTCCATGGTGATGGGGCGAATGGATTTTCAGCTCTTCCAGTGGAAATTCTCTCTGGAAAGCTAAATTTCCTAATTCAAAATGAGTAGATGAGATGCAGAAATCGACATAAATATAGGACAATGCGCAGTGATTACGTCAGTTGCAAATATCTACTGCGTGTGCTTAGATGTGAGTGCATCAGAATTCAAGCATGTGCACACTAAGTCAATTTCAATCATTAGATAAATGATGGTCTGAGAACTAAAGGGAGAGATGGTTCTACTAATGTGCTATTGAAAACAGACTCTTGGGTGCAGTTTCAAGGGTCCTGTTGTTGCCATGGCATCAAGACACTGTAGCTGAAGGCAAAAAATAAAAATAAATCAAAGGACATAAATAATAAATTCTCAGCAGTTTTACATGAGAGAAAAACATCATGTAAGTATCTTTTTTTTTGCCTTCTTTACGTCAAATAATATTTTACCCAAAAATGTATGACTTTCTTTATGTATTCTTTTCATATTTTGAAGAATGTTGGTAAACAAACAATTTTGGTGGCCATAGACCTTATCAAAATATCTTTGCAAATGATTACAGAAATTTCATTTCTGGGTGAACTATCCCTTTAACAGCATCAGAGTAACCAATCAGAATTTAGCTGCAGGGATGAAATCATATATTTCCACTATCCTCATAAGGTGATAGTACAAGTTGTAACTCTTACAGTAAAACAGATCATTTATAGGGAGGTTATCTTGAAATAAAAAAAAAATTTGTAATCATGATATTTGATCAATCATCAAAAAATTGACTTATTTGTTGTGCTAATACTGTCTGGGAACATTATAAACGTTAGAGAGGGAGATAAATAGATAGAGAGAGAGAGTTTTCCACTCTTATATTATGTTTAAAATCTAGTCCACTTTTTTAGACATATCAGACAGCTTCCTTTTTCCATTATGCAAGGCCAAGCAATTTAAATTTATGTAATTACATTTACGTTCTTCAGGAGCTTTCTTTGTTTGAAACATGATGCTGAGCAATGCCTCGTGTGCTTGCATTTCACTGTGATTAATTTAGCATCCTCTCTTTGTTTATTTTAGCTGTTTACAGCATCAGGCCTGGTTCTGAATGAATGCCAATGCCAGAAGCGGGAAGGAGGGGGTATATTTCTGCTGCACCAGCCACTTCTGCATTGGCTCATCAAGGTCAGCCAATAAGCCGAGAGCCAGGGCCTGTGGAGGAAGAAACCTGAACCAGCACAGCATCACAGCACGGCCCACGCAAATCATGGCAAACCAAGATGGTCCATAACTACAGGAGATAGGAAACAGTGTTCTGTTTCAAAACTAAATTCCTAACTTTTTTAACTCATTTTGAAGGAGGGTCTATCTGACTGATGTTGAACTTCTTCAGAGCGCTGTTTTAAGTAGACTACTTTTGAAATGTCATCTTCATCTTAAAAGATTTTTTTGAGGATAACACTCCAGGATTTTTCTCCATACAGTGAACTTTAATGGTGACCAATGATTTGAAGGGAGAGGTTATTACGTGAGTATAAGAGAGCATAAGTCCAAGTGGATGTCCATGACATGCGGAGCCCCTCAAGGCTCAATTCTTGCGCCGCTCTTGTTTAGCCTGTATATACTCCCACTAAGTCAAATAATGAGAAAGAACCATATTCCCTATCACAGCTATGCAGATGATACCCAGATTTACCTAGCCTTATCACCAAATGACTACAGCCCCATTGATTCCCTTTGCCAATGCATTGATGAAATTAACAGTTGGATGTGCCAGAACTTCCTTCAGTTAAAAAAGGTTTAAAAAACTGAAGTCATTATATTTGGAAGCAAAGAGGAAGTTCTTAAGGTAGAACTAGAAAATCTGAGCATATCACACCAGTCCTCAGGTCCCTACACTGGCTTCCAGTTATACGTAGAATTGATTTTAAAGTACTTTTACTTGTTTATAAATCACTCAATGGCATAGGACCAAAATACATTGCAGATATGCTCACTAAATATAAACTTAACACACCACTCAGATAATTAGGATTGAATCAGTTAGAAATTCCAAGGGTTCACACAAAACAAGGAAAATCGCTATTAATTTTAGCTATTTTGCTGCCCACAGTTGGAACCAGCTTCCAGAAGAGATCAAATGTTCTAAAACAATAGCTACATTTAAATCTAGACTCAAAACTCATCTGTATAGCTGTGTTTTTACTGAATGAGCACAATCGGTTTTTACATCTTATTGTTGTGATAATTTTTTTCATGATTGTTTCTACTTTCTTTTTTGTGACTATTGTTTTATGTTTTTTTATAATTATCCTACTTCCTTTTATGTAAAGCACCTTGAATTACCTCTGTGTATGAAATGTGCTATATAAATAAACTTGCCTTGCCTTGAAGGTCTAAAATGTAGCTTCAAAGGGCTCTACACAATCTCAGCCGAGGAATAAGGGCCTTATAAAGTGAAACAATCAATCATTTTCTTTAACCACAAATGCTTTACCACTTTTCTTGTTTACCACAAATGCTCGGCCTTGCATTTGCTCTGTGATGCACATGCTTGTCTTTATTAGAAATTATTGGAAAGCTCATGCATGATGTAGGCGTAAGTACCAACCCAGAGTTTACAAATGCCCTTTAACAAAAATGTAAAACAATGATCAGATGATTTTAAAGTTGGAGGGAAAAATGAAATCAAGTTCATTGACAAACAACTAGCCACGCAAGTCTGTACTTCCACCTATATATATATCAAATAAAATAATATTAAAATTCAAATCAGTGGAACCACTGAAGACTTGCTTTGTAGCCAGCCATTTTTGAATGCACTTTCTGAGCTCTCCTATGGCAATGCATTTAGCTAAACTATCCACAATCTCTTACATAATTCAATAATTTCATAACATCTCTGTGGTCTTTTATGAAACGGCCCATTAAAGTATGCACTCTCTAACGTTTGCCTGTGTGGTTGGATCGATAAAGCTGATTAAAGCCCAAGCCACATCAATGCACACATGAGACCTATCAATAATCTCACTTCAACCAGTCAGGCAGAACTCCTACGTAAAGGAAAGCACTCTGAAATTTCAAGCTTAAGGGAGCTGGAATGAAATGATATGGGGCCCTAATCCATCACAGCCTACTCTTGATTTGACCTAGCCAGAATGTTATCAAATTACACTTTTTTACTGAACAACAAAAGACTACAAAAAGAAGAGTACAAAGGAGTTTGAAGTAAAGATATGGTAATACTAAGGGTGCACAACACATAATAGCAGGGATGTCGCTAGCGGGGAGAAAGGTGTTGACAATTCTGGCGACCCTTGCTGCTGATTTCAACTAAGGGGTGCCAAAGCATCGAAACAAAAAAAATGTTTAGAATGATAAAAAAATCCGAATCCGAAAATTCATTACATATGCTTTGCAGCTGACTTGAGATGTAAAGTGCAACTTTAAAGATTTAGGATGGATGAAACAAGCTGGATCCTTGAAAAACTCTCTATCAGGAAGGTTTGAGGGGACAGATTCATATATTACTCACTTCTAAGTTTACTGACTTTTAAGTTTAATATAAAATCTGGCAGCAGCACGGGCCCAAGTGAGCTCACACTCAGCAAATATACAGCAACAGACTCTCTGGCAGTCTATTCAAGGACATCCCATTAACAAACGCAAGGGGCTGACTGACAAGTTGTTGATCCAATCGCAAACGTCCCCAGGAGTCTCTGGCGGTTTTCCCCGCGGCCACTGAGTCACTTGCACATTTCGCAAACATGGCCTCTCAGCCAGCATCAGTCAAGAACTATTTAGTGGCGCTCTGAAAAATCTCATTGGTTTGTCCCCTAACGGCCAGGAGTGGAAAGGGTAACCTAATGCAGGCTGACAGTCCTCTTCTCACCGTCCACACTTTTTCCTCCTTTTTCTTTCTTTCTTAGTCTAAGGTGCTTCACACTAGAGCTTTTGAAGTGGTTTGTAGTCAGTTTTGATGACAGGGTTTAGTTTGTTCAGTTACTGTGAAAGCTTTCTCTTTGCGCCAGTGACTTACTGTGGTTCAGAGACAGATACTACAATGGCTGCATATTCATTTGCATTATGCAGAATTAGGATTAGTGTCTCTCACATCATAACGCATTGAGAATTATACTCAAAAGGCGCCTATTATTATTTCTGATGAAGTTTCAAAGCATGCTGTACTAATATCGTCAATTTATCCCTAGTAGATTTAGAAATGTATTCATCTTAAAAATGATGAATTTGAAGTTAATGAGATCAGCATTAGTGATTACCTACAAATGCAAATAGTACACAAGGTTTTGCCTTTTCATTTAGTCATTGTATGATGCTCCATTTCTCAAAACTGGTAAATTAACACCATAACCAAAAGTATGTACTGTCCTGTCAGGAGGAAAGTACATTATTTAGAAGTGTGGGAATTGGGATGCAGCCAAAGTGAAAACAAACCAGAGGGCAGAAGTAAGAGGGGTGGAATCAAACTCAAAGCCAAACAACTGAATGAAATGTGGAAACTGCCAAATCATGTAAATCAAACACTGAGTAAAAGAAGTGTCAGTTCTAAAAAAACTAACTTTATCACAAGAGTCATAGACATATGAAATTGACAGTACCTTACATTATGTGCAGAGTTTTCATAGTTTCACATGCCACTCAGCTAAGATGATCTGTAAAGAATGATGAATTAGAGAATCCTCAAAAAAGTAAATGTATCATTGAATATTTAATAGATATTCTGAAAATTATATACTGTAAATGCATATTTACTAAATGCCAATGCTAAAGAACACAGCTGTAGTCTTTCTTCTAATAATATGCAGATACAATATAATATAATAAGCCTATATAATAGCCATTGGTATCTTTCAACAGCTACTGTCAATCTTAAACATTTCAGGAAAATATCTTAAAAATGTGCCTCTAAACTAATGCAGGACTTAACATTCTGCCTGGGCAGATTATCATAATGAGGGATTCTTTTCTATGCAATGTTTTGTACAACGAATTTAGGACAGGTAAATTAATTATGCAAGTATTTAGCTCATGATAAAACGAAGACTAAATTATGCACCTTCTTGTACTCCTGGATCTTCTTAAATGTCTTTAAGTATGCTCTAAACCCAAACACTGGGAACAAACACGTGCCTAAGCAAACAGAGATTCTGAATAAATGGAGAACTCAGTCTCAGAAAAGTCGTTTTAGTCTGCCAAGTTACAGCTGGAGTCTTAAACTGTAAAACTGTTGAAGGGATGATGTGAGATCAAAGCGCTGGAACCCAGAGCACCATATACAGTAAGAACCAGATTAAAGAAACAACATGAACTGAGCAGAAGAGGTGTATGTTTGGACAAGACTGCAGCCATTTAGTGAGGCCAAAATGAAACAGACCCTACACTTGAGCACGAACTGAGAGAAAGCAGATAGTGCTAAACAATCTGACAGAGCACTAGCCGCCTGGAAGACGAGGTTTCGGATAAGGGCAAAATTGTTTAATATTGTAAGTGTGATATCATACATGGCTTTTATTCTTTTCAGAGTTAACACACAAATGTACCTGATTTGAAAAGGGTATAAGGCTTTGTGATCACAAAATTGCAGTTACCTCATTTGCTTGATGGGTGAAGATGTAATGGCCAAATGGTCCCAGTCACTCACCAAACCAGCTGACCAGAGGTCCTCCCACCATCTGCACCAGACCTGACAAGGGCTCTCAGATCCTCAGGTGCAATAACTGCTGTAGCAAGTAACAGGACATGTTACTGCAAATAGTACCCGGCAGCTGCCCGTTTGCATTTCGGTTTTCCTCCTAAATGTTCAGAAAACAACACATAGCAACATTTAATGCAGTGCAAACAGTTAAATTCAGAAAAATAGTAAAACCAATGGGCTCTTGTTCAAAGGTATGTTCATATAAAGTGTGATTATTCTGGATTTGGATGCTGATAAATCGTTTTTCTTTTTTTTAAACTAGGAGTATTTCACAATTTTACTGTAGCGTTCTTTCTTTTTTGATTTAATAAATGCAATCTTGTTAAGCAATGAGACTTAAATAATAAAAAAAAGTCTGTCACATTTTATTTTTGTATACCAGCAAATTGGTCTTTATTTATTATTAATATAAATGCCTCCGATTTTAAACACAGGTTTTTTTTTTTAATCTATATTACAAAACGTCTTTTTAAATACACTGGCCCAACATTTGTGAACTAGTAGTAAAATGATCATATCAGCTCCTTGCTTTTTACTGACCCAGTGTTCACCAAATTTATGAACTGAGAATGTTTTAGAATTACACTCGTCTTCACACTCTAATTAAGGCTTTTTAAAGAACATTTATTTTTATACTTTTCTCCTCTGATAGAGTCGGATACAAGCAAAATTACACTGAAAGGAAAGGCAGGTGATGACACCTCAAATGTGAAGCTGAGGGGAGGAAAAAACAAGAACAATCCTGCAATCGCATTAATCCAGAGACACCTGCCATGAAAAGGGCTCCTTTGAAGTCATTAGCTGAGCCGGACAAGACATTGCATTTACATTTGGAACAAAGAGGCTGATTCACTCATATAAAGAGCCACTGAACACGCTAACTAAAACTGAATGATAATGTCAACTTTATCACAGCAAACAATAAAATAAAATGAAATCCACACTCGGTGGTTGTGCCATTTGAAAATTTAAACCAAGCTCTGGCCACGAATTAACAAAGAGCAATGTGACAGGCCATGTGACGACAGCAACATGGCAAAGTGAAATGTGAAGCTGCTGCACTGAACAGTCACAGTGCAGCAGGGTCTGGTGCTTCAGAACTAAACCGGCCTAATTAGAGCTCACAGGACATCCGCATACTAATCCCCCACACTCCCCATCATCCTCTCTGCTTTCATCTGTCCATGTAGATGGCTCCGTCAATCAAATAAGCATGTGTGGGCTATATTATGAACAGTAATGTAATGCACAGTAGTAACATGTAAAATGATCACACGCAATTTGGCAGGCTTTAAATGAAACTAATTTAATGCACTATTGTATGGCTATAAGATTGCATTTTATTTATTTTTTCAATACGTATTTATTAATTTATTTACTTAAAATGGTTTACCTTTTTAACACCATATTGGTTATTAGACAATATTGTTTTAATTTATTTATGTCCAGCAGGTGCAGTTATATTCTATATAAAACACCAAACAGCAATGTTGCTTTTGGATGTTTCTTCTTCAATGTATCGAAATTAGATATTAGATATTTATCAGCCAATATTGGATATGTATCTGCCCATTTTAAAGGATTAAACAACAACACAGCAAAAGAATTTACTCACCCTCAGGACATCCAAGATGCAGATGACTTTTTATCATTTATCTCTTGCTCTCCAATGGATCTGCTGCAGTGAATGGGTACCACCAGAATGAGAGTCCAAACAGCTGATAAAAACATCACAATAATCCACACAACTCTAGTCTACCAATTAATGCATTGTAAAGCTGTTTACATTTGATTTTAAGCCCACTCTTTCTATCTCTCTTCCTTATAAGTATGCATGCAACAACATATGAATGTAAATGTTTCTATCAAAACAATAAAGATTTATTATATCAGCTTTTTTCAAAACCCCATAAGAGGAAAATATCTATTGTCTTATTAGTGTTGCCCAGAATTTCACCCCTAGTTTTGATAGGCTGTTTGCAGGACAAATTTATGATGACAATTATATGAGGACATTTACTCTAGGCCTCACCTTGACCTGTCTATTCTACATTCTCTTCTCAATACCACTGTTAGACGTCAATGCCATTTTAATGCTAGATGCTCAAAACAAAAATGTATGTATTAAGGCTGATAAATTGTTTTACTTTTACTTTTTGAACCTATCATGGTGTGCAGAAGGCCATGTTATAATGACGGCTTACATTAGCAAAACGACAAAAAAGAAGATAACATTAATGAGATCGCTACATTCATAACAACATTTGTTATACCAGAATCTTAAACTGGTCATCTCTCCATATAAACAGCATGAGGAGAAACACAGCTGCCACATCCTGCAAGTTGAATTCTGTTTAAATTCAGCGCATCCGTAAATCTCTCTGTCTGTCCTGTTGTATATGCTTGTAATGTTTTATGCATAGTCTCAGCAAAATGTTCTTTGTACCTCTTGCAAAAGTTGTTTCCTGTTCCAGACCCCCACAGCTTCACCAAAGCTAAAAATTACCAGGGTTATGAAGTTATATTTTAGTACATTTTTCTCTTTTTTTTTAATCATCCTCACTCTAATTTTAGATTTTGCTGTCAGGGTCCAGTCAGTCAATGAAAAGAAAAGAAAGGAGTTCTGCTTTGAAGTCTTTGTCCTCTCTGATGGGTGTACTTCAGTTTACCCTTCTAAGCCAAGAATAGACTTGCAAATCTAAGTAATGGCTTCCTAGATTATGCCTTATTAAGTTTAAAGCTGCTACATTAAACTATAATGCTATGTCACTATATTAGAAAATATCTCTAAGTACATGCTAAGTATCAGGAATAATTATACTGTCTGCTCTCTGTGGCAGAAAAAAAAACTAAATACGATGATGCTGATGGCCTGCCTCTTAAAATAATGCAGACTGTGGAAATCACAAAAAACATGAGCACTGAACTCTAAAATGCAGATATAATTGGGACAGTTTGTCCTTTGCCAGATTGATCTAACACATTTACAGAGTAAGCAGCGTATTTGTAATTACTGTCACTACAGTGAAGCAAATCAGTTTTAAATCTTCATCTGCTCATTGATTTTGAGCCTTTTACATTCATTTAAGATGCTTATTTAGATAATGAATGAAAACAGGGATTTTTTGAGAGATTTAAATAGCATCTTAGTATCATTGTATGGTAATTCTACATGTATCAGGATTACTATTATCCTATATAATTTAATCCTGAGATTAAATACTGCATACATAACCTTAGGGTCAGTAATATAGGAAAAAACTTTTATTTTTGTACTGCTTTTGATTTATGGTGCAACATCACGACATTTTTACAAATAGTCTTCACAAGGTCTGATACCATCTTTCTCTCTGAGCTGCGGATATAAATGGAGATACAGAGGCCACTTTGGCTCTGTACACTTTGACCATGTCTTAAAGTGTCAGTATGAAAAAACTAGCTGTCAACATGTGACGGATAATATTAAGCAATCACCTAAGTGCACAGAATAAATGTGTTTAAAACCACGTGTGCCAACATAAACGTTCAGCCAGTATAAAACGAAACAGCACACACATGGGAAATAAGCACAAAGAACCTCAGTTTACCTAAATCATATATGACATTTACGTGAATTAAGTACCAAAACATACAATAAAAAATCCTAAATTCCATCAGCGGCCAGACTGCGGCCTCCTCTCTCTTAAATTAGGTCGCTGGCACCATCTAGTGTGCAGGAGCATGTGCTACACTGCT
This sequence comes from Enteromius unitaeniatus, assembly GCA_032359435.1. NCBI lineage: Eukaryota > Metazoa > Chordata > Actinopteri > Cypriniformes > Cyprinidae > Enteromius > Enteromius unitaeniatus. Next base: position 10,238,201 of record JAUMHI010000043.1, on the reverse strand, counting down.
TTATTTGACTCGGTGTACTGCGGTGCTCCTGCAAGCTTCAATCACGACAAAACGATATTTATCGGACATGTGACACACAAAAGCAAAAATTATGAAGATTTTTTTTTTTTTTTACTATATTCGGATTTCAGTATGACGTCTCAAAATTCCTCCTACTAAAACTACAACAACACCACCTGTATATAATTGTTACATCATGCTATTTGTTGTACTTTAATATTTCTTGGATTAACAGCAAATCATACCGTATGCAAATAATGATGACGCAAAGTCCCTGCTTTTTTTTTTTTTTTTTTTGCTAAATACAAAGTACAAATAAAATATTAACTTTGCATACGAAAAGTCCAGACTTAGTTACTAGTTAGGGGTGTATTATTTGTCCATTAGACAAATCTTTGCTTCACTTCAAATGTTCAAAACTACCTGCTCACTTGGATGAAGTTTATTTGAGCTAACTGAACATTATTTTTGCAGACATAAGCATAATATAACGATTTAAACTTAATTAAGAATAGCGAATGGTCAAATGTATAAATGTTAATATTAAAAAAATTACGACTTTCTATGTGACGTATGCAGCCAACAAATGCGAGCTCCGGAGGATGCAGTCTTCTGTTTGAGAAGAAACGGCCATAGATTCAGTAAAACAGATTCGACTCAGAAGAACGATTCATTTAAGAATCGAACACTGCTGAGGCGACGAGCGAGTCATATATTAAACTCGCTTGTCCTTTATAGCGTCTAAACGGTCTAACTTTTCTCCCGTTACTATTCACGTGTTCATAAACGAGATTCTTTTATGATCTATTTCTTGAATAACAGTGAGAACTGTCATATGAACATAGCTAAAAAATAAATAGCTCACCGTGTCCTCAACTCTTGCAGAAGAAAGATAACGTAATTGCAGTATCAAGGCATTCAAGTCGTTTCTGTGCAGGCTGAAGTGACAAACACCTCGGCATAAACATGTTTAAAGGCAAAACGGCATGGTTCTCCGACAGTGTTGGAAAAGGGGTAACCAACTTCTGGGGTGAGGTTATATATGCTACTAATACAACTCACGTAAAGTGATACACTGTTAATGGATGTTTGGGGGTATTTCATCTCGTTTATATATTTATAGCTTATATAGTTTATATTCATAGTTTCTGAAGGGGGAGCTCTTTCTTCCTGGACAACGGCAGATTACCTCTTCAGTGCTGAAGCCTCTTCTGAAGACACTAAAAGGTATGTTTAGTTTGCTGTACAGATCTTGTTTCAGAGTGATTTGGTCATACTAGTGAGTACTAAAGAAACCAGTCTGTAGAATTTACTACAGCTAAATCTTCTGTACCCAAAATTTAACTTTTGTTTCGAAAATTCATCTTTTTAATATGTTTTAGGATATATGAAAGTGAGGATTATGTAAACAACAGGGCAACGGTTTTCCACAGCAACTTCCTGTCAGCATGTATACCCCGCCAGAGTGTAACATCTGTGCTTATTGGCCACTATGTTCTGCCCCCGGACCCTGTCCAGGATGGTAAACCATGAACATGTCATTATTTTTAGTGGCATGCTTCAATATTTCATAATAGCGAATGCCTAATTACTGTTCCTCTTCATCTCTTTAGAAATGAGAGCGCTAATTGGAAGGTTCATTTGGGAAACCAATGAACAGGTAGGAGGACCTGTCGGCTGTTAATCCAGTTTCCAGTTCCCTGTGTGATTTGTTAGCTTCTCAATCTATTGAAGGGGATGTGTGAAGATCAGATATATACTGAAGTGTCTGAAGACAGTCTGTCTGATGAGACTGAGCATCGGCCAGTGAGAGAGAAGAACAGGTATGCATTAATTCTTAGTTATTGGGAGAATGAATACATTTATTGTAGCAAATCTTTGTTTTTAAACACATAATTCTTTAATATTTACTATGCAAATGAGGCCTACATTAAATTTTATTACCACACGGTTAAAAACACGGTTTAACCTCATGTTATCTATTAGCCAGGACGATTACGAGTCGGTGAACAAAGTGTGTTCTTGCAGTGAGATGTGGAAATATCCTGTAAACAACATGATCTCAGGTATTTAATTAAGAAACAAAACTGACATCGTAGTACTTTGACCCATAATTCACATTGTTCTGTCTATTTTGCAGGATATGTTCATATTGACCAAATGAAGAAGTATTCAGGGGAACTTTATGATTTTCTTCCTTACATCCATGGCCATAACGTTTCAAGATCTCGTTATTGTCACAAAGAAATTTAATATGTTTCATGTAAAGTGGAGTGTCTTTGTTTTATGCGTTTCTTTGACACATATTTCATAAAAATGTATGCTTATTTTCAGTTGCAACTCATCTCATGTAGAATCTTCTTCAGCGTATCAGACATTTCCCAGACATATAAAATCCAGTCCCTGTAGGTGATATAAAAGGTTACAGAGAATCATTAAAGTGACATATTTAAAAACAAATATTTGTCAGTTTATTTTCTGTTGATGGTTAATTACCTTCCAATGAGGTGGTTTGTCCATTAAAGGATTTTCTCTGAGGTCAAGTTTTATAAGTCTGCTGAAACCAGGGATTAAGTAATCTTCTAGTGATCTGACGTTGTTAAATTTAACAGACAGGATCTGCAGATTTGCCATATCTGGAAATAGGTATGATAACAGACTTAAATTAACAGAACACAAAACATTCTACGTGAGCACAAATGGGAACAGTTTGGATTTATATCTAGTAAACATTAAAATAATAACGACAGTAGAAGACTAACTATTAGTCCTATAAACATTAACGATATGTCCAATGAGAGCAAAGTGACAGATCAAAGGTACAACAGCTTCTTGCAGCAAACTGTCCACCCAGTTTCTTTTGAAACATACACATACATTCATGTCATAAATAGTCATTTCAGTAAATTGGAAGTTTCTAACCTGTCAGTGCTGTAGGGATGTGTGTAAAACAGTTCTTGTCCAGGTTCATGAAGACCAGAGTGTCTAAGTGATTAACATCTTCTGGGAGGTCTTGAAGTTTATTATCAGCCAGGTTTAGCCATTGCAAACTGCAGAGACCCCCAAATTGTGATGGCAAGTGTGTGATTTTATTATTATGGAGGCCAAGTTTCTCTAACCTTCCAAGTTTACCAATAGATGATGGTATAGAGACAAGACTGCATCCCACAGCCCAGAGCTCTCTCAGCTGTATCAGGTCACCTAGTGCTTCTGGGAGAACAGATAAGGGGTTGTGGTTTAAACCCAGGTAAGTCAGGTGTTTCAATGATCCAATGTTGCTTGGAAGCATGGTCAGCTGGTTTCTATCCAGTATCAGTTCTTCAAGCTTTTCCATATGCAGAATCTTACAGGGAATGCAAACATGTTTTAGACATGACTTCTGCTTACAGTTAACAACAATTCTATATTCTGTGCACAACAAATTAATTTACATTGGTGATTTTCGTTAGTTTGTGGATATAGCTTACCTCGTCTGGTGGTAAAATGAGCCGATTGTTGTTCAGAAAGAGTTTTTTTAATGTAACAAGTCTCGAAACACCAGGTGGTAAAACAACTAGATCTCGATGACTCATATTCAGACTTTCCTGGTGTTTGTTAAGACACTCCAGCACCACATCATCCCCGTTCATTTTATTTCATGTAATAAAAAAGTTTTAGGAACACAGTACAAGCGGCATTGACAAGGAAAGCTAGACTTGTCATCATCACCATGGTTACATACAACTTCCGGCATTTCTGGAAGGGTTCTTGTAAGATTACACCGAATCGTTGTCGTTGTCGAGTCGTTGGATTATGCAGCGCTTGAAGGGTCATGAGTTTCTTATAGTTATTAATGTTTATTTTTTAGAGACACTGATAAAATACAGAAAGCTGTTTTTCTTTGTTCGCAGATCTCTGTTTTTGTACAGAGTGCGCAGAGCGCAGTTTTGATGCTCTTGAATATCCTACCGGAGAACAGGAAGTGGTGGGCTGGCTGTGCATGTGAGAGAGAAAGCGGGTATAATCTAAAGTGACAGGAGTACGTATGTTTTCTGGAGTTCGGTCTGCACGTGTGTAAGTGGATAAAATGGATAAAGACAACCTCACAGTGGTCCTGCACTCTAAAGGGGATCTCAGACTGGTACGATATTTTATTTTTTGATTATTAAAGATTTTGCAACCTTTGAACTCTGAATGCACTTGCTATTAAACGTAATATATATTTTTCTCCTTTTGGAACAGGAACAGCGTCCCATTCCAGAACCCGGACCCAATGGTATAGATTGGTTTTTAAGTAATATTTCCACATGCTTTGCAATGATAATGATCAATTCAGTGTATTCATTATATTTTCGGTCTTCTTCATTGAAGAGGTGTTACTTCAGATGCATTCAGTAGGCATTTGTGGATCAGACGTGCATTACTGGCAGAACGGCCGCATCGGGGACTTTGTAGTGAAACAGCCCATGGTTTTGGGACATGAAGCCTCTGGTCGTGTGGTGAAAGTGGGCTCTGCTGTGACGCACCTCAAAGCAGGTTGGTTTTCTCGGGATGTGGCTTTGTTTTTAATATAATGTCAGTTAAACTCAGGTTAAGTGAGTTTTTCTTTCATTATTTTTTTGTATTCAACAGGAGACAGAGTTGCCATTGAGCCTGGAGTTCCTCGTGAATTAGATGAGTTCTTTAAATCTGGACACTACAATCTGTCTCCCAGCATATTCTTCTGTGCCACTCCTCCGGATGATGGAAACCTATGCAGATACTACAAACATAATGCAAACTTCTGCTACAAGTCAGATCACTGTTACTGCATGGTTTTTATAGTGAGAGATAGTCCATAGCACTTTCGTAGTTTTTTTTTCTTTATAATAATCATGTATATGGCTGTGTGTGTGTGTGTGTGTGCAGGCTCCCCGATAATGTGACATTTGAGGAGGGAGCCCTGATCGAACCTCTGTCAGTGGGCATTCATGCCTGCAAGAGGGCAGGAGTCACTCTTGGAAGTTTAGTGTTTGTCTGCGGTGCAGGTCAGTCTTCTCAAATGACTGATATTTATGTAACAGTTATACATTAACTCGCCAATCGGTGTAATGACTTCTGACTTCTTGGCCACTGCCACTTTTCTATATCTAAAGCAGTTGTTGTTTATTCAGCTCATATCTGTATAACATGACTTCTGGGAAGTGTGACTGGTTCTTGTTTAATAGACTAACTTTTTTTTATCAACATAGGACCAATTGGGCTGGTGTCTTTGTTGGCGGCCAAAGCCATGGGTGCTTCACAAGTAATAATAAGCGGTAATGTATGTATAAAAGAAATTAATATATGTATAAATTGCACAAGTAAAGTCTAACTTTTTGATCTGTATTTGTAGATTTGTCCTCTGATCGGCTGGCCAAGGCTAAAGAGATGGGAGCAGACTTCCTGCTTCATGTGAAGAAAGAGGACGAACCAAAGGACATGGCCAGAAAAGTGGAGGAAATGCTGGGTTGCATGCCTCAAAACAGCATAGAATGCACTGGAGCACAACACAGCATTCAAACAGCCATCTATGTAAGTGTAAGACAAAAATAAAGTCATACTGCTGACCTTAATTTGTGCTAATGATGGTGTTTTTTTGTGTAGGCTACTCGTTCTGGAGGAGTGGTGGTGCTGGTTGGGCTTGGTCCCGAGATGACCACCGTGCCTCTTGTCAATGCAGCTGTCAGAGAAGTTGACATCAGAGGTGTATTCCGCTACTGTAATACGTAAGTATGATCACATATGACTGCTTCAGGAGTTTGAGTACATGTAAAAGTTTTATTATAGGATGTTCATTACAAAATAAGATTTTATTCCTATTCATGTTCCTGCATGTTTTTTTCCAGCTGGCCGGTGGCCATTTCTATGTTGGCGTCTAAGAAGCTGAACGTCAAGCCCCTGGTCACTCACCGTTTCCCATTGGAGCAGGCTATGCTGGCCTTTGAAACCACTCATCAGGGACTAGGGGTTAAGGTCATGTTGAAATGTGACAAGAGTGATCAAAACCCATGAGATCAACTTTTGGCCCACACCTGATTACGACCTAGTTACAGTGACTTAAATAAATCTGTTTGATCCAACTCATTTTGCAAGTAACCTCTGGTACTCACAGTGCATCTTATTTGTCATTTCAATTGCACAATGATTTTTTGAATATGTAGCATTTACATTAGTAAAGTAAGCAACCTTTTGTTATGTAATAATGAAGAGTATTAAAATCCAACTTTATGTAACATTATCAGAGTCCAGTTTTTAAGGTTATGCTATAAAAATAGCTGGGCAAACAATGGAACCCTCTGCAAATACTACAAACACAATGCCAGCTTCTGCTATATATAATGAGAGAGTCCATAGGACTTTTATTCATGCTTGACGGAGGGCAGGAGTCACTCTTGGAAGCTCAGTATTTGTCTGCCACGCAGGTCAGTGGTCTATAATGATTACACATGTTTGTCCAACTGTTACACATTAACTAGATGTATAAGAGATAACCTTCTGGAAATAATCCATACTATTAGTGAAAAATTGATAATTAAGCACAAATTGGTGAGATGACCACTCTTCTCAATACAGCTGTCAGAGAAGTTGACATCAGAGGTGTATTCCTCTACTGTAATAGGTAAGTCTGGGAACTTGCATAATTTGAGTAGATAAAAATATGAAAAAATATTTTCTCCCTGGAGCAGGCTTCGATGGCCTTTGAGATGTCACGCCAAGGGCTTGGGGTTAAAATGTGACAAGAATGACCAGAACCCATGAGATGTGTTTTAGAAATGCAGCAATTCTGTTTATAATGAATGGAATTTAGCATGTTCCAAATTAATCATTATTTAAAAACCATTAAGTTTAAAAAATGTTTTTAATATTATCCTGTAATAATAGTTGGTCATGATTAGAGTTTAATGTTACTAAAGTTTACAAATCGCTAATGTTTATAAAATATCCCATACTTGAAGCTGCACCGTACGTCGTAGATTTGCTTATGTTGTTTCCTTCCTTTTTGAAAAAGGTTGTAGGGTATTTTAATAACCTCTAGGGGGAGCAGTGATCTTCAAAATTGGAGAATGAGTGTTGATCTCACACACACACACTCAGAATGAATAGCCTTTATCTTGCTATAAAGCTTGCCAATGTCCCTCTAATCGCTCCTAAGATCAGATAAAGGACTTTTATTATTGAGTGTTTTTTTCTTATTCTTTCCATGATTGTGTCAAAGTCTAAGAAATGTGAGCTGGCGGAACTGATTTCCAACTGTGAGACTCAAATCTGTGCTCATTAGGTCCATAATATGCAGAGAGGGAGCTATCTTAAAGTTTTGGAAGCTGGCCACTGTTAGAAGCGGTTGGCATGGATTTCGACTCAGGCTTCCAGGTTGTATGACCCACTCAGTCTTCAAGCTATTCTTTAGTTCGCAAATAAACCAACCAAAATTGCCAGGCAATCAAAAGGTAAAACACGAAAGGCTTATATTACACTTTATTGTTATTTTGCCATAATGTCATTTTAAGATGCATGCAGACAGGTATTCATGTTCATGTATTATTAGCGGTTTCATGTCTCTTTTTTTATTACAATTTTCAAAAGCTTTCTTACGCAGGGGTAAGGCTTTTGGTCACAGTGTCTTATTTTCCCAAGGCCAAAGCCTCACAAAGATACATTGGGACTAACAGTGATTCCTACATGGACACAGTACTAAACAAGGTAAACGTTTATGTACAGACATTCTAATACTGCTTAAGGAAATGGACGCACTATAAACAACACTATTACATTCACCACTGACTCGAATGAGTTGCAGCTGGGCATACACAAAAAAAGCACACATAAAAAATAAACTTTTGTGTTTAAAAACAAACTTCATTTACAGCATGGCAAGAGAATGTTTCGATTATTACAGCATGGGAGAAGTCCAGAAATTGTTTACATATGGCATTTTACAAAAGATTTGCTCGCTTGTATGTAAAAAACTACTCTCAAAATTTGCTCAGTCTTTAATGCCCACTAGATGACATTTATCCATTAATGAAGGCTGGCGATGTGAAACGATTCTCCTTTGTTGATCAAATCCCTGCTGATACTAGTCTTGCAAAGTTCGCTGTATGATGAGTCTGGAGTATGTATTATGTATGTACTTATTGAGTGTATTTTTTTTTTTGTCATGCCACAAAATTATTTGCCACATTTACTGCAGTAAGTTCAGTTATTTATATGTAAGGGATGTGTACTGATTTAGTGTGCATTTGATTTGAATAAATGTAAAAGTCAATGAAAACTGGATCAAGTATAATATCCAATATATTACGATTATATATAAAAAAAAAACCCTAATAATAATAACGTAAACAAATAATCTGGAATGGTCGCTTGATGTTTTGGGCTTCTCCTGTCTGGACTTCTCACTCTGGCTTTTCCATTCCTTTCTGGTATTGATATAACGATTACATATTTACAAAACATAATTGCATCTCCCCAACAATGTCCACATGTATGTAATTGTAAATAAATTAAACAAAAAGTAGCATTAAAATCAAATATACAACGGCCCTTTTTCGTTATGTAGCAAGGACTTGAGATGCATCAACTCCGTTTCCATCAAACTATGCACACACCCAAGAGCAGACGTGGCAAATCAAAAAGAATCCACACTATGCAGTAATGACACACCGTACCTCTTAAGTAATGTTAGCAGACAGCAAGAGTGATGGGAGTTATTTTTGGTGAAGATAAAAGGAGAAAGGTGACTGCTGCATTCAGACATTTCCCAGTGCCCAGAGTTGTGTTTCTCAGCTGAAGTCCACCTCACATCATATATACATGGGAGTCTCCTGACCGGTTAAGAGTCTAAACATGGCAGCTGGCATAGTCTTCATGTGGATCTGTTACAGAACAAAGAAAGACTTTTTTTCCACTAAAAAGCATTAATAGCATTAATATTCTACGTTTCATTCCACTAAACGTCTCGGTTACATATGTAACCTTCACCACTGTGTTAGAAGTTGTGCTTCAAGTTTGACGTCCATATGTGGACATTTTCAATGTTTATTTAGGTCTTGAACAATCAAAAGCTTCCTGATCTATGCAGACACAATTAGCAACCTCTGAGAGTATGATTACTTGTATTTCTAAGATGAAAGCAGAGCAGTCTGCGAACGTGAGTTGAAGCTGACTTCTGCTGATGAAACAGCAAACTCTTTTCTTCAGTACATTTTTCTTTAATTGATTAATTATAATTAATTATCTGACTCCTGGTTTCATTCAACACCTGAGGCCTCTAGAAAATATTGTGCGAATTTTCATATATGCGTCATGAGATTCACAGAATGAACGTTGTGAAATCTATGAATCGCAAATGATCTTGAACTTGCCCCCAAATAAATGGTTTCAGCTCTCTACCTTGTAAATGACTCCTAATTAATAACATATAAAACATCACCAGTCATCATAGTTTAGATCAGCGAGCTGCAAGAACAGCTTACATTTCCAAAAACCTGCAATATGGCAATTAAAAGTGCATACGACGCTAAGCACTTTTCTATGTCAAAGATACAGAGATATTAACTGGTTACTTATTAGCATGCCTATTTTTTGTTGTACGGTATTTCGACCTTTTGCTTGTTTACGACACTGTCTCTGCTTGTACCTCATCTACTGTGTCTGCCGGTGATTGACTGTTGCTATCCTGACTTTGAGCCTTTTAATAAATTACTGTTGCACTTGAACTCGCACGCCTCACGTCCCGTTTTGTAACACTTAGTATCTAAACCTAACAGCTACCTTAATAACGATTAAGAAACATTAAATTAGACCTCAATTGTTCCAAATAAATTTAGTTTCAAATAAAAACTTTTCTGTTGAATTTTCGACTAATCAAAAAATCCTAAATCACGATGTCAACGAAACTATTAAATAGCACAACTGTTTTCAACTTTAATAATAATAAGACATCTTTTTTTAAACACTAAATCAACACATTCAAATGATTTCTGAAGGATCATGTCACATTTAAGGCTGGAGTAATGGCTACTAAAAATTCAGCTTTGCCATCACAGAAATGAATAACAAAAGTATATACAGCACACACATATATATATATATATATATATAGAATACAGGTATTTAAATTGTAATCATTTATAACATTAAAATTTGTATTGTTTATTTATCAAATGAATGCAGCCTTAATGAGCATAAGAGACTTATATAATGTGATATATAGGGCTTACCTCGCCGACAGAATTGGAGAGAGCCTGGACGATTTTCTCATGTGCTGTGGCCACAACACTTTGGCCGTTTATCTCAATAATGCGATGACCAACCCGCACACCTCCTCTCTCTGCAATCCCTCCTCGCATTAGACTACAAATCTAAGGTGCACAAAATGAAAGATGGACTTAATAGTAACAAAGAAATCTCAATACTTTATTTCAGACTTGAGTAGTTTCTCCATACTCACAATGCCATTCTGTACACTAAAACCCAGCTGGTATTTGAGGTCTGGTCTCTTAATGAGAACTGTGGTTACAGGAGGGCAGCTCACAATATTTAGCTTCACCTGCACCTGATTTTTCAGGCCCTGATGGAGATATACAAAACACACATGTGATTATATTACCCAACGCAATCTCACCTGCATGGTATTATTACACTGGGATCATAACAATAGGAGATGAAGATTGTATTGCCTGTGCAAGCACTTTATTGATTGCTCTGTGGTGGCTCAGCAGCCCTAAACCACAGACCCTTAATAACCAGCTACTCAGAATAACACAGATGGATTCATGGTCGAGCCAAGAATCGGCCCACTGCGCACTGTGACAGCCCAACCCCTCTGCACACCTTGATGATTCCCTGACAGGTGGCGAGAGGAAGCCCCACCAGGCTGGTGTTGTTGATTGACATGATCTGGTCACCGATGCTGAGCTTCCCAGAACGGGCGGCAGGGCCTCCATTCATCATGTTGGCCAGGATGACGGTGGGCAGAATGGAGCCCCAGCCAGACTCCACAATAACTATGCCCAGAATCTCCCCCTTCTGCTTCTCTAGCTGTAACTGTGGCAGGAGAGAGATAGAGAGTCAGACAGATGCGTAGGCAAGGGATTGGGGCTGATTGCAAATATAATATAATAGCACCACCTCCACCTACAGTATATGTGTTATAGAGAACAGCCTTGGAAATTCAAAACTGGTGCATTGGTTTAGTGGTCATAGTGGTCAATTAATAATAATAAAACATGGCAATGACACTGAATAATGTTCAAATAATCTTTTTTTTTGTGCTCCTGTTGCTTTTAAATCAGAAGGTGTCCCGTGTAGAAAGTTATCGTCTCTCAAAAGAAAACGTTGACTCTGAATCCTCTAAACGAGTCTAAATTTTTTTTTAAACAAGTCCCAAGCCGCTCATGTTGATGTCAAAATGAAACATTAGCATATTGCCTGCCCGCTTGTGGTCTTTTTGCCTTTGTCTGAATGAAAATGCAAATTCATTATATGCCACTAGGTGCAGCTTTTGTAGCGTTAAAAGCTCACAAACACTGCTTTAAATTAAATCGACCAATCACTGGAGGGGTTTGGAAAAATGTATAGTTGAGTGAATCAGTTGGAAGTCGTTACACTAAGGTAAAAATAAATGCATATTTTGATGTGTTTGAAAGTGTTTTTTGAACTTGTTTGGGACTCCCAAAACCCAAATATGATACTTCCGCAACCTATAATTGGGCCACTTTAATTTGTAAGTCTCTTGTTCTCACAGAGACTGTATTTGTTTAATCAAAAATAAAAACATTATTTTAACAGTTTTCTTTTTCATATATTTTAAAAAATTAAATATAGTCCTTTTGATTGCAAATTTTCAGCAGTCATTACTCCAGTCTCCAGTGTCACATGATCCCTGAGAAATCAGTTGATTATGCTGATTTGGTGCTCAAGATAAATCCAAATCTTTTGTAATATTCTGCCTTTACTCTCACTTCGGATCAATATAATGCATCCTTGCTGAAGGAAATTATAAATTTCTTGCTGGATTTCAATATTTCAGAGAATAATTTAACACATACTACTATCATGCTGCTCATCATCTCCTTTAATGAGTGAACGTCATTTTCATCATGTTGCTCAGATGTTGTGCTTAACTGAATCCATGAACAGTATTTGCATTAGAGAAGCATTTGGTGATTTATTGGCCATTGGGATTTAAATCGCTGTAATTGTGTCCCATCTGGAAGACCGGCTTCTGAAAATGAAAATTGGGTGAGCTCTTAAATGGGTGTGACTTTGCAACAAAATGTCAATAACTGAAACCGTGATTTACATGACTGACATCACTTGAGCTCAGAGATAGATTTTACATCTTCTTTGGAGCATTTCATTTACCATATTGCTTACTGGAGCATTTCGTTTTAATTTCAAAATCGTAGATAGATACCTAAAATGATCTGAGTGCACATTTTTCTATTAAGTGACATCTGTGCTTTCACACTTCTGAAAAGCACCAGTCTCCACCGACTACAAATGCACAACACTATGTTAAAAGTGGTTTTTATGGCAGGTTTTCGTCATCACTGTCCACTGCTTTCTAGTAACCCCACTTGTATTGAGCAGAAAAGCATCAGTGTGCTGGGTCAGCTGTGTTCTAACACAAAGAGAACACTTAATAGAGAAGAAAGTGTCTGGCTGCTGACCTCTTTGCAGTTGTCTGAGTTTGAGAAGTGGATGAGGTCATCATTGTACATCTCCTGTGTGTTGATGATGTCGCTGTACTCTTTCTGGCTCAGGTCCTCTGGGTTGATTCCATTGGCTCTGAGGAATTCCTGGTAGGCCACGCTGAATGCCTGACCAATGGACTGCGCTATGAGCTGGGCCTGCATTTGTCGGAGAAGAAAACCAGGTGAAACAACTCCAAAAAATCTATTCATGTACACATTTGCCATTAAGTGTGAAAATAGGTTACATGCTAGAGAAATACAGAACTAAATTATTAAACACATATTAAATTATAAGCCATTTAAAGACAAAAGTGAGTAAAATCAGATTTACAGTATCTTTATGCAATATAGATTGTTTTAAAACAGCTTCACAGTAATACAGAAAATAGCAGTGACAATGTTACAAAAATTCATCATCCGTAAAACAGCTCTAAAGAACACAATATCGTCATTAGCTCAAGGTAATGTTGATTCAGTTTGGTATAACAACAGTGTTATTGTAGCAAAGTTCATCTGTTATGAAACAAATTCGATAAAGCAGATCTAAATAATTCAAAATTATTCAACCCATTTTAGTTCGATGTTGATTTAATTTTGTTCAGTAACTGTTGATATAGTAAAAATCACCAGTTATGAAGCAAACTCAATAGAACTATCAAGCATCTTTAAAGAAGACAATAGTGTCATTATTCAGCTGAAGCCATTTCAATATTGGCTCAGTTCAGTTCAATAACAGTTTTGATGTTGCAAAGTTAATAGATAATGAAACCAATTCAATTCTGCTATAAAGCAGCTCTAAAGAAGACAATAGTGTTATTATCCAGCTCAATTTAGTCCAAGTTTTGTTCTCAATGTATAGTGTCATTGAAGATAAATCAATATATTTTAAGCCTCAACTGAGCAAGGCTATAATGGCAAGGAACCAAAACACCTCAGGAGAAACCAGGTTCAGTCAAAGGGCCAGCTCTCTTCTGGCCTAGAAGCACATTAGTTGTCCTGCAAGCTTCTGTGCATTTGGTAATACCTGAAAAGCATTTATATGCCGCAAATCAATGCAGCAGATGAACACCGTTTCATTTTTTCACTTCATTGATTTGATATTTTGTGAATCTGCTCACTCGTAGTGTATTATTATTGTCCATTGATTTCTCACTGTAGAACAGATTTACATTTTGGAACCGCCAGCCGTCGTCTTTGAAGACACCGTGACACTGGTGCTACAGCAGCACTCACTGTGAATACACTGGCTTATTTCAAGCAATGCAACCCTATTCAAATCTTAGAGAATAATCTTCCATGGAAGTAGAAAAGTTGCTGGATCAGACGGTCTGCACTATGTTAAAGAGGTGCAGTGGATAAAAGGTTCACACCCTTCGCTAATGATTGTGGCTGTTTTCTGATTTAACAGTACCCCTCAGGCAACGTGTGGGGGTCAAACCATTAATAATCTAACATCCCAACATGTGAGCTTTGATTTTCACAGGAAACACAGCTGCTTCAGGAATATTGAGCATCTAAATCAGTCACAAAGAAAAAACACACCAGCAGTGATCAGACTGCCGGAGAACCGACTGATTTATATGGGCCCCAAAGGAGGAACAGAGTTATCAAAATTTAGGATGATAGCAACTTATATTATATGATAAATCGTGTGATACTGCTAAGTAGGTAACTGAGATGCGATATGAAAAATAGGTTTAGGCAAAATAAAGACTTGCACGGCTCTATAAATGACTCATTTGTGGGCGCACACGCAGACACGCACACACTCATTGGCTGAAACATCAAAGAGTGTAATTAGACAGCATGAGTGAGGAACAACTGCAATGCAGAGGAGAGTGTTTTAGAGGAGGGAAAAAGTAGGTCCATTAGAACAGGATTATGTAAAGCTGCAGCCAGGGTTACTTTTGAGGCTATTCTATATACCTCAGGTGAATCTGAATCTGAGCTTTAGCTAAATAATGCCTTGTCTTCTATATATATATATATATATATATATATATATACATACCGAATACCAGAAGGAAGAAGATGAAACTTGTGATACATAGGAGCCCTTGCTGTCTATGAAGGGTCAGAAAGCTCTCGGATTTGATAAAAAATCCTATTTATTGTAAGATAAATGAAGGTCTTTGCAGTGACATGAGGATGAGTAATTAATCACAGAATTTTTTTCCTTCACCATTTGTTCCAACTTACCCATTAAAAATAAATAGATAAATGAATAAATAACTAAATAATTATAATATAATAAATAATATAATAAAATAATTAAATAAAAATTTGCACACAATTTATGTTTATTTTTATTTTTGTTCAAGCTTTGGACTGGTATGCGTATAGATAATAAAAAGGAAAGAAAATGATTCACACTTACATCCTCGGACTCAAATACGTGGCAAATCATTTTGTACTGTTTTTTGGCCTCTGGGGCTCCAGGGGTCGTCTCGATGCAGTCCTGTGAGGCGGTACGTGGCATGCGGCGTCTTGCCATCAGAACCACAATGTTCCCGATGTCAGCAATGTAGGAGATGGTACGCAAAGCATTATCCATCATCGTCTCCTATAAAACAACCAAGAGAGTCACCCCAATTACTTCTTAGCCTTCTGTGGCAACACCTCCAAACACATTACACCAGACTAGAGTTAAGGCTGTGTTTAATCTGATTGAACAGCTTAGTTATCACTTCACAGACTTTCTTATCCAACTGGTCTTACATTACATTTTCTTAAGGACATCCTCCAGATGCAACCTGGGGTTAAGAATGCTCAGTGGTATTCCAGAACGCTCCGATTCATGAATATCCTTCAGGAAGATCTGTTTCAAGCTACAAGCTTACAGCCTTGGGTTAAAGTTAAAGCCATCCTTGCTTAGTAAAGGGAAGATGACCTTGAAATTGCACTCACTAAAATATCTCAGATGCTGTTCTTATTGTACCACTTTCAATATTCCTGAATGAGCAGTACTAGAAACACGTACAGCATGCACACTATTTCATATATATATACAAAAAAGGGTAATAAATCATCAGAGAGCTGAAAAAATTAATGATCCAGAGCACAGGAAATTCATGCAGCATTCAATGCACACAAAGGTCATGTGTGGGATTTTTTTTGCTGCAGCTCTTCTTTAAATTATAGGAGCATGTGACATGTTTACTTCAAAGAATCTATCAGTTCTAGGATCTGTTTTTCTTTTTTTTAATAAATAACCCTTTCTTTCAGCGTTTTATACACAGCTTGCAGATGACGCAGTGCTGAAAAAGCTTCCTCTGCTATTCTATAATATCACCCAGATAACATTATGAGAATACCAGTGAAACAAACAGTGGTTATATTCTAGGCTTTTACTTTGTCTTACTGAAATGCTGCATCTGAGATGCTTTGTCATTGTCATGATGACACTAAGAAGTTTTGTTTCAGTTGGCTGTGCACCAGAATCCACACATGGTCATTAGCTATATTTACATGAAGCCAAGTAATCCATTACCAGCCTAGTAATCAATGTAAAGGTGATATGATAAAACAAAGCAAGAAAGAAAATATTAACATGCAAAAATATGCAATAAAGCACTATTGCAATTCATACGCAAATCTTACAATGATTTATTAAAGTTATATTTTGAATGCTGAATATTCTATTGTTTTAAGTTATCATGAAACTTTAATAGTACATTTTAATAAGTAAAGTTTGAATGGATTGTGTGTGCTAAGCAGATTGGGCTAAATTGTATCTAAAAGTTTCGGTCTTGCGGTGTACTTTGAATGTCTGAGGAATATCAATACAACCTTGAAGGCACTGTAATGAATCTGTAACAGCCAATAAAGACTCACAGTGAGATGTGACAGGCAGGGTGAGGACTGACTCTGCATTGCAGCACATAACGAAATGTCCGTGCCAGCCTGCCCACTCACTGCTGTTCACTCAGAACTAATACACATAATCGCAGAAACACACACACACAGCGATGTTACTCAGTACCAGGGTACTAAATGTACCAGTAAAACAGCATGTAGCTCCTAGCTTATGCATACAGTAACACTAGTGTGGAAAAGGAGGAGCTGTTGACTGTACAGCATGTGTAAAATGTGCAGCTGGAGATTAAGCACAAAGCCTAAAACCATCATTAAGCTTTCCATCACTAGCAACTGTGTACAAGCCTGATCATATGCACATCTTTTCTCTGCACACACTACTTGTTTTACATCAGTTATATAACAAAAGATTATATAATATTAATATCTGAGCATAAATATTTCTCCAAATATGATTTATAATTTATAATGTTTACTCTACGTCTAATTTTCTAAGAGAAGTCAGATTTTGGTTTTTCAATATACTGTTGTTGTTACTGAGGCAGTATTGCGGAATATATGCAGTATATATGTGTGTGTGTGTGTGTGTGTGATAGATAGATAAAAACAAAACAATACAAAACAAGATAGACTAGAAAACACTTGTGTTAGAGTGTCACTTTTTTACATAAAAAGAACAAGTAGTTAGACTAAAAATTGAATAGAGTTTAAGTGTTTTTTTTTAATCTAAACAGAACAATTTACAATTTATTTGGGAATTACTGTGTCAAATAAATATTTGAATCGAAAAATTTGAATAAGAACATCCAGATGGTCCCTGGCAAATTCAGACTGCCCTGGACATGGGCTGACTTAAGCAGGGGAACCTTCCGTGCTATGCAAGATTTGAAACCATGATGTCTTAATGTATTACTGATAGTAGCTTTGGAAACAATGGTCCCAGCTCTCTTCATGGCATTGACCAGCTCCTCCCGTGTAGTTCTGAGCTGATTCTTCACCATTCTTAGCATCATTGATACCCCACGAGGAGAGATCTTCCGTGGGGCCCCAGACCGAGGGACATTGACAGTCATGATAAGCCTCTTCCATTTTCTGATAATTGCTCCAACAGTTGTTCTTTTTTCACCAAGCTGCTTGGCAATTGCCCCAGAGCCCTTTCCAGCTTTGTGAAGGTCTACAATTTTGTGTCTTTTGATAGCTCTTTGGTTTTGCCCATGTTGCTGCTTAGACTTTGGCTGATTGTGGGGTGCATAGGTGTCTGTATGAGAGCTAACAACCTCAAACAGGTGCTACTAATTTAGAATCATGAGCAGAGTGTAGCTGGACTATTTAAAAGCAAAATAACAGGTCTTTGAGGGTCAGAAATCTGGCTGATAAGCAAGTGATCAAATACGTATTTGACAGTAATTCCCAAATAAACTGTTAAAAAAATCATACAATGTGATTTACAGATTTTTCTTTTTAGATTATCTCTCACAGTGGAAATGTACCTATGCTGAAAATTGTAGAAAATATATTCATGATTAATGAATATATAAATAAAAAGATATATTTAGAAAATATTTTCATGCAATAACATGCTTATGTTTATATTAATAAAATTTATCATATATAGAAATATATTTAATATATAAATATAAAATTGTTTTCTTAAATGTAAACATGCATGTGTGTGTATTTATATATACATAATAATAAGAACGTGACTAATCATGATTAATCACTTGACAGCAATATATATATATATATATATATTATTTTTTCCCTTAAAAAATGCTATTCCATTTACGCTTTCTTTTTTTGTTTTTTGGTTGATCTTTTTAGATTTATTTTGAAACCTGCATCACTAGGCAGCTGCATGAACTCACCTGGGTGTCTGCATTGAGCACTTTGATCCTTTGAGTTGAGATGAAAAGATCCACCTCCGTCAAAGTCTGAACGTCTCCCTCTGGACTCTGCTGACAAAAAGGAAAAAAAAAAAACAAGAACAAACATATGAAAAACTACCCAGCCTCCAAGAGGTCACAATGCCATAACTCACAATGGCTCATGAGAAGACCTAAAGAAAAAGAACAACCTCTCAAACCCCTAATGAACGCATTTTAAATGCTTATTCATAAATCATGCACTAGTATAAGCTTGTCCACATGGGAGGGCTATGCTTAACCTTTGTAAATTGCATCATTAATAGCACCAAATGGGAAACAATATGGTATGTTCAGGTGCAAAGAACACATGAATCGGAAATTTAAAACTTGCATTGGTTATTGATAGCCTGTCCAATTAATAATTGATAACTGCTGGGTAATGGTGACTTGTGTGCGTCACACAATCAAAACGGTTCAAAACATAAAAAAAACGTCAAAACCTATAACTGGGAAACACAGCGAGGTAATCAGGCCAAGAGACAAATAATCACTGGGTATACAGCCCCCCTGTGATAAGTAGAAGCCATGCAGAGGTTTGAAGTAATGAGATGATTGACACTAGAGAGCGAGTGAAAGAAAAAAAAGAACGAGACCCATTCGGTGCAGTGAGGTGGAGCGCGGGGTGATGCAAAGACAGACGGGTACGTACATGACACAACGGCAACACTTAACCAGCTGTCAGGCTGTCTCAGAGTGCCAATCATTTACCTGTCAGTACATTTCTGCTCGGATTCTTGCTTTTTTTTGTTACTGCAATAAGAAACGGTAGCACTCGTGTATTACTATAGCTACATGTTATACAGGGTTAAAAGTGCAGTCTGCGTAAAACAGCTTTTAAATTTTGATTCCATATCTTCAAAAGTTTATATGATTCAGTTACAGCTCAGAAGTGGCTGGTTTGCCAATAGTTAGTTAGACATTAAGAGGCCCTCACAGATCCCAGACAGCCAGATCTAAAGTTTTACTTCACATGGTATGAACCAAAACTTATGAAAGTTAAACAATGATGAACACAGACATGGATTAGATGGTTAAGAAAAGGCATGTTCGGCTTCTGTCTTTCTTTTTTTTCTTTTTTTTTTTTTTTTTTTACACACCGCCTTTTTCTTGATTTTGGCTGCCTTCTGTACCCTCTGGAAGACGTTCAGGACAGTACAGGGGTCGTCACACACGGGAGCAGCAAAAAGGCATGAAGGTAAAAAAAAAATACATTAAAAACAGGCAAAAACATATAAACAACCAAACACAAAGTCTGCATGCCATGTATGGCATGTGTGTTTGTACACAAACACAAACAAACCCAGAATGCAGCAACATCTCCCTCTGCACACACATACATACGCAGAGCAAATCATAGGACATGCAGATATGGGTTTAATAACTATTACTGTACATTAAAAGCGAATAAACAGAAAAAAAAAATTATGCATTGACATTTCTCAACAGGATAAGAAAAATGTCTATTTGTGTCCAATAAGGTATGTTAGGCCTCTTTCAACATAAGCAGTCATTACTTTCAATAAATGTCATATTGTTATAGTTGTATGATTCATCACTGACACTAGATTCATTGTCAGAATCTCACAACTAATGTTGCCTAACACCTCAGTTTATCAACCTGCCATATTATGACTGCAGGGAGAACAACAGCTGTCATAGTGGACTGACTGGATACCGTGCACTGTTTTCTGCTGTACAACATTGTTCATCTCTTCAGCAAAATCATACAGGAAAATGTTAATGGTATGCTCATTTTTTTTTCTTAACAACATCACATCATGAAAATGGCCAGGTATTAGCAATGCATTAACTATGTTCATTATGTGGAAGAAAAATATGTAAAGTAATGACTTTTGTTTTATAATATTATTTTATTTTGATATTTGCATAGACTAGAATTGAATGGAATAATTTATATACTATTTATTAAAATATTTTTAATTATCTTGATTTATTTTTATCATTAAAATCGTAATTTTAGTGTTTTTTTGGTAACACTTTACAATAACACATTTATTACACTCTTTATTAATCTTTGTTATACAATGCAATACAATACAAATTTATTTATATAGCACATCAGTGTTGACCAAAGTGCTTTACAAAAGCAAAAAAATAGACAATACACATACAAAACTAAATTTAAATTAGGGAATATTGAACGCCTTAGAGAACAGGTTTTCAAAGCAGATTTAAAGACTGACAGGGTTTGAGCCGATCTGATATAAATCGGAAGGCTATTCCATAACCTAGGACCAATTACTGCAAAAGCACGATTTACTTGATCTGAGTAATCTAGACTGTATGGGCGGATGTAGTAAGTCGGCTAAATACCGTGGAGCCTGATTCCGTTGGGCCTTAAAAACAAATATCAAAACTTTAAAATCAGTTCTATATTTGACCGGAAACCAAGGCAATGAAATAAAAACCGTTGTAATATGTTCACACTTACGCTTCCTTTTAAGGAGCCGAGCTGCAGCATTTTGAACCGACTGCAATCATGCAACACATGTCTGGGAGGCACCAATATACAAAGAATTACAAGAATCTAATCGTGACGTTACGAAAGCAAGCATGACAATTTCAAAATTATTAACAGACAAAAAAGGCTTAACCTTTGCTAAAAGACCACAGCACAAGCACATATCTGCTTGTTAATGTTAGTTAATAAAAATACATTAGTTTATATTAATTCACAATTCATTAACTAATGTTAACAAGCACAACTTGTTATTTTAAGAATGCATTAGTTAACTATTGTAGTTAACTAATAAACCTTATTGTAAAATGTTACCATTTTTATATTCTATTTAGGTTTTATCTAATATTAACCAAAGTGTCACGTTCTCTGTCTGTGTTTAAGTTCTATTTTGGTCTGTTCCGTTTTCCCCCCGTCTTCGTAGTGTGTTTGGTTTAGTTTTGTCCATATTTGGACATACTTTCCTGTCCTGATTAGTCAATGTGTATCACCTGTGAGCCCTTAGCTGTCTCCTCCCCCATCGTTGAGTTCAGTGT
>JAUMHI010000043.1:10160484-10216641 GCA_032359435.1 Enteromius unitaeniatus | reverse complement strand
TCCGTGTTTTGCTGCCTCGTCAGTCTTTTGTTTCCCCGTGTGACTTAATAAATGTTTAAGCTTCATCTCCGTGTGTTACGCTCCTTGCTCCGGCTGAGAAGCACGCAGACACGCAAACACCAAACGGACCGTTACGTGACACAAAGACTGCATAAAGTGTATAATGAACATGCAAAATAAAAAGAGATCAATAAAAGAGAGAAGGTTAGAAAGAGGAAAAGCATGTTTATCTATAGACACTCATAAGAGCCCACTCATTATGAGTCCGATAGTGTGTGAGCATTCTGATCCCATTCATTTCTTTCTATCTCTCTCTACCTTCTTCCACCTGACTGAGGCATGATCCTTTGAACTGCTCTCATCTCTTTCTGGCTGAGCATCATGTGCACAACTACTCCTTTACTGTCATTTCTGCTGCCAACATGCCTCATCCTCCACTGGCAGAGGAGAGAGAGAGAAAAGAGGAGATAAATCAACAGCACGAGAGGGAAAGAGCTTGAAAGTCAAGGGGAAATGAGACAGTGAACGTGTGGGCGATGGATGTTGCATAAATACTGCATCAATCTGGAGGCTACAGGGATACACTTCAATAAAACATTAGGCTTTTTTCCCCAATGTTTTTTGCCTAAAACAAAAGAAATGGCTACATCTTGCTTTCTTGGCCAGCATGCAAAAGAATGTGCTGCAGTTTTGTTGGCTTAGGTAAGGCTCTTATTATTCAGAGGAGGCATGAGATACTGGTGCCAGACTGAGGTATGGCCAGTGTTTCTCAACCCATTTTTTAAAGTACCTTCATCAGTATGGCTCAAGTACCCCTTCATTAACACAAACATTTGGTCCTTTTAACTCACTTTTAAATCACTAAATATCACATGAGTGAAACCAAACGTGAGAAATTCCACATTTGCAAAACACTGTGGGTTTAAATTCATCTACACCTTGGACAGCCCGAGGGGTAAGTACATTTTCATTCTTGTATAAATGATCTCTTAAATGGCTGCACACTAAAGAGTAAACAAACAAAACAAAACAACAGGCCTAACTGTAAATGGAACCTAAAGTGACCGTATTGAGCATCACAATTTCTCCCATTCAGTTTAATATAAGTGAACCGTCTCCTCCCCTCTGGGTGTGCGTACACCTGGTTGGAAATCACTGCTTTAGAAGTGCAGCGAGAAAAAAACACTGTCCTCAGGCTCTGCGCTGACATACTGCTCACTCAGCGGTGGACAGACACGTTATCATCTGCAGAGTGGAAGAGCAGATGTGTGGGTGCACGAATGTCAGAGCTGTGTGTGAGTGCGATACGGAAAGGATGGAGGAGAAAGAGAGGAAGGAGGGAGCACTGTGCAACTCATCTCAACTTCTAAAAATCTAGACACATAATAATAGCAGGGATAGAGAGGATAAGGAAAGAGTGTGTTGCCATGGTTTCATTTTGAATGGCTTTTAAAGGTGGCAGGCGAGAAATGACCGGATTGGCCTTCGGCAAAGGGAACAGAAGGTGGTCGAGAACACTAGAAGCCGGGGTGGAAGCTGGAGCTACGTTATGACTAAGAAGGTCTCTACACAGTGTTCACTCAGCAGGGAATATCTGTCGAAGACCAGTTCACCAAGCAAAATTTGTTCATGCTCTAGGGCCTAAGTACACATACATCATAGATTTTATTTGTGTGGCTTGTAAACATAGCTTAATTGGTACTAAAGGGCTAATGTGCCAAGAAATTATCCTCAACACCATTACGCCACCAGCAGCAGCCTGAACCATTGACACACAACAGTATGGATCCATGATTTCATGTTGTTTATAACAACCTTTTGAATGTCACAGCAGAAATCGAAATGGGGCAACCTTTTTCAGTTTCTTATTGTCCAATTTTGTGTGAATTGTACGCCAGAGCATTTAAAAAGCAGTAAGAAATGTCATCTTATTAATGCTATATAAGTTATTCAGTCCAGATCAATGAGTGATTTTTTGCTAAATTAACAGTGTAGAGAGCAGTATAGATACTGTATATTATGTCACTCAATACACATATTTATATAAATATGCCTTTTACTGTGTTTTTTTTAACTGGTATGTTCTAACATAAAACTTGTTCGTATTTGAAAAAATAACTTAGTTGTGTTTTGTATATCAGAAGTGTGAACTGATATGGCTTTCTGGTATTGCATTGAGCTTCCACTCAAAAAATGGGCATGGTATAATAAAGTGATAATTAATACATTAAGTATTCTGGACAATTTTGGGGACAACTTATATTACATCTTGTAAAAAAAGAGGAATAATAAGTACCCTTTAAGATCGCCTAATACCCTGTAAAGTCCACTCCATAAAACTCTACTGTCCAATACCCTGAAAAATGTCCTTTTAAACCTGAGAGAGACACTCGGCAGACAGGTATGTAGCTGTGTGAGAGTGAACGACTAAGAGGCCTGTATTTACAGTAATGTACCTCTGTATTACACTGATATAAGTGAGTGATCCTGCTGTCCAGAGGCACATTCTCAATCCTTCATGCCCACCATTAGTCTATGTGCACCCAGCTGACAAATTGTGTGCATGCGTTTTTGTAGGTCTGTGTGCTTGTCCTTGCCACAGGTATGTGTTTCTAAATGTAGAGCAGCTTAGTGGGCCACTGTGGAGCATCTCATGTAAAATTAACTGCCAGCTGTTGACCAGGAGGACCGCAATGAAGCATTACTGCAGTTACAACAACTGTCTTTTCTTAAAATAACATTCAATACAAGTGGGAACAATGTAAACTAATGAGAGAAGACATTTGCTTTGAAAGAAAAAAAGGTTACAATACCTCATTTCAAAGTTTCAAAGTTAAAATCTTCCTGATTGAAATTTGATGCCTCACCACACTAAAAAAATTATACTATGCTACTATTTTTTGGACATGTGCATGGCAACACAATGGTACTTTTTGTACTATGAGACATGAATCTAATCATACACCATGTGATACCATCAAAGTATCCACAAGACCAGCAGTAATTAAAGAATAAACAATCTTACTTAGCTGTCATTCTCTGTCAAGAATAAACAATCTTACTTAGCCAAAAGTTGCATATTCCTGGTGCATTCAAATTTTACGGTTCTACAGCATGTTTCCATTTCTTATATTCAGACGCACTACTCTGGAACTGCGTCTGTCCTGAAAAAGCTAAATTGAAGTATATCAAGCATGAGTGGAGCCAGGTAGTCTGAAACTGATTGAGACACATCGTGCACAGCATATTTAAGTTAGGACAGCAGCTTCTCACACGGCCTGTGTGGATTCCCATTGCTGAGTGCAGAAAGGCATAAAACATCTAATACTGGACTGACAACTCATCCATTACCTTCTGCCCCAATGGAGTGCCAATAATTAAAGGAAAAGTTCACCCAAAATGAACATTTTGTCATAATTTACCCTTGTGTCACTCACTCTATGAGTTTCATTCTTATGTTGAAGAAGATATTTTGAAGAATGTTGGTTGTACAAACAGTTGATGGTCTCTATTGACTTCCATAGTTTTTCTTGCTATATGACTCTATTTAATATTTGTTCAACTTAAAAAAGACATGTACAAAGGTTTACAATGAGATGAGGGTGAGTAAATGACACAATTTTTATCTTTGGATGTCCTATTCCATTAACGGGACAATGAATAGATGTTTAATTCTGGCAATATGAATAATTAAAAAAAAACAACAACAAAAAAAAACTATTCAAAGTTCTAACTAACTGCTAATTAAGGGTGTGTGACATAAAAACCATAACTTTTTGAATTTTGTTAATAATTATTACACTACATTTTGCTAAGGGGTCTTTGTGGTGGTTCCTTGGCTAGTTTATGCTTGTTTTAGGACTCCCAATGCTTTAAAAATTCTTCATACTCACTGCAGTGGTTAGTTGAGAAAAGTGGTTCAAATTGGCCACCTGCCTCCAGTAGCATTTTTCACCTTTAATTAACCAATTTAGAATAAGACGGTATAGGGCTGTTAGCGTTCAAATGAAAATCGATTTGTCTGCATAGGTGGCATTAAATGCTGAATCTAAAATGGCATATTTACACAGACAATTTAATGCAGCTCACCAAACGCTCTCTTAAAACACAAAAATTCCCATGAATTTTCCATGTAACATGGCAACAGGATGTCTTTCTGCGTTAACCAAACGGGAGGAAGAGGGATTACACTTCTACACCATGGAAAATAATCCTATAACTACTGATTAGTCAACAAGTCCCGGGGTGTAAACAAACGAATCTCATCTGATCTAATTTCCCATAGAGAAATCTGTATCCGCTTCGTCCAAACATCTCTCTTGAGAGCCACACAAAAATAAAATGGAAATGCTAAGGTTCTAGGGTTCTGTACCTTGACCCGGCTCACTGCCTCCTGGGCTTGCATCATCCTGATGTTTTTGGATGGATTTCTCTCCGACAGGAGCTGAGTGGAGCCGAGGTAGTTGGCAGCGAAGATAATCCCATCAATGAGGTCCTCAGGCTCACAGGGACCTGGCACTGTTAAAGGGAAAGCGTTGAGAATTCATTATTAAAGCTATTTGTTGTGTTGCCACCTCCTGTAGACCACCTCACAGTGACTGATAAGGTATATAAGTGCGAGCTTATCAGGCAGAAAAGTTGCATGCAGATGACGTGTGTATGAGAGTGTGTGTGTGAGTATGTGTATGTTCTCAATTCCATCCTACTGTGAGGGCCGGATAAAACCGCAGACACTAAAAATCTGAAATGAAGGTGGCCACATGAGGTAAAGCAGGCTGTTCTAGGAGTATTCTGCTTGTGTGATATGGAAATGTGGACGTCATGACACCCACCAAGAGACACATTATGCTGCCATCATTCAGGCGCAAAGTTTAAACATGACAGAACTCTATCCTTTTAAATAGAAAGTATAATTTGTTCCCAAAAGCAAGGCATGACAGCAGCAATACATTCTCAGGCTGCCGTAAACCAAAAATAAGCTTGTGGTCAATTGATTGTCCTGCTTTTCCAGACCTCTCCTTCGCTTCCTGCTATAGTTTGTGAGCCTCTCTCTATCTGTGCATCCACTAATGCGCCCTAATATTAGCAAACATGACTCCTCTAATTACTGTCTCACCACTGCAACCCATTAAAACAGCTTACAAATTCTGCTCGCATTTCAGCATGTAAATCCACGGAGACATAATGCTTTCTTCTGCGGGGCTCTTTAATCTCCTCACTCTGAGTTGGTTTGGTGAATTTGATTGGTTTTTGACTTGATTTAATTGGAATAGAATGAAACTTTTGGGGGTAGATTATCAAATGCAGAAAATATAAAAGATAGGAGATGCTCGCTTACCATCCACAAAGCTGGGAAATGAGGCCGTCTTCTTTGTTGGCTAAGAAACAGAGAAACATTGATGTTCTGTATGAAAGGAGATGAGTGATACTCACATCATGCAGTGTGCTTATAAAGGATATACCTTTTACGAAATAAAAAGAAAAACAGCCTCTAGGTTAACTTCATGAATGACCTATATTTTATAAAGACTTCATAAAATACCAAAAACAATAAATATAAAAATATAATAAAAACATACAAATCTACATTACAGTATATACATAATTAAGCAATTGATTGCCTTTATAAGCAAGTATTTGAATTATTCGCTCAAACATTAAATAAACAGTTGAGTTTGTAGCATAACATACTATATAAATTCAGGAACAATTAGGAAATATTTGGAGCATGTTTGTGTGATATTGCTCCAAAAACTCTAATATTGTAATTTTATCACAAAAACATTGCCAAACAGACTGAGCTCTGGAAATGTAAATGTAAAACACCTACGCTTTTCCTTCTTTTTAAATCTAATAACATAAATAATGTAACACTCAAATGGAAACCCTCCAGATGACTCTTCATGTGGCTCATTTGATCAGAATACAAATTCCTGTCAGTCATTCTGAAGTGGCTCTTTGCAGGACTGTTCTGAGAGGACATAGACACACCGTCTGAAGAAGTAATAGCCATCATTTTACAAAAGAGCCATCCAAATGTAGGTTATGCTTCGAGAGGCCTTCATTAAACGCAATCTAAGAACTCAACAGTTCCCTCAGCCAAGGTAATTAAATGTGTTCAGAGGTAGTAAGGCAAGACAGAATACTGCTTCATACATGACATAGGGAGGGATGTGTACAAACATAATTCCTCTAGGTGAATACTTTGTGGGTTATTACCATCATGTTTTGACTTATTGTGCGAGTGTTGCCTAACTTGCAGAATTTCATATTTACGTGAAAAATGAAGGGGAAAATATGGCTTTTTTAAAAATGTGACCATTTTAAGGAGGTTCAACAATGAATATTCTTGATACCTGTGACCCTAATTCACAAATTCTCATTTCTCACTACCTCCTACATGTGAAACATTCATAAGACAATTTTTTTACAAAAAAAAAAAACAACTTGTGTTGAGAATGATCTAAAAATGACCTTGGCAGAATGCTTGGTAGCCGCTATAAAACATGTTTTGAACATCTATTTGGTGATTCTGCGTAACTGCCCAGACGAGGTCTCATATTTTATGGCTCTTACATTCAGGCAGTGAAGCTCTTATTAAGGTTACATTCATGCATAAAGAATGCGCAGAGAAGCATTAGAACAGGCAGCTCAAGGCTGAAATCCCTTCTGTGTATGTAAATACAGTAGAGCCAGGGCAGAAAAGGCCAATACCAATTATTTTACTATATCAACACATGGGGGAGGATGGTGGCAAGCTAGATTTGCTGAGAAAAACAATGATAAATTGTCTAAGAAAGCCAGAGAAATGTGGCATAGATAAGATGACAGGCTGACACGGGTTAGAACAGTTCTGATGGAAACGTGCAGTTATTATGGGGGGTGCATACTGTCAGATATTGATTGGTTAATGTGTTGTATGATTTCAGGCTCACCTCAGGGACATTGTTGTTCTCCAGTGGTCCATTGAGATCAGACCGCTGCTGCTTCCTTGGCTGTTCTGCGCTATTAGACACCTAGAAAGAATTTCAATTGGAAGAAAAATGAGTGACAAATGAGTGACCTGACATGCACAGAGGACAAAAAAGACACACATAAAGGCTTGCAGGCCACTTTATGAAGAGCATTAGCCAAAGGGAATATTTTATGCAGCATAACGAACATTTTTCAAACACAATGTATTGAAACACTTTGGTAAAATGAACAGATGTTGTCTTGTGGGAGTGCATAGAGCTAAAAAAGACACTTTTACTCTTTGTCTATCTGCAGGGGGGTTTAAGTCTCAAATGCGCACTCTGTCTACTGCACATAAGGACATTATTACTTGATGAAATGCATTTTTTGCCTGACAGGATAAAATGTAATCTCCTCATTGCCCAAAGGCAATAAAGATGCAGGAGGGTAATAGAACTTCACAAGACGTTCACTGGACCACTGAGGCAATCAGACTTAATCTCACCCCTTCACCTCATTCCCCACTGGACAGATTTAATTTCCTATTCTGTTTGGAAAATGCAAAGTAAGGTATTTCGAAGGAAATATCTAAGAAAAACACATTTTTCAAATACAATTAGAAAGTCAGCACATCTTCTAATTTTTCAGCAAATCAGACTATTGCCATGATGCGTGGTTGTCTTTATTACTTGTTCATTAGGCAGCGGTTTCTAGAAATTAGATTAGATTTTTCAATTTTTGGGTTGTTCAAGCCAAAAATAAATAAATAAATAAACACCCACGCAATGTACCTGAGTGAGAATAATAAGAACAGAATGTAAAAAGCTTCTCAAGGTAATGTATTCTAGCTGGGTGGAATTTTGTTTATTCCTGAGCATTAACAAATGCCTCACAAATCATCAGTAATGAAATTCGTATTTGGGGATTTCAAGAAATTGCTTTTGATCAGGGTCCCCTTCATGTCTAGGTTACAATGAGATGGCTCTAATTTCTGCCAGATTACTTTCTTTGATCCTTTTCAACTTGTCGCTCAGACTGAGAACTTTGCCCTTGAAATAAGCAAGTAAATTAAAATAATGGCCTATTCTCTATACTTGTCTTTGGAACTACCCCCAAATAATGTAAAATACATTCACATCACATTAAAGAAACATTCTATGCCATCTCTAAATATCACATTTAAGCATCAGCTAAATAATAAAGTACTCACTGCTCAGCTGTCAGGATTTTAAGGTTCTCTTGTAGGGCATAAACAAGCAGTCTTGGTTACTAAAATGCCAGTTGCATTTAAATGAGGGCTGTCAACATTCACATTAATATTTTATTCTAATAATGAATATGCATATTTCGGAGAGATCTTTGGGTATGATCTTTATTATTAGATTAAAATAAGTAACATTTTAATATTACATTAATATTTCAGACTGTTTAACTATTTAAAAAAACAGAAGTCCGTCCAAGTTTGATTGTCGCTGTATTCCTATGGGGCAAGAATTTAGAATTTAATACTTTAAAACTATATTTTAAGAACAAGAATTTAATACTTTTATTCAGCAAAAATGCATTAAATTGAGCAAATTGTGATTTATAATGTTACAAAATGGGGTTCTTTAAAACTTTTTATTCAGAATCCTGAAAAAGACTTCCACAAAATAAAAAAGCTAATTATTTAGCACAAAATCAAAACATTATAATGATTTGTAAAAGATCATGTGTCACTGAAGACCTTAATAAAAAAACTTTGTCATGACAAGACTATCTTTTATATTAAAATCTATACATGGTGTTATTATAATATATATATGATATTCTATTTATCTTTCAATGAAACATTTAAAAAAATAAAATAAAAATCTTTCTAGGCCCAATTATTTTAAAAGTACTGTATACATCAGAAACCAGCTACTGTACACTTACAGTACCACATATGCTAGAGTGCTCAGAGCCTAAATATATTTGGAATAAATTTACTTCATCCTTTGCTTTAATAGAATATTAGTCCGAAATAAACTGAATACATTCATAAATAAATCTAACAAAGATGTCTAATGCATTTAGTTGACCCTATTGCTTTTATTTCATATTTACTGAGCTGATTTATTCTGTTTTCACTGAATTGTGTATTTACACTTAGCAAGCCAGATACAGATCCATTTACTGTTTGCTATCCAAATCCACTCACCTGCTCTCTCACCTGGTCCTGCGTCCATCTCTGTCTCTCCTCTGGTGTGTGAGGTCGTACCTTAAAGTTCCTCTGGAGCTCAGGATTGTGTCTGGCAGGGGGGATGTTGAGGGATTTGGGTCTGCCGTCATGACGGTGAGGCTGAGGGTACTGAGCAGGAACAGGGGCGGGTTCAGGTTTGGAGCGTGTCTCTGGCTGGTACCCGCTCGGTGCTGAATCAAGCGCCAGTTCCTCTGGACTCTGATCAGTGCCGCTGCTAAGACTGCCCATACTCATGCTCATCTTAATCTCAGCTACTATCTGATCAATATCCTCCTCTGCCTCCTCTCCTGTCTCTCCGTCTGTGCCCTTATGACCCCTGTATGGTGACGCACGCACAGAGTTTCCATTTTCCTCAGTGGCGTAGTAGTTACCAGCGTAACCATCCCTGTCTTGCCCCACCTGCGGCTCTTCCTCCTGATCGGGGCAGTAGCCCTCACTTCCTTCAACATCCTGCACTTCCCGATCTTCAGCAGCAGGTGGAATCTGTTCCTGATGGGGATCTGGATAGTGTTGGTGATGGTGATGGTGGTGATCGAGGACAGGTTCGGGTCTGCCATCGTACAGTTGCTGGTCAGAGTCCTGCTCGAGAACTTCACAACGCACTTCTCCATCATCACCTTGTGCATCATCCTCCCCCTCTACCCATTCCTCAACTGCTTCTTGGCACTCATCCGTGTCCGGAGGTGGCTCCATGCGACCGTCCGGATGTCCATACTCTGGATCGTTACAGTCCATTCCCTCTAGATAGCTGTCATCCTCAGGACAATAGCGGATGTAGTATGTCACACCTTCATCCTCCTCCGGCAGCCCTTCGTCAAAATCATCCTCTTCTTCATCAGATGTATTGTTAACATAGTCGGAGCTAGAGTCTCCATCCAGACTGTCCGGGTGGCTGTGGTAGTCTCTGTGGGCGTGGTCTGGAGTTGTGGGCGTGGCTGGTCGGCTGTCTGTCAAGTCTGCCTCCTCTTGGTTGTGGTAGGAGTTTTGGGACACCTCTGAGTCCCGGCGCTCTTCATACTCCTCCTCTGGGTGCTCAGGCTCGGGATACGGGGCTGTGCAGGAACGTGGAGCTGAAGCGTGAGGTTCTGTGGCCATGCTGCTGTTGGTCCCTGGCCTCTTCCTCTGAGCCATTGAGAACCGCTCACAGGTCGATCATCACTGGAAACCTCAATCCTGCCAAAAAACAAAACAAAAACAAAACACATTCATAAGTATGGCAACATTCATAAAAAGTTTTATTTAAACAGTCAATTTTATAAACGAAGGTGAACAAGAAAACCCTGACAAATAATAAAAGCAAAGGCAGGTGGATTTTCCCTTGTTTTAAGCAATTAACTTCTTTACAATGTATGTGACCAACAAACATGAGTATATACATAAAGGAAGTGTTCTTGTACTGTAGCTCATATAGTATACCATATAGTATAGCTCATATAGTATACATCTGAACTTCTGAAAAAAATAAATGCAGCCATGGTGGGGGCTTCCTTTAAATAGTAGTGCATTTGTTGGTTATAATTGCAGTTTAGCACCAAGCATTTGGCCATAAAAAGCCATGCTATAATGTCTGTCTCTTTTACGATTAGATTTACGACCATGTTTCCAATGAAGTCGTCAGAGTTGTGCAACAGCCTAAAGAGAACACACACAGGTCTTGATGTGTGAGACTGAACAGTTGAGCTGTAACACATCCACATATTCAAGCACTGCTGGGTGTATTGATCTCTGGGTGGAGGCAACATCTCTTCTCAGCTCTCCGCACCTGATCAATTTCAGTCATCCAGTCTGACTGATGTTCATTACACTTCTCCAGCACCATCATTGAACTGCTCCAGCTGAGATGATGTGAAGAGCAACACCTGTTCACTCAGACTTGACTTTCAAAGTCTCCAAAGCGGCCTAATTAAGCTATCAGCATAATGACAATTCAAATGTTTGGACAATTACATTGACATACACATTTGTTTGTCTACACTAAAATATTTTAATTTAATCATTTTAGAATGCTGATTGCTCAGCTGGACCACTAAATATTTGATTTGTAGCATTATTTGGTGAATGTAAAGTTAAAAATAACAGCAAATTTCAGAACAGAAAAACAAATCGTCCTGACTCTAAGTTAATAAAAACTAAGATGATTTTATGGGGAGAATGTTGGCAGTAAAAATTAAGAAAATAAATGACCCAAGTGGGTCAGCCGAATGCAAATTACTAAGCACTGAACATAGTATCAATAAATCTTTTGTTGAAAAATCTCTTTTTGGCGGCTCTTAAACACTAAGATCTTGACATCTTAAGACCTACATAAATGCTGGGATAAATCTCAAGCACCTAAATTGCAGTTTGAAAGGATGTGAACATGACAGAAAGAATGGTTAAAGTTTTCTGTCAGAAACTTGTAATAGTAGGCAAGACAAATTTTTTAACATCCAAAAGCAATTAGTTGTCAGTGTTCGGAGATAAATCATGACAATGGCGGCTGTACAGAGGCTGCATAATCACAATGTAAAACTCAAATCAAACCTGTAATGGTGTTGGTGTAAATCTTGTTCACCCTCTCTCAGACACACACACGCACACAATGCCATGTTGCTGTCTCTGTCAGATGCCTGCAACAACAGCTTACGGAGAGACTTTTATTGCTGCTTTCCCTTTTGTTCATCCTTTCTCCCTGCCTTTAATTACGCCTTCCATCACCAGTCATTACAACAACTAATTATCGTTGTGCTTCTCTCCTCCAATCTTAGAGCGCTCTAAGCGTGTGTGAGACGCTACATGAATTTGTTGACTTCTAGAACCTTTTACTGTCTACACAAATACAGCCACGTTTAATGAAGCCTTGATTTTTTGTCTTCACACAGCACATTTTACCCTCATTAAACTCATCACAATAGTTAAGCCCTATACGACTGATCATTTTACACCTCTTTGAAGAAATCACTGTTTTCTCTCCACCTGTTATCGAGGAGCATATAGTACAACAAGTATTTTATGAGCCCTCCCCCATCGTCTGTCAGCCAATCCCATCCGACTCTCTGGTAGCTACAGGCAGCAGTCTCCCAAGGGCGCCCCTGACCTTTCACCTCATTGCTCAGTCATAAACCACACCCAGGAATATTGTCAGGAGTGCGGTTAACCGGATTTATCATAGTGTTCATACAGTATCATTTCCATTTACTGAAGCTGAATACATTACCATGCCAATGACCAGACTGTCAAGAAATATGCAGAAGAAATCAATCTTGTCTGCCCAGAACAATCGGGATTGTGTTCATTTATGCACATCATATTTAATACGAAACATAAGGGTATTAAAGCAGCACTGCAAACAATATATTAAGATGAACTCAACCAAAATGGAAGCTAATGTGTTTTTTTACATATAAACACTTTAGAACAGAAAACACTACTAATAAATAACACACTATTATTATTTATTAACTATTAACCCTCAATAAAGTCCTAACTTGCTGCTTATTAATAGTTAGTAAGGCATTAATATGTGACCCTGGACAACAAAACCAGTCATAAGTTAATTTTCTGAAATTAAGAATTATACATGATCTGAAAGCTGAATAAATAAGCTTCCCATTGATTTACGGTTTGTTAGGATAGGGTAATATTTGACCGAGATACAACTATATGAAAATCTGGAAATTGAGGGTCCAAATGATGATCTTATCAATGCATATTACTAATCAAAAATTAAGTTTGAATATATTTTCGGTAAGAAATTGACTAAATATCTTCATGGAACATGATCTTTATTTACTATCCTAAGAATTTTTGGCAAAACAGAAAAATCAATAATATTGACCCAAACAATGTATTTTTGGCTATTGCTACAAATGTACCCCAGCGACTTAAGACTGGTTTTGTGGTCCATTACTACGGCTAATATTCTAGTAAAATTCATGCTAATAATCATGAATTTTAGCACACACTTGGCAGTTCACGGCTCAGGCTTCATTTAGTATTGGAACGAAAACCCTGCAAATTACCCAGAACTGTTTTGTTAATTGGCCACAGAACTTTTTAATTGAAAACTGGCATAAAACTGCTGTGGACTCCTGCAGAGAACTTTACAACCTCCAACTAAGATCAGACACAACAAACGGCTGTAAAACGCTGTTTTAGTCCCATGCAAAAATTACAAGAGAGGAGCCAACTTAAATAGACTAAAACGCAAAGTATTCTTTCCAGGTGGCTAAAAGCATTTTTATCTATTTTCCCTTGTAAATTCTGTTCTCTATGGCATTTTGAATGCTCTTCAAAGAATATTATAATTTAAGAACTATCATTTAAACCAAAAACAATTATAAAACCTGCATCTCAGTCAGACTTTTTATTCAGAACCTTGTAGTTTCTGAGATTGTGACAAATGGTGTGCCTCGCACTAAATTACATCATGTGACCCAAGGTTTCATTAGCCATTACAATGATTAAAACCTTGAAATAACTACAGAAAGTCTGTAGCTATTGCTTGAGGTGTTTTGGGAAGATACATTCATTTATTGGTTTTCACAGAAGCTAGTGACCTACTATACTACATCAGTATGATGCATGATTTCAATTTAACAGCCACCCAAGCCATACATTTAGTGTAGGAGAAAAAGCCTTACAGCACAAGCATCATTTCATGCTCAAAATACCAGTCAAAAGTTTGAGTTACACTGCAAAGTTCCTCCTAGTATGAATGTTTTTAACAATCCAAATTAAGTAAGTCATTCTATTCCCTCTAATTTTGATCATTGTCCTGATTTGTTTCATAATGGTGTCATAAATGTGACCCTGGACCACAAAACCAGTCTTAAGTCGCTGGGGTTATATTTGTAGCAATAGCAAAATACATTGTATGGGTCAAAATTATAGATTTTTCTTTTTTGCCAAAAATCCTTAGGATAGTACGTAAAGATCATGTTACATGAAGATATTTAGTCAATTTCTTACCGAAAATATATTCAAACTTAATTTTTGATTAGGAATATGCATTGATAAGATCATTTGGACAACTTTAAAGTAATTTTCTGATTTTTCTGTACCCTCAGATTCCAGATTTTCATATAGTTGTATCTCGGTCAAATATTACCCTATCCATTTATATATCAATGGGAAGCTTATTTATTCAGCTTTCAGATCATGTATACATCTCCATTTCTGAAAATTAACACTTACGACTGGATTTGTTGTCCAGGGCCACAAATAAGCTTTGTAACATTGAGCGGTGCCTAAAAATGCATGCAACTTAGACTTAGCTAAAAACCAGAAAACCAACATTCTGTTTCGTTTCCAATGAGCAGCAGTAAAGACCAGATACATCTGGTTACAAAACAGGAGGCCATTAAACAAGCCTACACACTATGCTAGTTATTTCCTAGAGACTTCCCCAACATCCCCAGCTTTAACTGAGCTAATGTGACTGTTAGTCTGGTTTATGTGCTGTTGTACTGACCTACACACACTGGAGGATAATTGTGTGGATTCAGCTGACACGCTGACAATGTGAAAATTGGGTTTCACAGCTGGACACATATGATTGGATAACAAGACAGATATGCCATAAGAGATCAAATAAATAAAACATTTGCATTTTCTGGTATTTTGCATGGAATAAACCCTGTTGGAAACACATTAACGATAAGATTCTAGCTTCTGAATCATTTGTAATAACCCTGATGATGCAACACAATGGTAAAAAAAAAGATGCTATGGTATTTCTGAAACGTGATTTGCTGGATTTCTTTGCTAATAACAGTGTAGATGAAAAGGTTACTGTCGACAGGGGTCCTCATTACTGAAATCATAGAAGCAGAGGGAACTCTGGGTAGAAGTCCAAAGGGGCGAGCACAGACAAACATTAATCTGTTCTTGTCCTTGGCGGTGTGAGCTACAGAATTGAATTTCATGGACTAAGGAGTTTAAGCAAGCGGAGAGAGCTACAGTGATGTCTTGGAGGAGAGCGTCCGGTGTCTACTCAGAATGGGAGACAGGATCACAACTGTCTCCGATCTCCCCATTTTTAAGGCAGGGTTAATTAAAATTAAATGTAAAAATACAAAAATAACCCTTTAATTTTGGGATGATTTTTGATAGAAACAACATTGCATATTACTGTCCAAAATGTTTCATAATTTATAGTTTCACAGTATACAGTATATACTGTGTATGTAACAATTTTCTTTTTTTACATTTTCTTTATTTGGACATAAAAAAGTAAAATCTTTACCTATTGCTATTTGTATGTAATATTTTTTATGTAAAATATAATCATTTTTAGGATTCTTTAATTACAAAGAGCAGCATTTATTTGACACAGAAATCTTTTTAAGCTAAATTCAATTCATACGCAGACACGTTCATTTAAATTAGGGATATAAGTCAAATATCCACTGCTATCATTTCACTTTCTTCTCAGTCACTCACACCATTTGAAAAAAAGGAATTAGGACACGAGCAGCACATCCGTGAGCACAGGACAGACTGTGAAAGAGTACATTTGAAACTCAGAGGTGATAAGAACTGAGATGAGTTCAATTCCCACAGTGCAATTCTTCATCCTCCAGTTCCTCCTGCATGTCTGGGCATTTTGCAGGCGCTTCACATCCACCGGTGTATTCCAGCGTGAGAACGGAAGAGTGATGCCTGGCACAGCCGTAGTGGTGTGCTGTCTCCTGTAAACAGGCTTATTTATTTCTGAAATGAGCTACAGCTTTAACTCACAGTGAGGCACTTTTCTTGTTTTCTTGACAAATGTCTCTACTCTTTCACTTAACAGAGATGAGTGTGGAGATGGGAGAATTGGATTTCTCCTTGCCCTCCTTACGATGAAGAGATGTGAGACTATGCAATGCTCCCTGCTTCCCCGTTTCCTTCACTGCTGTATTTAAGACGAAAAAACGTCATTGTTTATCAGGTGCTGAGACAGCAGATACAGCCAGAGCATCAGAGTTTAGCACATCTCGATAGCTATCTGCTGTATACAAAGCACACACATTTAGCGCTTATCATTGAGAAAAGTTTAAGAAATGCGACTAAACGTGTTTGGGAGCATCTCCTTAAGAAAGTCGAGCATAAACAGCAGTGATTCCAGCATCAGTGAGGCATAATCCTCTTTACTCTTTTGGTTCTCTGGTTAGCCAATGGACTGCTTGTGCCTTTTAATGACTTGCTTTATCAAGCGTGGCTTAGTCATTAAAGATGTGAAAGAAAGTCAGCCAGAAAAATTAGACTTGCGCCGAATAAATTCATGCTACACTTCACTTCTGAAGAGTCTGATCAGGGAATGAGTCGAAGAGCCACACTATTTGGCATATGAAATGCCGTCACATGCTTGTATGATTGGAATAGCATGTATTTCTGCATGTACTTTGCTTTGGGATTTTCAAATTTTGATCAATTGCGATTGATCGCATCCAAAATCTCATTTTGGTTTACATAATATATGTTTATGCTGTGTATATTTATTATGTATATATAAATACGTGTACATGCATGTATATGTTTAAGAAAAATATGTAAGGTTTATATATTAAATATTATATGATATAAATATATATACATACATATACATGTAAATATTTTCTAAATATATGCTGTAATTGTGTGTATTTTTATATACATAATAAATATACACATCACACATACACATATTATGTAAACAAAAGCTTTTGTCTTGTATTTGATTAATTGTTTGACAGCACTAATTAGATCATAATACTATATAATATAATATAATATATACATATTAATGTAGATGTGCACATGTACTGAGGTTAATTCTTTGTGACATTTTTGCCTGCATTAATGACTATGACAGTAATCTGCAGGCAGTGCAAAAATGTCCTTTGAAGTATTTTTGTTGATCAGCGAGTCTTGTATAAGAAATGCCATATAGTCAGATAACACCAAAGCCTACTCTTATGAACTCATGAACGTCATAAGAATTTTTCAACTTACGAAAAGTCTTGAAAACTGATTAGAACTTATCGTTTGAAGTTTCTTTTCTTTTTGTGAATCCAGTCCCAGTGATGTTGCCAAAGTACTTCTCTGTAAGAGAAAGATATCAGTGTAATAAGGGTGAACTTATCTAATTATTTTAGATATGAATTCATCTTTGTGCAAGTAAAAAGTGAAAAATAATGGCATAACTAAGGTTAGAAAAAAGAAAAACTTAAAAAAGCGAGATCCACTGAGAACATACTGATAGAAGAACTTCCTCTTTTCAAGAGAATAGGCAGAAATCCCACTGTGCAACCACTCTTGCCAACGGTGTTCTGAATAAAAGTCTTCCATGTAGGAAACTGATGCGCAGCATGTGTGAACCTTATGCATCAGAACTGTCTGAATCACCTTTATTACAGGTCACCTTGTCCCACACTCCCAACCGCTTTCATTTCTCATTTTCAACTGCAGGTTTGGTTCGGTCAGTCAAGACTTCAGTATCACCTACCTCTCAGAAGCTGCCAAAGAGAACTGGGGGCACATAATGTATGAGCATGGAGATTATAATAACACCCTGACTGAGAGGATAGCTTTACAATGTATCTTCCTCCTGTCTGCTCATAAGCCATTATTAAAACTTAATTCACCCAGCATGTACTTTTAATCTGTTGGCACTTTATAAGACATGAGGGTTCGGTCATATGCAATGGCACACTTCATGGTTGGTTATGATTTATAGGTTACATTGAGTTATCTTTCTTTTTTATATCGTTGGACTTCATCTTTCATAAATGAGACTTGAATCTGTGATGAATTTTGAAAACAAACATTAGAGAAGATATTGGAAACTCTTCCCTGCAGAGCAGTACTCTGGGGTTTTGCTTTGTGCTTCAGTCTTCCGACTCTCCTTGCGGGGAGAAAGCAGGGTTCTCTCATTGAGATTCTAGGTGTGTGCTCGTCTGTCTCTCTCTCACTGCAGGGAGGGAAGTGCTTATTTCCTGGACTAACGCTACCCCAAACCTCCTCCAAGGCCAGACCACCAGACCAGCCTCCTCTCCAAATCACCACGGCAACACTCTTTTGTTGGAAAGCACCGCCAGCATTCATAGCCCTGAATAATGGCTAACTGGTGGGCATCTCGGTGGTGGGTCAAAACAAGGTTCAAATGCATTTCAGCTGTGTGTGCAGAGTGAGAAAGACAATGCGAGAACACAGTATTCCTAAATCATGTGCTTGATATTCTACAGTTAAATCATAAAAATGCTTTTTTTTTCATCCTTATGTTGTTTCAAATACGTATGTACATGAAGTGAAACAACAGATCATGTAACATATGGACTACTTTTATGGTTCCTCTGTTGTGTTCCAGAGAAAACAATAACATGTGAATTGTGGTACTCAGGTGAACGTGCGTAGAATACTGGCACATAAGAGGAGAAAATATTGAATAAAGTTGCTATTTTTATTTCCAATCCTTACTTTTGTTTCCCAAGTATTGTCATAGCTTCATAAAATGAAAGTTAAACCACTGATGTCATGTGGACTATTTTAACGATGTTCTTACTACCTTTCCGGGCCTTGAACATGTCAGCTGTCAGAAAGCTTTCTGATTTTATCAAATATATCTTTATTCTTGTTCCAAAGATCAAAGAACAAAGATCTTACAGTTTTGGAATGACATCAGGGTGAGCGATTAATGACAGAATATTCAGTTTTGGGTGAACTGTTTAATTAACAGTTTTTAACAAGGATATCAATACTACTACTAATATTGACAATAACAAGGATTTCAATATTCTGTCATTGCATGCACAGAACATGCATCAACAGAAGAATGTGTGAAAGGATGATTCAAGCTGTGTGATTCAATTTTAGAATTTATTCCCTTTTTAGGATTTTAATGAGAGATTTTGTTCCTTTAAAAAACAATAAAAATAGCTTAATAATTCCTAATTACGAATATAACATGATTTCATGATTTCGTCTTCTACATAAAAACGAAAAACATAATAATACACACGTGAACAGGGAGAACACGTTTAAGGAAGATTCAGGCAGAAATGGGTTAGTGTGTTATAGTTATAATTAAGCCCCCCAAGGGTAATGTGTTAATGAAATAGCAGTGTGTGAATGGGTTCGGCTAAACCACACTCACTTGCATGCCCTGTCTCTCGCTCCGTCAGAATCTGTCCTCCCTGAAAGCCCACAAGCAAATCACCTGCTAATAATTGTCCTTACACATGCCTGCTGGTGCTGGCAGCAATAACTGTTTAAATGTTCACACCAAGAAGTCACACCAACTGCATGAAAATGCAGACAACTGTATAAAAGCATACTTAAACTGTTGAAGAAATTAATAAAAAAATAAAAAAATAAATCTAACCTAAATAAACAAATTAATAATAACGATTAATAAATGATAAATTAATAAATTCTCCAGTCTGAGAAGAAAGTAAGAAGAAGACAGAGAAAGAAAATCATACTACTCTGCTTAATTGTAAGCGAGAAGCTGAAGACACATCTAGACAGAAGCCTCATTATAAGCCCAGACGCTCATTCAGCCTTCATCCTTTTACATTTTCTTCCAAATTATACGGCTAAGATAATCACACCCCTAATAATACACAGAAAACTACATAACTACTCTCTCTGGTGATTATGTGAGCTGCTGCTGTCTTACACACCTGTATGCACTCTCTGTTCTTCCTACTTCACATTTGAAACTAGAAAAACATCAAGTCATTACATTGTAATGTTTTTGTAAGAGTTAAACTAATAGCTTGCCTATTTACTCACCCTCCTGTTGTTCCAAACCTGTATCACTTTTTTCCTTCTGTGAAAGTCGTTACCAAAAAAAACGTTTTGTTTTTTTTCCTCCCCACACAATGAGTCAGTGGAGTCCAAGGTGGTTTAGACCCTTTTGAGTTTCGAAAATATCGTCTGCGTTAAAAAAGAAAGTCATACAGGTTGGAGCAAAATGAGGATCAGAAAACGATGACAGCATTTTGGTTTTTGGGGGAACCTTTTATGTCAGCAGGAGCTGTGGCGCATAACAGCTGTTTACATGGCAAACACTTAACACTGTGTCGAGTTCACACAGGAGGGAGAAAATTATGCAGAACTGAAATACAACATAGTTGTATGTTTCATATATACAACATAGAACCACATCAAATTGCCTATCCAATTATTCCACATACTGTAGAGAAGGTGTTTACAGGTGTTTACCTGGTTTTAATTTACAACAAACAAGTGAATTATTTCTTTTTCTATTATAACAGCTCCTTGTTTCTAGCATGTGAGTGAAAACCTGCCCACACAATCCATACTTTTAGCACTTGGTGTGAGGAGTGGATCATAATCCACCAACCACCCAGAAGCCCTTATAGCTACACAGAAAGCCTCAAAATGCATTGGCAACAGCCTAGCAACCATTTACAACATCCACAAGGCAGTAGTGACTCAGCTCATATATGCTGTATACACTCACATATACAGCGCATCTCAGAGATGGTAGAGGAAACATTGGATATTGAGTTGTGTGTTTCTCTCTTTGAACACCTGCTGAGAGTCTGGCTCAGTCACTCACCAGTACTGACCAGCGGGCAACAATACTGTCTGGTCCAGGGCTGTCCACACAACCTTCAGTGCCATGCCTTCGAGCACAGCACATGTGGAAGCCACAGATGGCCTCCAATATGATGTGAATAGAGAATTAGAGAGCAAATTAAAAGAGGACAAGTTAGAAGGACATCTTGGCAGGCGATGGTAGTGCTGCTTGAGTATGTGAGTGAGTCAGTCAGAGTGAACTGGGCCGTTTCACTGTTTGTATCACTCTGCTTGCCTGTGTTCACAGCATTACAGAGTATGTGAGTTTTGCTTGGAGCAAAGAGCATGTTATTTGAAAGTCAACAAATCTTTTTTAAGTTCCCTCACCACTGAACATGGAACAGGATAGGTAGAACTCAAAGTGGAGTTGAGCACAGCTGGCTTCTTTTGGGGTTATATTCATTATAATTTATAATTTTTTTTACAAATGCATTATATATATATATAGAAAGAGAGAGAGAGAGAGTGGGAACGGAAAGTATTCA
This sequence comes from Enteromius unitaeniatus, assembly GCA_032359435.1. NCBI lineage: Eukaryota > Metazoa > Chordata > Actinopteri > Cypriniformes > Cyprinidae > Enteromius > Enteromius unitaeniatus. The sequence continues at coordinate 10,195,428 of JAUMHI010000043.1, read as the reverse complement.
GACCCCCTTAAAGTTTTCACTCTTTGTTATATTGCAGCCATTTGCTAAAATCATTTAAGTTCATTTTTACACATAATTGTTGACATTTTTGCAGATTTATTAAAGAAAAACTGAAATGGTCCTAAGTATTCAGACCCTTTGCTGTGACACTCATATATTTAACTCAGGTGCTGTCCATTTCTTCTGATCATCCTTGAGATGGTTCTACACCTTCATTTGAGTCCAGCTGGGTTTGATTATACTGATTGGACTTGATTAGGAAAGCCACACACCTGTCTACAGTATATAAGACCTTACAGCTCACAAGACATGTCAGAGCAAATGAGAATCATGATGTCAAAGGAACTGCCTCAGAGCTCAGAGACAGAATTGTGGCGAGGCACAGATCTGGTCATGGTTACAAAAAAATTCTGCTGCACTTAAGGTTCCTGAGAGCACAGTGGCCTCAATAATCCTCAAATGGAAGACGTTTGTGATGACCAGAACCCTTCCTAGAGCTGGCTGTCCGGCCAAACTGAGCTATTGGGGGAGAAGAGCCTTGGTGAGAGTGGTAAAGAAAACACAAAGATCACTGTGGCTGAGCTCCAGAGATACAGTCGGGAGATGGGAGAAAGTTGTAGTTAACCATCACTGCAGCCCTCCATCAATTCTGTGTTGTTCTGTCAATATGGGGTCTTGTGTGTACATTAATGAGGGCTTAATCAGAACTTTATTGATTTTAGCAAGGGGCTGCAATATAACAGAGAGTGAAAAATTTAAGGGGGTCTGAATACTTTCTGTACCCACTGTATGCGTGTCTGTATGTGTTATTTTTCTTGGAAAATGTTAATGTAATGGACATTAATTTATAATGTTGTGTATATATATATATATATATATATATATATAGAAAGAGAGAGAGAGAGAGATTTACACAACACATAATTATTAGTTGCAAAAAATATAGATATTTTTCTTATTACAAATATATATATGTGTTGTTTTTATTTTGTTTAATTAAATAATCTAAAAACGTAAATCATCCATAAAAAAAAACAAAACAAATTTTAACAGCAACCGCTCTTTTCTTTCTCTTCTTCACCCACAACACATCCACACCACAACACAGGACAAAGCCGCCATTGCAGTAGACGGCTTGCCTCATGTCAGCCATCTGGGCTGTGGCAGCTGGGAGCAGACCCTTCAGTGCCTCCAGAGAGAAAAGGAGAGAGATGGGGTTGACAACAAAAAGAGGGAGAGGTGGAAGGAGCCAGAGAGGGGGAGAGAAGCACAAAAGCAAAAATGGAGCTAGTGTGTGAAGTGACAAATCAAGACCACCGAGTTTAACTTTCAAACAGCCCCAGGCACTCTGATCCATCTTATTTGCTCTTCCCTAATATTCCTTATTGCTGCGTTTATGCAATCAAAACACAAGCGAAAGCACAAAATTAAGCATATATCACCATTAGCAGCAGCGTTTTGACACAAACCCCATTTTGAACGCAACAATCTATATTTAGCCTTTATGAATCTCCCTTTTATGAGCCCCCAACATTAGTTTCAGTATTAGTACAGCACTGGGATACAGAACACAATAAGGCTGCAATAAAACTAGACGTCTGAGAGAATAAGTAGATACACTGAAATAATGAGAAGCAGAACTTGCTGAGGGAAACCATCTAGTTTCACTTGCTATTACAGGTTAAGTTGGACTGCTTTGCCTGAGAGAATCAATCAATCCCACCCAATAACATTCCCATGGTGTACTCCACATGCCCTCATATAAATGATGGCCATGACCTTTGCTAGACATATGATGCATGAGTCATTATGGCACCTGTGCTTGCTGCTGAATACAGATTTCTAAAGCAGGGTAACATTACAGCTCACCCTCATTATGGCAGCATCTCTAATATGTCAGCAGTTGATGAATATACTTATCGAGCAGAAACAAATTGCCCAAAATGCACATTTTATAACACAAACAACCGATTGCATTACTGACCAGCAACCGCAATTTGTAGGCCAATAATTACCAATAATTCTTCATTATAAAGTAATATTAAAAAAGAGAGCGCATACCAACCAAATCACCTTTTGTGAAACTGCCTTCAGATAAAATGCATCCATGACAGATTTGTGAGAGCTTTCTGCCTCTTTTCCAGTAACGACAAATGAACTTTTCATTTGCCGAAAGGAAGTTGATTAAAAGTCGACAGGGTTGGTGGATTGGTTGACGCTCAGGGTGATGAGGTGGATGATAAATGAAGGCTGAGTAAGAAATGGTCAATACCAGGAAGGTTAAACTCAGAGATAATGCAGCTCTGAGGCAGAGAAACATGGAAAAGCTCCACCCACTGACAGCTTCAGCTCATTAAATATTCATGAGGCTGCAAATGACACAAAGACACTAGGCTCATCTACCGAGGTGCACTGGGAGCACAGAGTGCGTAGGCAGATTTTTGCACACATCCTCCTAGTTATTTCTAGGAGAGGTACACATCTGAGGATAGAATAGAGATAATCAGAGTCATTCTGTTTTTTGTTGAGCTTATTATTATCTGACATCACACATCAAACATTTCTGGGTCCAAATCAGATTTCCAAAGGAAATACCAAACAGGGAAAATAGAAGGTGTGCTGTAACACTACTGAAAATCATGATCCTATCATATTACATAATTATTATAATAAATAAAAATAAACATAAATTAAACCAGCTTTTTTTGTTACTTGAAATAAAAAAAAATGTTAACTGAAATAAATATTAAAAATAACATTAAAATAAAATAGTAATACTAAAATAGTAATCAACTTAAGCTTATTTAATTTTAGCTAGATTCTGAGTCAACATTTCTTATTTTTATTTAATTTAACATATGGCAAAAACTAAAAAAATAAATGAAAAAATAATAAAAACTACAGAAATATTTAAATAAAACAACAAAAAATATTTTAAATCACAATACAAAGCAAAATTACTAACATTTTACAAATGATAAAAATCTAATTTAAATCAAAGCAAAAATCCCTAAACCCTGTGATACTAAAGTAAAACTGCCAGGACGCTAATTTTTATTTTTTAAATGCTTAACTTAAATGTGTGATACACGTTAAATAATGTTTATAAATGAAAGACAGTATTCTCATTTAAAACAAGTAGATGCTTAGACCTGGAAACTGTTTTACTTACATCCTGACTTAACAACTGAATTACTCTATATCATATTTACTACAATGCATTAGTTTCTTCAGCACCATCCAGTATTGTGCTGTGCAGCTGTATGAAAGTGAGGTTAAAGCCCTGTCCTATTCTCAGAGGTTGTGGAGGTCTGACCAGTGCCAGGGGACCCTGCAGGACAGAAAAAGAGGAAAAGGATACAGGCAAGAGGGCCAAAATCACCCGGTGCATCAAAGCGCTACCAATCGGCACACTCTCCGCATCTAACGCCCAGCGGAACAACGAGTCCCAAAGCACAGAGGAACAGAGTGTTCCTCCTCATATTTCTCACCGCTGGGACACCGCAGCAACATAAGTCAATTCAAAAATAAACACTATAGCCATGAAATGAGTTCAGAATCTGAGGGTCTGTTGAAGAACTGAGGGTGTGAGAGCACACGTAAACATGCAATACACAGTCTGACAGGCCTTGTGCGCGCAGTACGAATAATGCATGATTCAGAGCTATTTTAAGACGTGTTTTCAGCACACTTTGAGTTGCATGCTACTTTCTACCCACGTTATCTGTATGAATAAGAGAATTCAGTGTAGTTTGGCTTCTTTAAGCTCATGTACAATCAGAACTTTTACTCTTAAACTGCATATGAATGTCAAAAATAACCTGTCTGTCTTTACTGTGTTTGGAATTCCTTAGAATTGAAGAAAATACATGCCAAACATGTTCTAAAAATCCCTTTTACTCAAAAAATAAGCGGTTTTATAACTAACCTGCCTCTAAATGTCTTTTTTGACAGATATGCTAAGATTGAAATTTGAATTAAATAACTTTATTCAAGTTATTTCGTATGGCAGAATCAGTCTAGCTACAGGTTAAAGCACTGGAATAAATTTTAAGGTTCATATCAGGTACACACTTTCAGTGTGAGAGGATACTATATTTGCAGAGGGTGATAGGTCAGACTGTCAGCGCTGCGCTTCTCTCCACACTTATTTTGAACTGAAGAAGAAAAGATCATATTGTGTCTGCTTTCTGTATCATTTATTATTTAAAAGAGTAGAATGCCTTAGGGTTGAAAAGCAGATCAGACTGGCTGAGTCATATCAGTTTTTGGGGAAAAGCAGGTCAAATAAATAGGCTGACCGTGAATCTTCAGTCATCAAATGGTATAACAGTGTCTTACTGCTAGAAAACAAAACAACGAGACATGCTACAAGGTGCTTTCTGACATGTAGTGTGATCTGCATAGACAGAGACTGTTGTAAAGCAGGTTCTCACAGAAGAAGCAGTGTTCTCTTATCTACTTAAGCAGGCTGTTTCGCCCATCATCTTTTAGGTTTTGGATTACCATGACAGGCTGACATCACAAAGTGCCTCGGCAGCTTTCTGTCTGAGTTTTGAGACTAAAGCTGTAACAGGATACTGAGAGCACTCCTTAGAGGTCTTCAAACCTGCTCAGTAAAGACTCGCTATCTAAGTTCAGTTCCAACCCGATTGAACAAACCTTTGTGTAATTTAAGTGACCCGGAAGATTTTGATCGTACAACAGTGGATCTCCAGAGCCTTATCTGAAAGCTTATGCAGCTGACTTATTTAATGAATTAATTAATTAGTCACATACGTTTCATGGAATTTGAAAAATACCTACAATTTGGACTTCAAAGTGATTCGAATTAACTTGCTGATTTAAGCTTTTATTGTGTTTCACAACTTGTAAAAAGAACACATCAGTATTAATGAAAATAATAGTGAACATTATTAAATATCTTAATAACAAACAAGTATTTTATCAGTGAGAATATAAAAGCTAGTAATTTAAATTCAGGATACAACATTTCTTTACACAACACAGTAACATACTTTAGTAAGGGCTAATCATATTTCAGGGGATTTGGCATCAGCAAGTCTGATAAAGGGGGAAATTATTACGTTTTGTAGCTAAAACATCAAATTATTGTTTTGTTTGCTCAAGTACACTCGATGGACTGGATTCATTTGGAGCAACGTTTATGTTCTGAATGAAATCAAGCGGCCTTAATGACTAACAAAATGATATCAAAAAGAATACGACAGTCTGCCAGAACACATACTGTATATATTTGTAAGCACACACCCGCATACAAACAGCACTTGATCTCAAGACGAATAGCATCTAAATCCAGCACACAGAGATCATCTGATTAGTTCAAGCGTGGCAACACCGAAACGTTCAACATCTAAGGATGCTGTTTTAAGGTACTTTATCTTTAACTACAACAAACTGACAAATCAAGCAGGCAGCTGAGGGTATGTTTCTCTTTAAGCATCTGTAATAAGCCATCCTACAGCCTGTGAATCGATTCAGTATGCATCTGAAAGCATGTGTGACGGCAAGGCGACAGAAACTTCCTGTTCTCTCCGCATTCAGAGTGACTGCTCTGCACCAAATGCAACGGATTAAGGGCCTATCATCACTGCGGGGAGCGTATCATCAGTTTACACTGAGGCTTTTCATGGCTCCTGTTCATTAAATAGCCAGATCTGCTTTTTTTACATCTTTTTAAAGACTTTTTTATGAGAACTCATACCGTCACTGGTCTAAGCACAAGAAAAAAGCATTCTAACCCATCGGTTTAAACAGCGGGCTGACGTTTGTTAGGGTCCGACGTGGCTGCTGCCCTCCTGGGTGTTCTGTCAGTTTGATGCTGATGGATTGAAACTATCTGAAGAAGATTATGAGCCTCGGTTTAGATCTGAGGGTGAATCACAACACAGTCTCACTCTTTCACTGCATTCGGCAGGACGTCTAACTGCCATAAGCGAAGCAGGCACAGTTTGAATTGAATCCCTTCTCTCTGCATCCGCTAATCCTCTTTTGCACTTGATCAATCATGAGCTTGCCCAAACCCAATCACACAACACACTGCAAAGAAACTGAAAAGAGAGAGGAAAAATGTGTCTGTCCAAGCAAAATCCCCCTTGAGGATGTTTCAGTCACAACCAGTTTGCACCGGTTATAACAGACATGTTGAACAGATGTTTCATAAAGATAGGAAGATGTTTTCATTTCACTTATTAGGTTAATATAATGTAATCTAATAACAACAGCAGGACATTTAGGTGTAATGTTTATTCACACCAGCAAGAGTTAGAGGATCCAAAAGCAGTTTTATTATTTTTCAACAATAATTAAAGCATTATCTAACCAACACGCAGCCCAAATAGGACAAGGGAAACATGGAGCATAAAGACACAAGGGCTAATGCGATAACAAGACAATAAGCAATGACTGAAGAGAATAGATCAACAGAACCAATTGGTGCATTCAGTCATATAGGACGGACTGTATTTACGAGATGAGCACACACCACCTGAAGCCACAATTACCAGTGAGAAAATCAATACTTTCTTTAAACTCACACTGACCTTAGCTACTGTTACCATCCACCATTTTCTCAAAATGCACCGAAACATTGTTGCTGAGTCACTGGTGACTCAAGCTTTCCAGAGAAGAATATATAGACGCTCTTTTCAAATAAATGTTCATAAGTTGAAAAATCGGCACTGTATTCCATCAAGTTAGTGTGTAATTTAACATTTTTACTACAGACAATTGGTGCATAAAATCCATTGCAATGTCTACATTTATTCTAGCCCGCATAAGAACGATATCTAATCATATTTAGGAGCTTTTTCTGAAAAGAAAAAAAAAACAACAGCGTGCAGAAATTTCCAGGTAATTCCAATGGGATGCACTGTAAAGCTCGTCTGACTTACAACAGTAACCAAGATGGAGAAGAACAGCATTAATGCTTGCCAAAAAAACTAAACATTTCCTCCTCCATTCTCTGTGGCAGCTTGAGAATGGTAAAATACACAGAGCATATCATTTGCTCTTCATTATTTTGCATTAGTGCTAAAAAAGCTTCCTCTAAGTGTAAAAGTGAGAGAAAAACATGAAATTGTCCAGATAGTCAATTTTATTCCAGCCAAAAATCAGTTGAACGCACATCATGTTATTATTATGATTTCCACATTCATTCAACTTTCCAGGAGAGCTTGAATGCAGCACATTACAAAACTAGACGCTCCTGAGAACAACAATCTAGTCAAGAAAATGGAAACAGAACTTCAATACACAAAACCTTTTCATTAGACATTTTTCCTTCCCAAACTGAAAGCTAAAACACTAAGCTAACACTGAAGGAGTATTTCGGTATTGTCAGTTTTTCAATGAAAGTCTTTGGAGGAGGGTAGTCTGCATGCCTCCATTTCCAATTTCCATCCATCAAAAAATATGCTAGAAAGGGCACGAGGCAGCACAGCAGGAAACACCAGCACGTTTTGCATTTTTGTCTCCATCTGTATGCAAATGCTTCCATTATTGCTTGATTTGTAAGACCAAGGGCAGCAACACATTTCATCAAATGCTACATTTCCCCACCTACTGATGTTGTGCTCTGAATAAAGCACAAGGCCAAAGAAACACAGCGGAGAGCAACAGAATCAGTGTTCTGCGAAACAAAGACACTAATTTACAATCAATGAGAACCAATAACATTTTAGGAAACATACAAAGTCATAAGGACATGCAGTATGAGAGAAACAAGGAAATATATTCAAATTTTGGCGAGAAGGGACAGGCACATAATAAACGTGCGGCAATAATACATCTAAAGAACTTGTGAGTGTCCATATGCGATATCACTGAATATCAGCAAATCATGCGAGTGCACAAGTGTTTCTGTGATGACCAACTCCAAAAATGACTCTTATAAGACAGCTCATTTTCAAGAGTCAGTCTAAAGATTCACTAAGCAGTCGAAAATGGTTTGAATCGAAGTCACAATCAATTAATTTTTCGGTTGTTCCCTATTAAAATGAACCAAGATTTTCACTCTGATTTTCACTTCACATTTGCAAGTCCTGTTGGAACCGTTTTTCTGTTTTTGCTCTAAACACACATACATAATTTACCAAACTAGATCAATACTTAAGGTCCTTGGCTGCACACACTGAACTAGAAACGTTACAACAACATATTTTTATACGTTTATACTAAATACATCAATGAATAATAGCATAGTGTGTACTAGGTTTCCCTTAACTATCACAATATTTAAATCAATGTTACAATATCTTAAGGAAAAAATGCACGTCTCTGCGCCCCTCCCCATCTCTTCCAAATAGGCAGATTTTTCTTTGCTCATATATCAAGATAGAGCCAGCAAGATTAGGAAGTTGATACCCATGTTAATAGACAACCGAAGACTGCTTTCACAAAGAGCCTCTTTAGTCTGACCCCGCCCTACGCTGCCTCCAGTAAACCACTACAGGTCACCATCTTTGCCATTTTCTTTCACCACAGGAAACAGTCCTTTCAAAAAACCACAATGCTAAAGGACATATCCTTATTAAATATTTGTGTAAGTAATGACAGTGAATACATAGTGAGGAGTGAGGTGTTTGGGCAGCCGTGCCGCTCTGTGATCCTTCCTCCACCTCATCACATCTTCAAAGACATTTCCCACGATACTGCACTACTCCACCCGCCCCACCACTAACACAGAGCCTCTGAGCATAGATTAGCATGGGCCGCCCTTCCCCCACATCTATTATTGCATCCACACACCTTATTATATGGCACAAGGCCAGACATGTTAGTTTTAAATGACACTTTTGTCATGAATACAGAAAGCTGTTAAAAAAACAACCAACAGTGTTATCCAGGGTTGTACGATATTCAGAAATTAACTGAGAATTATTATTTTTTATTTACAATTCAGCAGCTCAGTTTGAGTTGAGGTAGCAAACTGAATGCAGAATTGCAATTGAAATTTATGGAAGTAGAATCAAAATGCACTGAAATTCCAAAGAAAGAAATTTGTATCATTTCAACAAGTTTAATTCATAACAAGGAAAGAGAGGATTGTCAGGATGAATTTTAAATGACCGGTTGATACAGTTTTATATGAAGATAAACATTAACAGACAGAGAAATATTGGTTTTAAATGTCACTTATAGAATAGCATTCAATTTATACAGCTGTTCAACAATGTATATATATATTTTTTTTATTAGTGTTGAAACAAGGATACATTAAATTGATCAAATGTGACAGTATCATAAGTAAATTACATTAAAAATGCTGTTCTTTTAATTGATAAAAAAATTCTGGGGGAAAAAAACTCATTCATAACATTCAGAAAAAATGTTAAGCGTCACAACAGTTTTCAACATTGATAATAAAAAAGAAAAGTTTCTTGATCACCAAATTAGCATACTAAAATAATTTCTAAAAGAAATGCTGAAGCCTGAAGTAACAGCTGCTGAAGATATAAAAATCTATTTAAAAAGAAAACAACTATTCACAATAAAATTAAAACAAGAAAACTAATTTCACAATATCACTGGTTTACTAAATTTTGATGGGTATAAGAAAGAAAAATGAAAAAAACACCTCAAACGTTTGGTGATAGTGTACTTTTGTAAGCGTAAATAAATGCAATATGTGCTTTTCTATAGGCAACATATTAATTATCACATAATTTTCAAAAATGCCTTTCATTCGAATTTCAGATCAGCTGGTTCCAATTCCTGTTGCCAATTGTTAATTTTGCCCCACCCAGTTTATCAGTTGGAGAATATATAATGACAATTCACACAGAATCTGAACAATATTTTGTTTTAAGCACAGCAAATTTCCACCATAACAATTGAATCATATTAACCATTCCTTCAAATTCAGTGCAGGAAAAGTCTAGGCTTGAATATGACAGACAAAACAAGGGAGACATCCATTTGGTGTGATTGCTGTTTGTGCAGAGAGCATTCTCATTTTAAGAGACACTTACCGATTGTTGTGGGGCGAAGAAGATCTCTCAGGCACAAAACTAGAAGAGAAAAACAAAGAGAAGAATAAGAACATCACGACACATCCTCACCTGATAAAACATGCAACTTCAGTGATCATATAAAGACAGATGACAACACATACATAATCTATAAATCATCTAGGATTTTTTGTAAAGCTACATCAGCGAGTGACAAAAGACGAATTGTGAGTTTGATTGACACATTTCTAAGACATCTAGAAATTTAAAATGAAATCAGGAAGCTAGTTTTCTTCAGCATGTCTCACACTTTGACTCTGTTTGGAGCCGAGAGTTGATTTGCGTGCTGTGATTACTGAGCACCAGCTCACAAAGAGGCTGATTCAATCAACAGTGCCGCTGCTCTGGCACAGTCTAAGGAGGGAGGAGGAGAAACAGGGACGTCCCAGCCGAGACAAGTGATGCAGAGCAGTCTCTCTGTCTTTCCTCTCCTCCTGACAGTGTCGCTTGTTCTCCTGTGGGGGTGCTTCAACACGAGCAGATGTTTGCCATTAGATAAGACTGATAACAACACCACACATGCCCCTACAGACTTGGGTGACTTTGGCAGTCATTTGTACACCTAATTGTAGAAGTGTCCTATAAATTTGTCCATTTCCTAAGGGACATGTGTCTTCCAGATGGACCGAGACAAACAAAAATCAAATCTGATGTGAAGTGACACCGTCACACCCTATTTTCTGCACCTGCCCCGGACACAACGAGGAGAAAATTTCCATCAGCTATGATCGACTGAGAAAGACAACGACATCTTTATTAAAACAGGAGAGAGCTCCCAAGGAAATAAAGGCTTTGAGGCTTATGACTAATGATTAATATAGCATACTGTTTAGGGAAATAAGAAAATGAATGATGAGGACATTGTTTGCACAGTTGCACATCTTTTTGACATCTTGCTGGCAGATGCTGCTCTTTCAAATGCAGTTCAACAGCAACTGGTAAATCCACAGTGATAAGTCGAGTAATCAGCTCTATGGACAGATGGAAAGACTGAGAGGAAGAGAGGAAATATGTGCACTCTTTCTCTGCGTTCTGAAGAATTACTTTGTCCGAAATGAAAGTAATGTCATGGCTTTCTAAACATCATCTTTTTCAAAACCTGTTCTTTCTTTTGAAGTACACAAAAATTTAGCAGAATGTTGATGTAGCTTTTTTCTATACCATGAAGCAAACCCCAGCTGTATAATATGGCATATTAAATGCATGCTTTAAAAAAGGATATATATAAATGTACCATTTAACTGTTAAGGGTCTTTAGATTTTTTGCACTAACACAGGCTGTATTTATTGGAATGAAACAATCAACTGTTGTTAACATTATTATTATTATTAATTTAAATATATAGTCATAAGATATATATATATATATATATATATATATAGTAACGTCACAGTCAGCTGGAAGTGCCAGCCCAGATCAGGGGATGGCACTTCAGTGCCCAGCGAACTTTCAGTGTTTTATGTCTGTTTTCATTCAGGTACCCTCATCAATGAACTCATGTCTCCGCCCACTCGTTGGTTGTCTTGGTGTTTGATTGCTTGCTCCACCCTCTGACCTAGTTACATGTGTATAAAGCCCGGAAGTGTTTGTCTGTCTCTACGGTCCATTGCACTGTCAACCAGTCCTGTATTTTCATTCGTGTTCTTTCGTGTCTTGGTTTCCCTGTCTGGATTTATTGTTACTGACCCCTGCTCTCGTTTGGATTATTGCTTTTGCCTCTCCCTTTGGACTCAGTTCGCTGTTTGTTTTCGACCCACGTCTGGACACTGACTACTCTCTCTCTTTGCCTCTACCATTGTTGATGACCCAGCCTGTCTGTGTTTGCCCTGTTGTCAACAAACACTCTGCATTTGAATTTGCACGTCTCGTTGTCTATATATATATATATATATATATAACATTTTTATTTATTTATTTTTTTCCCTGTGATAGCAAAACAAGAATTTTACACAATCAGTCTTCAGATCACATGATCCTTTAGAAATCATGCTAAATATGCTGGTATGATTTCTTACTTTATTAGCAATATAGAAAACATTCTTTCTGCTTATTATTTTTTGTGGAAATCATGATACATTTTTTTCAGGACTCTTTGATACATAAAAAGTTTAAAAGAACAGAATGTACAGAATAAACAGTAAATATATTATATTAAATAAAAAAAAAATTAATAAAAAAATAAAAATAACTGTCCCCAAACTTTTGAAAGGTAATGTATATTTAAAATATATTATAAAATATATATATATATATATATATACACATGGATCTGTAATCATCAGACAAACAGGTTTAGAATGACAATGAGGGCGAACAATTTAAGAATAAAAAATGTTCACTTTTAAGTCAACTGTCCCTTTAAGACTTGCAGACTTTTTATAGACTTCCGTCTTCTTTTTCTGTCTTTCTCTCAGAAAGCTCTACCCTCAAAGCCATTTTGATAAAAGCTGCCATCTGGGGCGGAAGCAGGATCTAATTTTCCAGCCAACTCCTGTCAAATGGTAGTGTCCGCACTGCATGCCGACAGAGCAGTGTGGCTAAAATCCCCTCTCCACCCCTGCAGACCTGCTGCTCGCTGCCCTCTCCTCTATTAGAAACACAGAAGGACAGAATGTTGCCACTGGTGTCAGCATAATGGCTCCTTTGAGGAGCCTGCCTGAGAAAGACCATCTGGAGGATGAAAAGGACGAGAAGGTGGACAGGATAGGTAAGCCGAGAGATGCTCCTGCCATGTCTCCATCACTGGCCTTTGATTATAGGGGGAAAATAGTTCCTTGTCAAGACACTACAACATGTCTCACTCTGTCCAAAAAACCTTAATAGCTCAGCTGTACTGGTAGAGTAAATAGCAAATGCTGCCAGCAATAATATGCTTCTCTTTACCAAATAGTTCAATTTTAAATCTTTTTATTGATGCCCTGATTGGTGAAATTAATGGATTAACGTTTTTTGAAATGTTTGTGGTCGATGAGATAAAAAATAAAATAAATAAAGGATTGAAACTAAAAGAGTAAATTATGTCAAATGTCTCTTTAATTAAAAGTAAATAAATTAAAAAATAAATAATCAACAAAATGTTTAATTGGTACCATGACAGCAAACATGATTATATTAAGTTACACCAACAAATACCATTTTTAAAAGTCAAATGAGGTAGAAATAGATGCATTTCCATGTTAACTTTTTGACAGTGAAGCTCTATGAAATCTTCAACTTTCAAACATATCAAAACTCCTCATGCCTCTAATACCAATTGCATTTTAACATCTAGCACCATAGATCACGGTGTATCAACTCAGTGCTGCAGATGGAGGTAAACACACACAGCCTATTTATGTCTTCAAAAGAGTGCTGCGCTTTGAGTGGAGAGTCACTACTGCCTGACTCAGGATCCCATGGGAGAAAATAGTTTTTCAAGGAGAGGAGGAAAACAAGCTGTGCTCCCTGACAAAGGCTAGTAGTGAAACCAAACAATAGATACCTTTCATCATAATATAGCCATTGCGAGGTTTATTCTATACCTCATGGTCTTCAGAATCTAACAATGAGGCTGCCTCAGTAGATTCGATGCATTAATTCATATATTACAAACCCCTTGACATCTGTTTATCAAGCTCAAGCATCATATTGTTATTTTATGTGGAAATTTTTCTTCTTTTTTTATTCTGGCATAGTCTACAATCTTTGTTCTTCTTGTTCGTCTTCCTATTAGCTTCAAAACCTGCTGTTACAGTTTCCTTGATAACAGATGCTTGCTTGTGAATATTAAGTGTTATAGTCAGGGTAAGAAAGGAAATGAATAGGTGCATAACAGGAAAAAGAAAAAAGTTAATAATCTCCTTAAAGCTCCAGGTGAATTCAGCTGAAATTAACAGACCTTGTTTGGATTAATGTGATGATTATTCAGGAATGTCAGGGATAGCGTTCTTCTGAAACACAGCGTGAGGATTTGCTGCTGTCTGTGGTGCTGAAACACCTTCATGTCACAGGAACAGAATTCGATGGAAATCCCACATAAACAACATCTGACTAGTGTCATGTTACACACCACACATAATCTGTAGGGTATATTCACCAGTTGCGGTAAACTGTACACCTCATAACTGCAGTATGGATGATATTTGATATAAATACCATACATACAAAACACCTGGGTGTTCAAAAGCATGTGACTTATTTTTAAACCTTCGGGTTTAGGCCGGTGTCTAAGCAGAAATGACAGAGCTTAGCAAAACTGTAAAACCTCTAATAGTAGATTCAAAGACGTTACTGGTTAAAAGATTTCACATAAAGTCACATAATGTTCACTCTTAAAAATAAAAGTACTCAGCGATGGCATAGACGTACCTGTTTGTCTAATTGGTTTAATAAAGAAACTATGATTTACAAAAGAAAATTCTTCAGATGTGATGCAGAGTTTAGTTTCAACTTCCCTCAACACACCTGCATGGAAGTTTCTAATATGCCTAGTAAGAGTTTGATTAGCTGCTTCAGGTATGTTTGGACAGCCCTGTTGTGTGCCATATTCTGAAGACATGCCGTAGCTTTGTTAAACAAACAGACTGAAATTTACAGATTAATGAACAGAGTGTTCAGTTTAAATTGGGAACAGACTTTAGGGAATAAATTGTTCAGGTAACTCAAGTTAAAACAAAGATGTTACACTCCTACAACTATGAATGCAAAAAAGTGTAACTCAAACTGATTGACGTTTTCAACAATGTTTGAGCATAAAAACATAATTTATGTGCCACTTTAAGTCTGATTTTGTTGACGATTTAAAATTTAAATTTAAAAGCATGTCAAGCAGTTTTTGAGATTTGATGAGGTCCCTCTTTCCAGTAGATGAGACTCAGTCTTGGACTTGAAAATAGCTGTCAAGAGGTGTTACAAATATGGCCACACAGTGAACTCAGTTTATTTTTCATACAATACTGTTGTTTGTTTTTATAAGACTTAAAACATTAAAAATGAAGTTATAAACTACTTTTTAAAAATGTTTTCTTGGTCAGAATAATCTCTAGAGGAGATTCTTAAATTCAAGAACTTAAAAAAACAAACATAAAATAGCACAGGGAGTGAGGAAACAGCAACTTCCGTAGATATTTACTTCAGTTTCATAAAATGAATATGATGTATGCTGTAGAGGTGAGTAATCAGACCTCTGCTGCAGGAGGCTAAAGGGAATGACCTGGATGAATGATGTAAATCTAGGTCATTTCCTTTGCTCTTTCATCTGTCTCTACCTCTGTATCTCATCGTCCCTTTTGTACAAAAATCTCTCTCTCTCTCTCTTTCTCTCAAACTTTCTCTCCAAAATACCCCAACGCTCTCTGCCTTTCTCTGTTATTCAGATGCACATTTCCCCCTCTTTGTTCTGAAGGACGAGCGCTGGCTATAGTCTACCAGTCATCAGTAATGCACCAAACCTAGTGACATCCCAGCAGCCACAGCCCAGGAGGTTCTGCTGTAGGAATGAAAATCTATTTTCATCAATCTCCTTCCTCACATAGGCTTCCTTTACAACACACTTTTCATTTCATAGGCTTGCATAAGCCCCTTTTCTCTGCCATTTAAACCCTATGAACCCCTATATAAGGTTGCAGGCTGCTGTGTCAATGTGCCTTAGTTTGCTAGAGCAAAGCTGTTCTCTATGCTGCAGGTATGCATGGGTTTGTCTAGCACTGAGACTCTATGCAGCGCAAATGCAAAAGGGGATAATAAACGCAGACAATGGGTGAAGATAATCTGTACTGACCTGTAACAAGCTTCCACTGCCAGGATCTAAGAGGATCAGGAAACAGCCTATTAAACAGTGTCTTTTATCCACTGTATTTGCCAGAATCTCAATTATCTAAACTCATTTTTAAATATTATGAAATACATTTTTAAATGTGTGTATATACACACACCATTTAATTTTTATATTTACATAATGTATAATATTTAACATGCTTGTATATAACCACATACATACCATCATTTAAGATATATATACATATATATATACAGTGGTGGTACAGAAAGCATTCAGAGCCCCTAAATTTTTTCACTCTTTGTTATACTGCAGCCATTTGCTAAGATCATTTAAGTTCATTTTTTCATCATTAATGTACACATAGCACCCCATCTTTTGCAGTTTTATTAAAAAAGAAAAATATCACATGATCCTAAGTATTCAGACCAGTATTCCTCAGTATTTAGTAGAAGCACACTTTTGATCGAATACAGTCTTTTTGGGAAAGATGCAACAAGTTTTTCACACCTGGATTTGGGGATCCTCTGTCATTCCTCCTTGCAGATGACTAACTCTCAGAAATCTCTTGAATCTGGGTGTTACCATTTCCACATTGTCTCTCTGCCTAATGATATGAGCCCCAAACAGCTTATTCCAAAAGAATCTAGGATACAAATGTATCAGAAAACTTTGAAAGAAATAGCAGTAAATGTGCTCTCATATTAAAACCAAATGTTCTCAACACTAGACTGATGCATGGATTCCCAAGACAAAGAGATGCCCTCTAAATGACACGAAATCATTTTAAAACAATTATATGCTTTCATTCTCTGAAATATCACATACTGTACATCTCTACAGTCTTATTTAGGAATATTTCAAATTAAAACTAATAAACTAACTCATTTCAGTTACACCAACCTTTAAGTTTAATATGTTTATTAAAATATTTTCCTCTTAGGGACTACTGCTGGTTCCCAGCATGCAGTTAAAAGCTGACCCGCACACCCTTCTTGAACCAAATCAATTACCCTTTTACTCACACACACCAGCTGCTGCATGTGAGTTGTGATGCCCAAAGGCTACATTTTAAAACAAGCATTCATTCCCCCACCAGTTTTTCTCACATTCCCTCTCCTTTCTCTTTCTACCTTGTGTAATCATCCCAGAATACGTCTTCTAGAGTTCTTCTAATGATTCACACACTCTAAGCTATGCTGTTTTTACTGGTCATAAACCAGACAGTTTTTGAAACTTACACAGTATATATGAGTTAAGGGATAATAAATAAATATATAAACATGAAATAATGATTTTTTAAAATGATTTATTTTCATTACAGTCTTGGGAAAAGAGTCCATAGTGATTTCCAGAAAAAGCTAGTTTGAGTTTAGATTAGATCAGATAACTAAATTGTTTAATTGACTATTCAGAACCAAGTAATCCAGGGATAGTCCACCACATTACTCTCTTCTATATCATTAAACCTGCAAAACATTGCCTCTTTCTGTTAAACACAAAAGAAGAATCTTTTTGGTCACCATTGACTTCCATACTATGAACAATGTGTTGATCTTTAATGTTCTACTGATGAAAAAGCCATACAGGTTTTGAGTCACATGAGGGTAAATAAATAATAAAAGTAGTTTCATTTTGGGTGAACAATTGTATCCCTTGTAAAACATCAACTGACAGCTGCAAAAACATTGAAAATGTATGTATAATGGAAAAACACTGCAATACTTGAGATTGTAAAAGTAATATCAATCATGAACGTCTTTTTTTAGATGCATAATTCACAACGATTAATGCATAATAGAAAATGTGATGTGTGTTTAATGTTACATGCAGCTATTTCTGTTAATGACTGAAAATTCCAGCACTATAATAGATATATATCAAGTCTAGCACAGATGTAATCTCACTTTTGCAGGTCTAAATGTCTGTATACACTAAGTGTTGGCAGCAGCTGCATATGCTCCGTAGTATGTTGAGGCCGTCTGAAATCACCGCCTCATCTAAATGCTAATAGAATGCGATCTCTCAGAGAAACAGGCTAGCTAATGATCAGGCCCACTGACTACACTGAAAGCTTAAGTGCTAATAATGATATAACTGAAGCACAGTGAGGGAAAAACAGCAGACAGAAAAATACAACACCTGCAGACCATCTAGAGACCTTCACACACACACATACAGTGTAAAACAAGATAACTGCTTCACAGTAGCTGTCGATGTTGGTTTTTCTTTACCTGGAGGATTTGGGTGTTTGCAATTTTTATAATCCAGCCTTCAACACAATGCAAATTAATTGGAAAATAGTACAATCGAATTAGCTGTATCAGCCCACATTCACCAACTATCACAAACTGCCACATGCTTCCCTCCCAGCAATCAATAGTTTGTTCATTTTCAGGTGGATCCATTGCCCTCAGGTCCTCCTAGAAAGTTCCTGCTTACCAGTCCAAAAATGCACTGTTCAGATGACTTTGGAAAATTCTCATATTTATTGTTTCACAACCTGACAAAGAAGGAAGCTGTTTTGGTGCCAATGTAATGTATAGATAAAGAGCAAATGATACACATTTAATTTGTATTTGTAATTATTGTTTTGCCAAAGAGAATGAAGGGAATAAGAGCACAAACCAGTAACATTAAAAAGTAGCATTTTTAAGTTTTTTAACCACAGTTGTGCATCAACTCGTAAATTTGGGGCTATTATTGCAAAAAAACAAAAACTTTTTTTTGTCATATTAAACAACTTAAACACATATTATTGATAGTGCTGTCAAACGATTAATCGCAATTAATTACATCTTAATATTAATAATAAACAAATCATATTAAATTATGTATTTTTTATGCATATTTATGTATATTTTTAATACATAAATATGCATAAAATTATGTGTATTTTTATGCATATATATATATATATATATATGCAAACACACATGCATGTCTATATTGTTTTTTATTATACATACATTCATGTGTTTGTATGTATGTATGTATATATACACACATAAATATACACAGCACACACTATTACGTAAACAAACATTTTTATTTTGGATTCGATTAATCCCAAATAATCATTTGACAGCACTAATTGTATTAACTATAATTTCAAATTCTTTTAAAGTAAACACTTTCATTACTTAAAAAATAACTAAACTGAAATAAAAAATGCTCTCTAATTAATTTCAGTATTTGTGTTATATTATAAAACCTAAGGCTTTTATAGCTCAACCTGCCAGCACATCTCATTGCTATCTAGTGACTTTTTAATGAGACTTTGCTGTGAAATCAAACACTTTAAAGATACTAGTTTGCACATTAACTCTGCTGGTACATTAACTTTGTTGGAAACTGGAACCAGAATTAAAACTAGCAATGATGGAAAAAAAATGAATGAAAGTGGAACTTAACTGACAAGACAACCTAAAATAAAAGAAAAATAAAGTTTATAATCTGTTATAACTTTATAATCTGGCTTGAATGCAAACACAATCAAGAGTTTGCTGTTGGTCATAACTTTTTGGTGCTGTTTATGTGCTAAAAACAAACTTTCCAAAACTAATCATGGTCTTTCCAGAAACATCAATCTACATCTCGAGAATGACAATAGGACCTGATTGTATTCTTTACAGGTAGTTCTGGATGAAAACAGACATTGGAACAGGGAGGTTTGTTCGCTCTTCACCTGTGGTCCCATTAGTTAGTGAATCCTCCACGTTATTAAAGACTGAGAGCAAGAATGAATGGATCGTCTGATCTCATTCCATTCAGTCCGCTGAGTGTGGACTCATTCAAACGGAGACAATAGAGCCTGAACTGGGTAAAATCAAGTTAGCTCATTTAAATGCTAATGTACATGGATCTGAAATGGTGCGAGGCTAACTGTGCAGCAGCTAAAGGAGAAAAGATGTATCACCCTTTCACGGAGCTATACTTGGGCTGGACGCACTACTCTGACCCGTTGTGTTTTACACTTCTCAAGCTGGAAAAGACTCCAAGGACAAACTGTCAGTACTACTCTAAATGTAAGAGGGAAGTTAAGCTTACATAAATATAAATCCTCTATCTGACTACAGCTGCACGCATTTATTCTGTTGATGAGTCAGCTCCCGGTATATGAATAGCTGAAAACAGACACTGCAGAGATTTAAGGTGCCGTTGTCCCAGCAGGGACCAGCCTCCATGACCTTCAGACTGCAGTAAACACAGGCAGCTAAAGCACAAGCCCAAATGACACATCACAAAAATCAACAGACCATCATCGCTCAACAGAGAACAGGTCAGTGCAGGCAGTGCATAAACTCTCTACACTGCACTTATACCGTATCCCGTCTCAAAAAGAATGATTCATTTATTCCCATTTTGGCTGATCAAGTGTAATCATTTATTGACAGATACCCAAAAAGCAGTAGGAAGGCAGCTTGAGCTCTTCTGAATGAAGTACATGAATCATTCTGCGTTTTCAACACAGCTGATACACACTAATACACACCAAAAGACAGTTTCACCCCCTTGTCTCTCTTCCCTGGAGAGACACAGGTGACTGAAAGTGAACAAAACACCAAGTCAACGGTGACCCAAATTGGCCTGGTTACAAACTTTCTTCAAAATATCTTACTTTGTGTTTAGCAGAACAAAATGTTTATTTTTGGGTAAATTCATCCTTCAATGCATTTGAATTGTGCTGAAATCCAACTAAAGATCTATTGAAGTACATCTGAATCTGAATGTGTTAAGTTGCCCTATTGCAAGCATACAGATATTACTCAAAGATCATACAAGCCTCATCAATAGCGACTGCAAAACACATTTTAGGCTTAATATTAAGAAATGTGCAGGATACACATGTAGTGCTCCAAATAGATTATAATTTTGCTATTTTTAACTAAAGGGATATGTCATAGATTTGAACTATATTTACTACACTATGTTTTATGTAAACTTATTAATTTAACACCACATGAATATTATATTTGGCCAGCCTTAAATTCATGATTAAACTGAAGTGACAGATCTTTTCATCCATATTGGCATACATCCAAGTAAAAAATAAACAAATAAAAATACAGAGCGGGTCTTAGTTCTGTCCATTGGTTGTTGACTAGAAGGCGGCAAATCTGACTTCAAGCTTGCATTCGAAAGAAATGTCTTTCTTTTAAAATGATTGAATTGTTCACAGTAAGAACATTAAGCTGCATTTGGAAAACTTTCATATCATGACAGTTTTTGTGAGACACAGAACAGAGTCACATCGCTATATTAACTCATATAAAACTCAATCCAGGAGTATACAGCAAGTGATTCACCAACAAGTGACTCACCAGTACAAAAAAAGCAACTCCTTGCACAGTCAAGAAAGCTTGTACACAAGACAGTACACGACTTACTTACTTACTTATTTAGAGCATTACGACAGATATTACATCAGATATGAGGGCAGGGTACACATAGCCAGAGGCATAAAATAATTAGCTTTTCAAAGAACGCACAGACTCGGGAATGAATGAAAAGATCAAGAGCAACATTGTTTCATAATCTTGAGTCAGATAAACTTCAGCCAACGAGTAAAAAAAAAGCGGCTACAGACCTTACTCACATCGCACTTGAGTTCACAATATTCTCTTTTTATATGATAAACAAGAGGATGAAAGCACCAAATGGATCAAAAAAATTCTCAATGTGGACAGCTTCCCGAAAATAATGAAAATGTCCATTTATGTAAGAAAAGGAAAGATGATAAAGGAGGCAAAAGACACAAACACAAAAGCTCCTCTCAAATCATGCTGGCTTGAAAGTATGCTAAAAAAGCCGCTTTCACTTACTTCGAATAACAGATGCCTGAATGTGCTTTTAAAATACCTAACAAGTCACCATGCTTGGCTACTATTTTTTCAAAAGTAAACATCAAGGGAGCAGACGACTCATTCACATCTAGTCAGAGTCTCTGAGCTACGCTATCAATATTAATCACTCTCCAGTCTGATCAACAGACACCTGTGTTCAATAAGCCACATCTGTTTCATTTCACTGATAGGAGATACCATTTCTGATATAAACTTTGAACGATCAAGCAAGGTTATAAGGCTATCTGAAAAAAACAACAACAAACAAAGAAAATATTTTAATAACCAGGATGAAAGGCGCTTCACAATCAGTGATTTTTAGAGAGATTCTAGTAAAAATCATGCTTAGTTTTTAATGTCATGTATCACAAAACATTTTTGTATTCATCCAGAGGCCAAACAACCCAATATCTGACACAACCGTAAGATGTATGAAAACAATCCATGAAGTAAATCACTAGGAAATACAAATTCTTGCTTGAGATACCACATATCCTGGACAGATAACTAAGATCATTAACACCAGTGTAACTGTGTGGGCGAAACTCTACTTGAAATCATGTTTTTATTTTCTTCATGGTATTTACATCATTCTGAAGTCAGAGCCGCCGGCACACCCCCACTACCTCTCCTTAATGTGTGACACTCTTGGGATATCAGCGTTCACCGAATTTGTGCACTACAGCACTACCATGAATTTTTTGCTTTTTTTTTTTGTGTTCCTACAGAGCATGCTCTAAAGTTAAACAAAGGCCACATTTATTTCAGTGAGCAGTCAAATGTCTGTAATAATAATAATTATTTGCACTCTAAGAAATTTGTAAGAAATTCAGAAACTGATCAAAAGTGACAGTTAATTGTTTAAAAATATACATTTTGAATAAACGCTGCTCGATTAGACTTTATATTTATCAAAGAATTTAGAAAACTGTATCATGGTTTGCAGCACAACTGTTTTCAAAATGTACAATAATAAAAAAAATGTTTCTTGAGACAGACATTAGCATATTAGATTGATTTCTAAAAGATCATGTTACACTGAAGGCTAATGATTGCTGTACAGTTCAAAATATTAATTAAAAAAAACAAATGCATGTTTTAAATGATAGTGATTTTTCACATTATAAAAAGTAATGCTGTTGTTCTATATTTCAAATGAATGGACTCTTGGTGAGCATGAAGAGACTTCCTTTAAAAGCCTTTTTTTCTAACTTTTGAATGTAGTGTATATGGACTGGAAGACATGTATCCTTTCTGCACTTTTCAGGGCTGTGGACTGCTAACTGCACATCAGCATTTCTATATATTTATAGTGAGCAGTAGATTTTAAATTGAGCTGAGCGAGAGCATGCTTCTCTGACCCTTGTCCTCCTGTTCCTGGGCACATTGCCAGAGGTTATCACACAAAAACACACACACACACACACACACACACACACACACAAAGGCAACAGGATCATATATATCAGAGCAAGTACTAAACCAGACAGCAGCTTTGGGCCAAAACCGCTTACACCCACATTAGTAACACCATTAAAAAAAAACCCTGCCCACACCCTCACATCTCACCACTACTGCACAACCGGATTTATCATCCAAAACCGTTTCTATCAAAATCTCCTGAAGATTTGTAGCATAATTACTTTTCAAGGCATCTGTGATTGTCAACTAAATATTATTTTGCTAAAATTACCCCTAAAGTGAGTAACCTCACCCAGGCTTTTTCTTTCTATCCATGTTTCTATCCGATTCCCACAAGAGATCAATTTATAGATGTCCTACTGGTGCATAAATATCATCTCAGCATGCTCTTGCAAACAGTGTTTGTCCTTCAGCACAGAACCGTAACTATAAGGGATCTGAAAGCAGGGGCGGGGCAGCGTGTGCATGTGTGTGTGTGTGTGTGTGTGTGTGTGTGAGCAGGTTGCCTGGACAAGAGAGCGGCAGGAGACTGTTGTGGAGACGGAACCACCAACTGGGATCACACTCAGGAATTATGCACCTTTATAAGCACCCACAGTCCCTCCATCACACTCAGTCTGGCTTTCTCCCTAAGCTGTCTCTACCTCTCTACATTATGTTTCAGATTCATATGAACTACTTTGAGCTTTACATACAAAGACGAGCAGACTTATAGCTCAAGCATTCATTTACCTCTAGAAGATGTGTGTTATTTTGTTCTTCGTTGTGAAAAGTTCAGCCACTCCATATATTTTTAGAATAGGCACAACACTTTCTAGTCTTTGTGGTTTCATTGATCGGTTCAGGGGAGTGGACCGGCTATTGTTCTCTGGACAAAAAGGAGCTCATCTTTTACAGCAGCAGCATGATGCTTGATTTCCAGCTCAAGGCTTGAATTTGATGCTTGATTTAGCGTGATTACAATAAGCTCTACAATTCAACCAGAACTGAAGGACTGGGACATAATTATGTTTATAGTCCACAATAAGAATCTCAGCATCTAATCATGATTTTATGTGTCATTCCCTAAAAGGTTTATACCGGAATAGAATGCAAAATTCCCTGTACAAACAGATTTATTAATCAGACTTTGCTGGCTACTGACCAACCAGGTCTGCTTGCGATGGTAAACAAAACAAAATCTGAATAACAATGATATCTCTCAACTACCCATATAAGCTGACATTTCTATGAACATGAAGATTGTAGGTTAAAATTTGCATAAGGGGCGTATAAAGAAAACTGAAAATCTTGCATGACCCTTTTAAGGTTTTAACCATGCAAACTCACAAATTAAATATTAAATATTGACTAGTGCCTTAATCTTTGCTTTTGAAATGTATTCAAAATAACTGTAACAAGTTTAATCATTTAAAATATTTAACATAGCTTAAACGATTATACACACACACACACACACATACACATATATATATATATATATATAGATAGATAGATATATCATGTCAGATACACATAGATAGATAGACGAAATATTCAAATGTATGAAGATTAAATGTGAGAAAGTAAAACTTAGCTGGGTCTCTTTTACAGTGGGACATATTTTAACCAACTTTTTTGAGGACTTTCCACGTTTTCGTCATGACATTTCATCCTGGTTCTTAATGAGAAAGTGAAAATAGACACACCAAAGAAGCTCTCCAAAGAAAAGGAGATGCACGCAAAAATTACACAGACAAACCCTTCGATTTGCGCGATTTCCATCTGTTTCACTGTTCCAACGATTTTAATAGTTGAAAGGCGGCTGAGGAGGACGTCTAACATCATGTACGTGCTCGTAGCAGCGGGTTTGATGTTGCACTGACAGAATGAAATCCTGCCGTATCCTTCACGAGCGCATCATCACTTCATTCCGCATCAATACCCCACACTAAACATTCAGACGGGGCGAAACATAAGACAGAAAACCGTCCTACCTGCATAACCTTTGATGTTGTGATGTTCGTATATAGAAGTCCTGTGTTTTTAGAGGTAGAGAGCATAAGAACCGCACCGACACCGCATCCCGGAGACTGAGGAGAACCGAAGCCCGAAGAGCGGAGATAGAGAACAGCAGGGGGCGCTCCACTGCAGCGCTGGGCTCCTTCAACACAAACCCCACCCGAGACAGAGAGAAAGAGCGCTCGTGGCTTTCATTGTGTGGGGGAAATGATCTTAAAATGATGCTGTCGTTTAAATTGACCTTAAATTGCGTCTTGATCAGCAAACTAACAAAGCTTGGCTTAATGGCATTGAACGCGCGCGGATCTAAGCTTTCAATATGTCATTATTAATTATCATTAGTAATTAAGAGTCCATACAAATGTTTACAAATTCACCATCTACTACCCCCGTGATGTCATTTACACACACAGCCATTTCTTTCTGGCCTTGTTTTGAAGGGTAATTTCGCTCAAATTGAGCATAATCTCATCTGTGCGATCAGATTCTCTATATATTACATAAGAGAGATTTTCGTTTCCATGAAACGTATAATCTTTGCTCCCTGATTCTGTTGGGTGGACATGCCTAGGTATTGCATGTTAGATCATGCACGCAAAGGAGAACACATTAGCTGATATCTTAATGTTGTCATGGGCCAATAAAAAAATAATACGAATATGAAATCAATGGTATTAGCAGAGAAACTATGAGATCCTTAATTCCCTTCTCTTGCGGATGGTGTTCTGGGCCAGACAATATGAGATGGCGTTTCTCAAGGCTAAGGCAATAAACAGCTTCCAATGCCCCAGATAAAACTGGACATGTGGTTTGAATACGTGCAATTAGGATGAGATGCCTTTGGGATACTGAAAACAATTACCGTGCAGCTAGTATTGCTTCACCACGATTAATCCAGGCAGATGTTTCCACGTTATGATTTCTACAAAAAAGGCAAGCAAATGCAAGCTTCAACAGAACATCATTAGAATACGCGTTTTGCTCCATTGCAGATATCCTTTCTCCTGAAAACACTTAATGTTGCATATTTTCTTCATTTTTGAACATCATGTAATATTGATTTATTAACTAGATAAAAAAGTTTGTGTAGACAAACTTTGATTTGGCTTGAGAAAGCTGGAGCTGAACGTTGGGAAAAGTTGGAAAAGTTTAAAATAATTTAAGAAGTTAAAAGTTAAAACAGTTTAAGTTGAAAAGGTTTGAAAAGATTAAGTTTGAGTTTTCAGTCTGAAATAGTTAGATAGATAGATAGATAGATAGATAGATAGGAAATAGTCAGATTATAGATAGATAGATAGATAAGTAAGAAATAGTCAGATTATAGATAGATAGATAGATAGATAGATAGATAGATAAGAAATAGTCAGATTATAGATAGATAGATAGATAGACAGATAGATAGATAGATAGATAAGAAATAGTCAGAGTATAGATAGATAGACAGATAGATAGATAAGAAATAGTCAGATTATAGAGATAGATAGATAGACAGATAGATAGATAAGTAAGAAATAGTCAGAGTATAGATAGATAGAGTTAGAAATAGTCAGAGTATAGATAGATAGACAGATAGATAGATAAGAAATAGTCAGATTATAGAGATAGATAGATAGACAGATAGATAGATAAGTAAGAAATAGTCAGAGTATAGATAGATAGAGTTAGAAATAGTCAGAGTATAGATAGATTAGTTAGAAATAGTCAGAGTATAGATAGATAGAGATAAATTAGTTACAGATAGATAGATAAATAGATAGATAGAAATAGTTATATGAGCGATAGATAGATAGATGGAGGAGTTTGAATGATTTAGATAAATTAGAAATAGTAGAAGTGAAAGCTTAAAGGAGTTTGAATGTGTTAGAAATAGTACATAGAAGGGAAGTCTGATTGAGTCTAATTAGCTGCAGGTGTTTAAATTTGAATTTTGACAGTTGGAGCTGCCAGAGTCTTGGCTCATCTGAACATTCTGTGAATGGGAGTCTATGGGACTTTTTCCAGTTTTAATCGCAATTTTTAGGAAAACCGTAAGTTGGATCAGTCTAAAAAGATATAGCAACCCGAGTCAGACCAGTCAGAAGGTCTGGACCGAGTTTGGAGTCTGTAAAGTTAAAGCTCTAGGAGGAATAGCGTTTAGAAATTTTAGTCTCAGAAGAAGAGGTTTAAGTAGTAGATCAGTAAGTTGGATTTCTCTAGCCAATTTAATAAGCTCTACTAATAAGCTTTCACTACTCTGCATAAAAGCCTAAATGGAGCATCGGTAAAACAGGAATTTATTCAAAATAATTGATTTTTTTTTTGTTTGCTTTTTTGGACAGGCAAAGTGTGAATTTCTCTGGAAAGATTTCTGTTTCTTTTCCGACTGCCAAATAAATTGAAAAGTCAAAAACCGCTTAAAACGTCATTAAAGATCCCTTTATTCTAATGGTGCTGAAGCAGGAAAATTCAGACAAGACATTGGAGACCACACAGTGAGAATGCCCACAAACATCAGGAGTAATCTCACTCCTCTAGTTATATCCCTCTCTCTCTCTTTAAAAAAAACAAAGCACATTTAAGGTGTAAGAACAAAAACCAGCTTTCTGTTCGGTGCTTCTAGTTGACTACAGTGGAGAGATGAGTATTAGCCAACACGTCTCCCAAATACATGGATGTCAGCCAGAAAAAGAAAGCTTCAATCTGTCTGTTCCACTGAGAGCCATATGAGAGGCGAGGATTTCAATTCACATTCATAAAAATAGCAACATGAACATGCATGTAATTGGGCTTATTTTGGCTTCCATTAGAAAAATACCTAGTGTACCCCACAAATATTAATACGAAAAGAACAAAAATTAAACAAGATTTATAAACTTTGGAAGATTTTGGAAAGAAATTAATAATTTATTATGTAATTTAAAATAAAAAGGCAAAGAATATAAAGCACACCCTTACAGATTAAAAATGAGTGGAACAAGTACAATCGTACAATTCTTCTTGCAATGATCACAATAGCTTTAGTGTCAATTCTCTGTTTACAAGATACTGTGTGATAGCTAGGCTTGTTCTATCTCCACAAGAACCCCATCACAGTCTTTAGGGTGGAGGAACATCACAGGTTTGCCATGAGCTCCTATCCGCGGCTCTGGGGACAGCAGCCTGATTTTCTTTGCCTTCAAATCAACTATTGCAGCACTGATATCATCCACCTGCAATTAAACAAGCAACACATACATTACATATAATGACACTAAACTATGAACAAGCTCTTTCGTTGATTCACAAGAAATCTAGTTCATGAATTTCCAATAATTTTACTTTATATTAATATTATTGTTATTATCCCATTTATACATAAATACTGGAAAAGCAAGAATTGACAGATAAGAAAATATATAATATAAAATATAATAAAAAATATCTGAAATAAAACGGAAATTTCTTGTTTAATTTACTGTTAAAAAAAAGCATTCAAATTTCTTAATAAATATTGTGATTAGTGCCGTCACATAATTAATGGTGATTAATCACATTCAAAATAAGTTTTTGTTTATATAGTATATGTTTGTGTACTGTGTACATTTATAATCTGTATAGAAATACACACCCATGCACAACATTTATTTTGGACTCAATCGTCATTGTCTGACAGCATTAATTATGATAATATGACTTTTGTGATACATGACACCTATGAGATTTGATACAGTTTTACGTTATGCAACTTTTATGTTTGTCTGTACATTTGTAAAAGAAGCCAAAGGCAACTTTGAGTATTCAAATATTTAAAAGGGTATTTCTTGAACCATTGGTTCATATTTACGTTTCTCCTCAACAGCTGTTTTTTATTATATTATATATAAAATGAACAGTCTCCAACAAACTGTTTAATTGATCTAATAAATTATAATATAAGGAAAAGCAGAACAGTCCACATTAAAGCCGAAACCCATCCTAGCCAATACAGGGGGGCTTTGAATATCATGCAGGACAATTGCACATAGCACTGACTTAACCTTATCTTTACCTCAATACAGATATGATGCATCCCTCCAGCTTTGTTCTTCTGCAGGAATCCTGCAATAGGGCTTTTCTCTCCCAGAGGGTGCAGAAGCTCTAATTTGGTGTTTCCTAGTTCTACAAACACAGTGTACACCCCGTGCTCAGGAAGAGGCACTGTGGCGCTTACTTGAGCCCCCAGCACATCCCGATACAGTGCTGTGGCTTTCTCTAGGTCTGGTACTGCGATAGCCACATGATTCAGCCTTCCTAACCTCCATAATGACGGAGGGACACCTTGACCGACGGGTACAGTCAGAGACAATGTCCTCACTGAGGGTAAAGTGTGCCACGTATACCTCGAGAGACCTGTAACTACAGAAGAGATGAGGCTGCAGCGTGAACGCATCAAATAGAAATGATCTATAGGTGGATTTTCTTCACAACAGCTGGCAAAGAGCAAGACACACCGTGTGCACTTAGAATAAAAGCAGCTCTAAATGTTGCAAACATTTAAAGTACACTAAAACAACTTCGATTTACTACAGTTTTACCTGCAACCTTCAGTAAAGAGGAAGCCATCTTTGCGGTCAACGCAACACGCAAACTTTATTTAAACAGCGCGACCCACGTGTTCAGTTATGGTAATTGAACCATATAAAATATTCATAACATGTACGCTTTTCGTTATTTTAATTTTATTAATAATTGTACACGAAACCAGTAAATCGGTATGTTAAGAAACATTATCGTTACACTGTGGAACCTTCGACGTGGAACGCAACACAGTGCATGTTGTATCCGGGGGGTTGTATTTACCAAAGGGAACGTTACGCAGAGACTCATGCAGACATGGCGACCGAGGATGGCAGCACGTTGGACAGCTGCTTACAACTATTAAACAGAGACACAGCACACCCGGAGCAATTTCTCAGGTTGGATGCACGCTAAATGATTAAACTATTTTGCTGAATGACTTGTAAGTTTAATATTTAAACGTTTACTGATGTTAAACGAGCTGAAACGCGTATCGGGCCACACATGTGCAAACGTCTCACGTTGTAATTACGAGTTTAATAGATGTGACGTACCTTTTTCTTACTTTTCTCTCGTGTTGATTTCTATGGATGTTTTATTCATGGACCCTATGTATATATATATATTTAATTATGCATATACGCAAGTGATAAAATAGTACAGGTGTGACACAATTTTCTTTCATCTTTATTCAGTGTCCAGGATGCTCTGGCAACAGACTTCAAATCACTTACCAAGACTCTTTATGATCTGCATAAAGCCCATGAGCCTGCAGCCTACAATGGAAGCTCACTGGAGCAGCTGGTCATCGAAAACTTTGATGAGGAGCAAATTTGGCAGGAGCTGGAGCTTCAGAACGATGCATTACTGACACATTTTGAGGAGGCAGTTGAACATGCTCTCACAGATGACACTATACAGTTTTTTGAAGAAGAAGAAGAGGAGGAGGAGGAGGAAGATTTAGATAATGGAGAAATTGATAGTAATTTAGAAGAAGAGAGTGCGGAGGATGATGATAAGGACAAAGAGGAGGAAATTAAGCAGAGGTTGAAACCGTCTTTAAGCAGTGAGGACGATGACTCCTCTGGTGAAAACTCGGATTTGGACTTTGATGTAGATCAGTTTGAGAAAAAAAACAAACAGAAACAGTCAGCTGCTAAATTATCAAAGTCTAAACCTAATAGGACTTCATCAGAAGTAGATGACAGGTTTTTTAAACTGGCAGAAATGGAAGCCTTTTTGGATGACATGGATAAAAGAGAAGGAAATGAGAACCTAGGGGAGGACATAGACTACTTTCAGAATGTGCCATCTGATGATGATGATGATGATGAGGACCTATGCTTTGATAAACCCGTAGTGCTCACAAAACAGAAAAAGGTAATGGTGTAACAGACCTTCCCTGAGCCTTTATTTATTTTTTCAATTATTTTAATTTGTAGCATCATCTCCATGGACCCCAGGATGTAAAACTATGGGTCTAATATACAGATGCATGCAAAAGGATTGTGCAACACAGAAGTATCAAAAACAAATTTGTATTCAGAGCACTGTTTTATTTTAATATTTGTTGCTTTGTGTAAACGTGACTTTAAACTGGCATCTCATGAAACTTGGCGTTTTTTATTTTCCAGAAGAAAAGCTCCAGAGATATAAAATACAAAGATTTCTTTGCTCCAGTGGTTGAAGATATGGATCCAGATGAAGAGAAGGACCCAGATTCTAATGATAGTTATGAGGGAGAAGATGACAATGAGCTGGAGGAGGACGATGAAGATGATATGAATGAGGAGGATTTTGACTTGAATGAGTAAGTCATGAGGATGCTTGCTGCCTCCTTTTGTTGTTTTACATCATTTTTGTTCAGAGATCTAATGCATTTCACTTCTCAATTTAGAGATGACACAGGTGATGGAGCAAGAAATGCTTTACGCAAGGTGACCTTTGACCTCCCTGAAGAGGACAGTGAAGGGGAGGATGTCGAAGATATTTTAGGTGGAAAAGCCAAAAACGAACCTAAACCTGAGTCCATGTCATCCTTTGAAAAGAGACAGGAAAAGGTTTGTCTGCATACTTGGTAATCTTTAACTGAAAAAGTATTTAATCAAACTCTGTGCGTTTAATAAATTAGTTAAATAAGTTAGATCTATATCTATATCGATCTATATCTTTATCTATAGTTAGATAAAGTTTTGTTTTTTATTTGTGTACAGGTTTTACTGCTTCAACTTAAAGTACTTCAGTGAGTTGTCAAGGCAACATTTTTAGTTTAAATACCAACTTTGATTTGATGTGAATGTAAACAGATGGCACAAAAGATTGAAGAACTGGAGAACGCTGCCTTGTCCGAGAAGCCGTGGCAGCTGACAGGAGAGGTGAGCGCTCAAACTCGACCGGAGAACAGCATGCTGGAAGAGGATGTGGCATTTGACCAGGCCTCTAAGACGGGTGAGAGCTTCATGCTGATCATCACTACAAAAATGCCTTTTATAGATTTGTTCATTACTTGAACACATTTTCCCTCCTCCACAGCTCCAGCCATCACAGAAGAAACTACTTTACAGCTTGAGGATATTATCAAACAGAGAATCAAAGATCAGGTTTGTTTAAACTTCATGTTCAGTTTGATGACATCTTTGTTTGAAGAGATAAAGGAAAGTCAAGTGACTTTAAATAGTTTCTTAATCCTTTTAAAGCAATTTGTCCATTGAACGGAATACCACCACTCCACGTCTCAGCTTGTTTCATAAATTTCATAAATGCATAAACAATTTTTGCTTGATTGTGTCTCAGGTGTGGGATGATGTGGTAAGGAAGGAGAAGCCTAAAGAGGAGGTGTTTGAATATAAGAAGAGACTCACTCTGGACCACGAGAAGAGCAAACTGAGTCTGGCTGAGGTTTATGAGCAGGAGTATATGAAACAGACGCAGGTGAGTCCTGTCCATCTCGCATTGCTTATGTAGTTAGAAAACATTTTAGCTTGTAATTTGAATATAAAATTGTGTTTTATGTATATAACATTCTCCCCCAGTTTCACAGACGAGGCTTAAGCTAGTCCCAGACTAAATTGCATGTTTGAGCGGTCTCAGATGAAAATATCTTGCTCTGAAATATCTTAAATCATGTCAGTGTCATTGTTCTGTGTTAAAGTGCACACCTGTAATATTTTCTTATAAGGCATTTTTATAAAAGTTGCTTAAATATATTAATTTAATTAATGCTTAGTCCTGGCTTTAGCTAAGCCCAGTTTGTCAAACTGGGCCTTTGAGTTTGTAAGTTTGTAATGATGTCAGCGCCGATAGCCTCATGGACAGTGCCTTGATATTCAGCGTCATTGTGCTTCGGGTGTCGCGGGTTTGAGTCCCAGCTCGCAGACCTTTTCCCAATCCCCAAAGAACCGGCTTTACTGACCAGATGCATATGAATATATCACCCAGCCTTATATTGTATTATACAGATTTTTGTTTTGTGGGCTTCAGGAAAAGAAGGAAGAGGAAGAGAACCCAGCACATGTAGAAATCCAGAAACTCATGGACACACTCTTCCTTAAACTGGATGCTCTATCAAACTTCCACTTCACACCAAAACCAGTGAGTAAAAATGTCTTCGTGGCATGAGCCAGCTATATTCCTGCATGCATGATGTCAAAAACACAAATATAGATATGTTCAAAAAGCTTTCAATTTAGAAACGGCTAAACACTGGCCTAAACATGTCAAATGGATTCTGTTCTTTCTGTGTTTAGCATATCCCTGAGGTGAAAGTGGTTTCCAACTTGCCTTCTATAGCCATGGAGGAAGTGGCTCCAGTCAATGCCAGTGATGCCACACTTCTGGCTCCAGAGGAGATTAAGGTTTGTGTAGCCTGCTCGCTTCAATTCGAGTTTATAGGAAAACCTCACTTTTAAGTGTTTAGGAAAGAGTTTGCTTTGTAGATTTTGAGTGAGACATTTGTATAAATTAAATTTCACAATCTTCATGAGTGGTCAATGCATTTTATTTCCTTATCTCAGGAGAAGAATAAGGCAGGAGACATACTCGGAGACACCGAGAAAACCACCACGGATAAGAAACGAGAGAGACGCAAGAAGAAGACACTGAAGCGTCTGAAGATGCAAGAGCGGGAGAAGAAACTGAAAGCCAAAGAGGCGATGAAAGGAGGAGACAAGAAGAGGAGCAAAGCTGAGGTTGAACAGACTCTGAAGAAACTTACTAAAGGAGGAAAAGCCAAAGTACTCACGGTCTGTAACTTAAGTGCAGCATTAATGAATACAATTCGATTATTGTTGTTTTGTTTAGGTGTATAACTTTTTTCCTCCTGTAAATTGTGACAGAATGATGGCATGGATAAGGCCCTGCGGTCCTCTCAAGCTTTCTTCTCCCAGTTACAAGACCAAGTCAAGAGCCAAATCAAGGGCTCAAAGGACAAGACGGCAAAGAAGAAGAAACAAAAAGAGATTTCTGTAAGCAAGCTGAAGTTGTAATGTTGACTTGTGTTAAAAGCAATATGTACAGTTATTAGTTTAATGAGAAATCAAATTATTGTATCCTGTCTGGTTTTTATAATTAAAATACGGATTTCTTTTTCCTGTAAATTGTCTTGGAGTTTAATTTTTTTATACTTTTTTCACTATTAACTCTTAAGTAATACAAATATTGTTTCCTCTAATAATTATGAACAGTGTTGGGAAGGTTACTTCAGATATATAGTAGTGATTTGTACTACTGTCACTTTGGACATGACTTGAATTAAGCCAATTTATCACAGCCACCACAAAATCAGACTTCAGCACCTCTCATTACTTTGAGATCATTCTGAGCTTAAATACAGATAGAAAACCAAAACAAGATTAATCAAGTTTAATAGCTATGAAATTCTTTTTGAAATCAACTCTTGTGTAATTATGACAGGAAACATTTAGTTGATCTTAAAAAATAAAGCATATACATCAACCCACATAGGAAACAACAGTTATTGAGCAAGTTTTGTGTACTAAACTCCTGACACATTGGTGTCTCGTATTTTAGAGCAGTCACTGCAATTTATGAAAGAAGTTCAATAAATCTGTGTGTGTGAAAAATCAAATGTAACCTCCTTTGTAATCGTTACCATTTTCATTAGCAACTTTTATTTAATTACACAATTTCTCTGAGTAACTGTAACTGATTTCAATTTACATTTATTTTGTAAGTAAACATTGCAGTTTTATATACAAATATTAATATGAATAATAAAATATAAATGTGTGTATATATATAAATAAAAATACATATAAAGCTTAATAATGGGGAATGTTGCATTGGGTCTAAAAACATGCATGCACTATACTATAAAATGTATTTTTTTTCGGGGGGGGGGGGGGGGGGTGATAT
>JAUMHI010000043.1:10125388-10160474 GCA_032359435.1 Enteromius unitaeniatus | reverse complement strand
CCCCCCCCCCCCCCCCCCCCCCCCCCCCCCCCCCCCCCCCCCCCCCCCCCCCCCCCCCCCCCCCCCCCCCCCATATGCATAAATGTTATATGCATAAAAAGTTTTTTTTATTACCATTTTGCATTTTTATTATTTCTTGTGTAATTGTAAGCTATTCATTTACTCATTGACATTTTTTGATTTATGGTTTCATGTAGTGTTTACTACATTAAAAAATTGCATATACTTGTTTTGAGTTAGTCATAACACTAAGTGGACAGAAGAGGGCATTACTGTTGATTTTAGTGCTCTGTAATGTTTCTAGTTTCAGCTGAACTTGTGTTCTGAGAATGTTAACCAAGATTAAAAGAAAGCTTGTACTATATTCTAAACTTGTAAAACTATTAGAACAACATATTTAATGTCCTAAAGAACAAAAAAGGCAGGTCTCCATTCAAAGGTGGCAATTCTCTTTATTTGCATGAAAATCTGAAGAGCCAAATTTTGCATATTGCCTCACAAGGCTCCCCCTGAGCTCACAAACAAAAACTAAAATGAAGAACCTATTGACTTTCTACACAGACACAACCAACCAATGATATCTAAACAACTTCCACTCCAAGCTTTGGAATTAGTTGTTCTATTCACAACACCAAAGGGAAAACTCCCTGTGTTTTGTAGCTTTTAATATCCAAAGGGAAAAAAGAAACAGGTACACTGCAATCAGGGCCCACATCAAGGCACAAAGGATTTGTACAATATCCCTGTTTCAGTTTCTTTGCATAACTGAATAAATATCAGTGCTGCTGGACAAATCAAACTGTGCTGTTAGAAAGCAGAGTTTTCATACTCCAGACAGCGTTAGTGGTAAACTACACACATACTGTGCATTATTTCAGACTAGTTAAAGGGTATCAAGGGTAAAGGGCAAGTACCAGTTCTAGGAAAAACAAGTCGAAGAATGTAAATGGGAAGAAAAAAAAATTAAAATACAGTCCCCAACCATAATAAAAATATATAATTAAAAGGGCTACATATCAATCCAAGACGTCACTGTCACACTAGTAAAGTCCAAAGTCCAAACTCCAAGCAAAAGTTCACAGGTGCATTAGCACAACTTCCTCAAATGATAATGACTAATCTGATACCCGGATGCTGTTTCGAGACACTGACTGCAACGCAAGTCCAATCAACCAGCTGATTGGCAGAAGCAGCGGTCGGTCATCTTCAAACAGCATCGCTGTGCTTTAGAAAGCGACGCGTCTCACAGACCGGAATCCAGCCGACTGAGAGGCACCCATATGTGCAGTTATTGCCTGCTACAGGGGTTTACACTGATAAACCCAGTCAATTCCTATATCAAGTTTCACAATTTTGGTTATTGATTTTAATACAGCTAACCACGGTTAGACCTTACCAGAAGGTTTCAAGAAATCTTAAACTATTTTAGGATTGAAAGATAAAATATATGCACATTTATACCATAGATTTAAGTTACAGTTACAAAAACACTATATAATAAAGTTTCATTTGTCGCATACAATTAATGCATTAGGTATCAAGAACCAGGTTATTTCTACACACACTAATTTTTAAGTTTGTATAAATGGATATTAGAAAATGAAATATGATTAAAAGGTAATGATAATAAGAAATGCTTTTTAAGAATCAAATCGGCATATCAGAATGAAGGATCATAAAGGATGACTAGAGTAAATGACGGCTGAAAATCCACTTACTGACCCTAAATCTGAACATGGAAATGTAATATTAGCTGTAAAAATTGTTTATTGTTAGTTCATGATCCCTAACGCATTAATGTTAACAAATTGAACCCTAATATAAAGTGTCACCAGTTCTACTTCCTTTCCAACTAATGCCACAAGCTCCACACAAAAATCCACCTAATATTTTAACACAAAGAGAAAAGTCCACACAGGCAGTGTACGACCCATCCAAACAATCCCAAGTCAGAAAGATGTGCGATTGGAGCTTTACATTTAATCATGTGCAAAAACAAACCCTCACTGACAGACAACGCTCAACAGACTGAATAAAAGTGTCCAGGTAACTGTCAGTACGTCAAGCCTGCACACTCTAAACGAGACCTAAATATGGTAAGTGAGAAGACCTTCAGGCCTTATTCCTCTTTGTGTGACCTCACAGTCCTATCCCAGCGGGCTGCCCTCAAATCGTCTCATTAGCCAGCGTCTCCGTGGAGAGCCAGATCTTGGCTCCGTTGAGGAACTTGCTAAGAGGAGTCCCCAGGATGCTGGGGCGACACAGGTTGCCCACAGGAGAGAAAGGGAACGAGGAGCTGAGGTACTCTGGAGGAGCTGGTGACTGGTGAGGAGTAGAAGTCACCTTAAAGTACATTTTGCTGTGCTCCGCGTGCAGGTTGTTAGGAGTACCCGCTGCTCCTTGGTACTGCTTCAACTGGTTCTGGAGCATTTCGATCTCGTCTGTGAGCACTGAGAGCTTGTGGAAGGCGGTGATGGGGCCACCCTGAGGAATCTGTGCCTCGGGAACCCAGCGCAGGAAGTAGAGCTTCCAGACAGAGAGGTGAGATGGGAGGAGCTGGGGGAGCAGCAGGCCCTGTAGGTCGACAGGGCGAGAGAAAAAGTCCCGAACGAAGCGTTCCGATGGGGTCTCCTGCTGCTCCCGCACCTGAGCCAAATCGGAACGCAGACGCAGCACGAGGGAGTTACGTCGCGCCAGGGTGTCGTTCGGGCCGAGAGAGCCATTTCGCAAAGCAGAGGGCACACCCCGCAGCGTGGAGCTGTAGTTTTTCTAAAGGAAGAAGCCAACAATAAATGATAAATATTATTATTGCCCTCTAAGAATTGAGTTTGAGACCACTGCAAAAGTGATTTTAACTAGCACAGCCAAGGAAAATGTGATGTTGCAGCATCCAATGAGTGAAGTAAACACTAAACTGTATTATTTTCTATTATAGAAGAGAGGCAAAGAAAGTTAATTTTTTCTACTCAAACTAGCTTCGGAATGGTAATAATTTAGAGGAAAGCAGGAATAGAAAATACTGTTCCTGCTCTTTTTTATTTTTATTTTTAAAGTTATTGTTTGCTGTTGATGGTATTATCTTAGAGACAACACAGTCTAGCAGAGATAAAGAGCTTACCTTGCTGCGCCTGTGTGTGAATGTCTTCACTGTGCCGTTCTGAACACAGGTGGCGATCTTGCCCACATACAGGGGATTATTAAAGAGAGTCTGGTCTTTAAGACTGAACTGTTGAGACCAGTCCCACACCGGAGGAAAGCGTAGAGCCTGGTCCTGCCCCAGGTGAATGCTCTTACTGCTTGCAAAATCCTGAAAGATGAGCGAGAAGAAGCAGACAGATATAAGAAAGGTAGTCGTCAACTAAACAAACTGATATTAACATAACTAATATTAAAACTGATAACTGATATTAAAATAACCTACTGTAAAACAGTGGGGTGAACAAAACAATGTGAACATTTAGGATATATCTCTTATTATTTATTTGGCTGTGAGCAGCATACAATTAGGACTAAATTATTTAAGCAAGATGACCTTAATAATAAACAATTGTGAAAAAGTGTATACATGCATATTTTAAAATTATACTTGAAAAGTTTATAGATGGTGAAAATTTCATTTTAAAATTCATTTTACAATAGATTTAACTTATTTTAAATTTCTTAATAGTAATTTTCTTTAACATTTTCAATGAAATAAATGCAGCCTTGGTGAGGATAAAAGACGTTTTTCAAAAATATAAAACAATCGTACTGACCCCAAACTTTTGAATGCTAGTGTATGCAATTATATTTATAATCAAATCTAAATTTAAATGTTTACATTTATAATTACAAACATATTAATAATGATGCATATTTAATTAGTTTACCTAAATAAACCAACAAGCATCTAACCCTGCAGTGCTCTGCTATTTGATTTTATTACGATAACTAAAAAAAAAAACAATAATATCGGGTTTTAAAAATCACTACAACAACAACAACAACAACTAAACATGCTTTCTGACAATTTTTTGATTTAAGTTTCTGACCCTGCTGTGCTCTGCTCTTTGTCGGGGGCAGTTAAAGAGGAAGGTGCTGAAGACGGGGACCCACATACTGTCCCCCAGCACTGTCAGGTACACCTCAGTGAATTCAAAGGCTGCTGGGTACTGATTCCACAGCTGCCACACACAGTCCAGGAACAGCAGGAACACAGGAGACTGCAGAGAGAAACAATACGAACAACAGAAAAAAATCATAACAGAATTATAAGAAGTGTGCCACACATATGCCTCATAAATTAACAAAACAAGATACTATGACCCAGTCGCTATAAGCTGTACTACCTCCTCTTTGTCGTTCTTCTTCAGATGGTTGCATCGATCGAGGAAACGATGCCCAGCCATTACCCATTCCTTCTGGATCAGACCCTGGAAGCCGTGCAGACTCCTGCAGTGAGGATCACACATCAACTGCACCAGACAGGAAATCACACAACTAAGGTCCCGATCCTCTTTCTCTGTACACACACACACACACACATACAGAATAAAGAAGATCATTAATCACTTCACATAAGGTTTACAAGACATCACATTTTGCATATTAGATTTGTCTGTAACCGAACAATGAAAGAAATAGTTCACCAAAAAAATTAAAATCAGCTGAAAATGTATTCACCTTCAGACCATTAAAGATATTCGTTTAAAGGAATGGTTCATCCCTCACATAAAAATAAATACATGGAGAAGATTTGACTATGTTTATTTGTAAAAAGGCGGGGTTTTTTTACCTAGGAGTATGACGGACACATGTCTGCTCTCCAGCATATAGACTACCTCTACTGCATGCCGCAGAAATGTCCTGTAAAATAAACACCACACAGATCTTAAAAGTGTATACAGCATTAACATCTACAGACAGATTTGCTGAGAACTAAATAAACACCTGAGTATGCACAAACAGAAACATATGCCTGTTGCCAACAATTCTGGCATGAAAGAACTTCTGGCACAAACCGAGACATCAAATATGCTATTTGGTGACTACTAAGTGTTTCTCAATCGTACCTGACATACTCCATCCATCTTGAGTTCTCCAAGGATGACAGCCACTTCTCTTCAGACTCCTCAAAGGAATCTGGATACGCATATAAATACAGAGAAGAGCATAAGATGCATTAGACCCAATGTCGTTTCCACCTGGTACTGAGATGCTTTTTAAATGCACCTCCTGTGTGACCACTTGTGCTCAGATTTCACCTAGACCCTCTCCTCTTTTTCTGTCACACTGTAGATTGTACAGAGCGCCAATTGCAGTACACAAACGTAACTGAAAAAATTAAGTCATTACTCTGCCGTTTTGATAGTAATACATGTGTTTTAGCACAATATATTGACACCATGGAAAATGTTGGACAAGCTAAAATCATTTTAGCTCCCTGTTTACCGCTGTATAATTATTCACTTGTAATAGGATCGACAAAGATGAATCTCAATACAAAATGTAAAGTGGGTCATTTGGATTATTCACAGATCTGAATTCTCAGAGTAAGATTAGCAAATGTTTAAAAACTATTTCCAACTAAACACTGTGTGGGATGCTTGGAGTAACCCAAAATATTCCTGGCCCTGTAGCCCAGACTTCAGCTAAATCATTAACATGCCTCGTAACGAAAGGAGTTTAAGACTTCTTCAACTGAGTGTGTATCGCAATCATCCCTTTCTCCAGCAGGTTATTGATTACCTATAACACAAATCTGCCTCAGTTTCAACAGAGCAGCCTGAATATCCTGGATGTTCGGGAGGTTTTTGTCCAAATCTGACTTGAAGACATCACTGCGGAGGGGGTGGCTCTTAGTGATGGCACTGGAAATCCTGCAGAAACACAGAGGATTTAACCACATTTTCTGAACATGTCTGCCTGTATTGAGGGATCTGAGCAGATCTGGAAACCCTACTGAGCTCATGTTGCCAAATGCTTGGAGATGAGCAAACAAGCACAATTTGATCAAATTTGATGAAATTTCCAAAGCCATAAATTAATATTTAGAGTATATTATTAGCTATTTTCCCATTAAAGTACAATTATTGCTTAATTTCTCCTTAAAACATTGGTCAAATTAAATCTCTTAACGTGTAATTCTCTCATTCTTACCGTTGCTCCACCTTCCTCTGCTGCTGCGGGTCACTGATGTTAGACATGCGCACCAGAGCGCTCCCACTGGAGTGATTCCAGCACCACAACTAAAAAAGCAAAATGCACACACACGTATGAAACACACTCTACAAATGTCTAATATTAGCCTACAAACGACTCACAACTATTAAGTACAAATTAATCTTCCAAGCAAGCCTATTAGAGCTTAAATAAGACTAAAGTTTTTAACCAAGACTCTAACTGATGACTTTCTCTCTGACTAAGAGCAAAACAGACTGGGGTAATAAAAGTGATTTGTAGATTTCCTCTCATTCCAAAACCAATAATCCAGTCTGGTAAAAGGGGCTCAC
This sequence comes from Enteromius unitaeniatus, assembly GCA_032359435.1. Lineage (NCBI taxonomy): Eukaryota > Metazoa > Chordata > Actinopteri > Cypriniformes > Cyprinidae > Enteromius > Enteromius unitaeniatus. Next base: position 10,153,983 of record JAUMHI010000043.1, on the reverse strand, counting down.
CGGGATGCGCTGGGAGTAAAAGCAGCAGGCGTACTGCTTCAGATCCTGATCTGCTAGAGATACCGGCACCACAAAAAACTCTGGGAGACTACAAACAACAACAAAAAAATACAAAATTAAAAAGTAGTTAAATTTCACATAAATGGCTACTGACTCTGTGAAGCACAATCAAACATGTGATGCTTGTTTGTGTCCGTATTATAAAACACAATGACCCGGTACGGAACTGTGTGTGGATCAGTGCTTTTATTTCAGAGGATTACTGCAGAAAGGACAACATTCCTGACTGTCTGAGCAGATTTATGTGAACGGCTCACTATTTAATTAGTTATCCTCATTTTCACAGGAGATTTATTAGGATGACTAATTCAAGTTCTATTTAACAATAGTCATTTGTACTGCACATTCATATCCGTTTTTCTGTCATATTCACTTGCTACATGAAGGTTATGAGTCACAAAGCGACGATCTTCAGTGTGCTTAAAATACAAGCTGTTTGCAAAACACTGAAAGACTGAATTTACATGGAAACTACATATATTAACTCACCTGGGCGAGATGAAATAGCCTTGATTTATGGTACACACCCTCCATTCTGAGGCACCAGTACGTTTGATCTCTCTGTCCCAGTCTGAGGAGCAGTCGAACAGAGGGGTCTGCAGCCCCCTGCCAGGGTCAACACCGTTTACCCACTCACCTGTACAAAACATATGTTGAACGGTGAATAATCTTTTTTTATAATTATTAGATTACGATAATATATATAATTAAAAAACAAACCCATACTACCTAACGTCTAAGGTCAACAGGATTTGTTTTTCTAAAGAAATTAATACTTTTATTTAAAAAGGATTAGACCGTAAACATTTATAATGTTCTAAAAGATTTGACTGATTTAATAATCTAACGTTAAATTGAACATTTTGTAGCATAATACCAACAAACGACAGTGTTAAGTGCATATTTTAAAATTGTTGTTTTTGTAATTGACTGTTTCTTTGAAAAGCAAGACAAAAACTGTAAAATGCACATTTTGGCATTAATATAATGTTTTTAATTTATGCAATATGAAAAAAAACTAAACACATGGTGGAAAACCCCTGTTAAAAAACATGTTTGGTATTCTGCCTTTGGCCCATTATTTAATTTTGTTTGGCCAAGATTTTTCATTTCAGTGCATCCCTAGTTAAAACAGTTCTTTTAAATTGTAATAATATTTAGCAATATTAAGGATTTTATAACATTTTTTGATCAAATGTAGCCCTGGAGAGAACGAGACAAATATTTGTAGATTCCAAAACTTTACATAGTAGTACAACAGCCCACTTTAGATCTTGTTAAGTGACATATTTTAACATCAGTTTACACTTAAAGACAGAATGCATCAGGTTTGCATTACTGGTGGCGTCATATGCTCATCTGATCAGGATCAGGTTACATTCTGTCATGTCTTAAAACTACATGTTACAATGCAGCCCAATAACAGGAACCATAGTTTATTATAGGCCCTGCTATTCATAACATAGTACTCTGCATACCCTGGAAAGTCATCTCATGTCATGACTTGCAATGAAACTGAATGTATGGATAGCTTAACTCAATTTGGCAGCTCCTGTGGAAACAGCGTGAATAATTTGCTGTAACGGCCACATGAGTGTTTTCCTACCTGTTGATCCATGGTATCGCTTTCCGACGTATTCAAAGCCAAAGAGTAGCTGTGGGTCAGCAGGGTGGGAGTAATGAGCGATGGCCAGACAAACCTGAAAAAACACATCATACGTCCATATGATGACCAAGACAAAATTACATTCACTTATTCACTGAAATTTCCTCAGAAAACAGAACTGAAATGTCATCATAACAGGAAGCAAAAATTAGCCTGAAATCATCTATACCTAATAAATACTTCTGCAACAGTACACTGGAAAACACCACCCATAGTGCTTGAGGTCAATTCTAGGCACTAGATTGGTTGATATACATGATCAAGTTTGGGAATTTCTCTTTCTTTTATCTCTTTTCCTGCAACACCTGTTGGTCAGTTCCCCTGTTTATTCATTCATTCAGAAGAGTTTTTCTTGGCAAAGCTGTTGGATCCAGGCATGGAAATATTCAACAGCACTGTGTTCTGAGCTCAAGCCAGGCTGTACTTTCTTTGCATATCTTACAAACGAGTCTTCAAATAACAAACATATTGCCTACTCTATTGCAAAGTTTCCAAACTGACTACAATTTTATTTGATTAAATAGAGATAAAATAACAATAAAACAATAACAACATTATAATATAACACCCTTAAATATAATATAGATGACTTTTTAGAAAATGAATTTATAAAAGGTGAAACATGTCAACAGGACATCATCCTTAAAAAAAAAAAAAGCATCAAAACCATAACATGAGGATTCACATCACTCACACGCAGAGCTTGTATAAACAGAGAAAAACAATAGCGTAAATACGCCCTTATGCGAAATATATATTTATAAACAAATAATAATTGTGATGTGCTCTTCAGAAATCGACTTCCAATTCATTTCCTTTAACAATAAAAACAGCTGTGCTTTTAGTACATAATGTACACAAATAAAATAAATATTTATAATAGATTTAAATGATGATTAAATATTATTTAATAAGAATTCAATAATTCTTGAAGGAGGGAAAAAAAAAATCAGATGATCTGCCAGCGCTGCGCACAGTTATAGACGCATTACTGACTGGACAACTTCAGACTTCTGAACAAAATTACACCTAAAACATTTAAACTTTCAATGCATTGTTTACAATATTTTATAATATATATTCTCCCGGGCACCGCAGCAATGGCTATAATATAAGGCTATAATGTGTAGCTCACAAAAAAAATATTTTTCCACACCCATGAGACGACTTCTCTCAAGTTTGAAAATATCTTTACTTGGGTTTTGAAGATTTTGGTCCCTCCATTGTGTTTTGAACAAAAGTCTTAAGGGTTTGGAGAAATTTGTATTTTTGGGTGAACTGTCCCTTGTACAAAAAAAAAAACAAGAGTTGGATCCCAAAAAACTAAAATAACAACAACTAAAAAACAATAAAAGGTGTCCTGCCTTCACAAACAAAAAGAGATGCCTAGAAAACTTCCTGAGATGCCTAGAAAACTGCCAGCATTAGATTTTCTTAGACTCCTCCTCTATAATAACAGCACCAGAAAAAGCATTGGCATTGCAATAGATGTCAAGGAAACGCACTCTACTTGTCCTTCACATAAGCTTCATAAGTTTATCCTTCATTTGCACGGAGGAACAAAAGCATGAGGGAAGCTCTGCAATGGAGCTTCAGGATAAATGTGCATGTTTGCTAAGCGCTCAGAAAGTGAGAGCTGCGCTCAAAGGGCTTTTTGTTCCTCTTGCTTTTTGTGGTGCTTTTTTTGCCCCTTTCTCCCCCTTCTTTCACACATTCTCAGAAGCTGGCAGATTGTTTAGAGCTGAACTCTGGCACTTTTTTTCTTCCTCCCCCTTTACTTCACTCCTTCTATACCTTTAGTTATTCCCCTTGGAGCTTGGGCCCTGTATTTGGTGGGTAACTGCAGGTTAAAAAAAAAAAAAACTCTGCTTCCCTCAGTCTTTTTCCCATTACTGAAAGGAAAACTCCCTTTTCCTCTTTCAAAAATATAAACAACTCTTAGCGCAGACTTTGAGCTTCTAGTGACTAATAAATGATGACTAACAATCATTCCAAAGATGCTGTGGAAACCGTTCATCGGGCTCTGAGTCATGCTATAGGAATGGCCAATCAGGGCTCGTTACACTGCAGGAATGACAAACAGGAGGCCTTTCTCCTCTTCTAACAGGAGCACAATGTGGAATGTTCGTTTTACACAAAGTTCCACGTTGCCAGGCAACAGCAGCTGTTGTGAAGCAACAGGATGGGTTTGTAGGCCGGTGTGACTCACAGAGCTCGGAGTTCATGGTATGATCAGATCAGCTTGTATAAAGAGCTCTTTTTATCTGCTTTATGCCGCAGATGTATAACGGGAGGGAGAGACATTCCTCAACAGAACATGCTTTATTTTATGAGGCAGAGAGCCTCTAATGGTTTTGGTGGGAACATTCAAAATGCTCCAATATGCTTCACTGCTGTACGATTTTGGCCTTTTAAGTCTATCACTGGGGATAAGGGAAAATAAAATATATAACTAATGTTAAAAATTAAGGAAATTTTAGAACATTACAACAAATGAGAGTAACTTTTAAAATATCTGATTATCTTTTCTGGCAAAGACTTGTGAAATTATGAAATCTAAAACTCTATGAGACATATAATAACATATGATGTATGACGATTTTGTAAAATTAGGTTATTGTGTTTGAGTCAGAGGTCAACCAAGAAGACACAAAACCCTTTAACAAACTATTCCACACCAGTGAACGATATCATTAACTTTAAATTCTCCAGCTCCCTGCAGCAGGATTGATTCTGATTGGCTGTCAATATTTATATTATATATAATATTAAGAACAATATATTTTTCTTTGTTGTAAACAGGCCATAACTGTGCAATAAACGTAAGACGACATGTGAGAGAACCAGTTTCTCCACTTTAAAAGGCCAACTAAACGGTCAACTAAACAATGCCAGACTGTTATGATTACAACCATTTCACAGTGAACAGAAAGCACAAAAGTAAATAACTCATATGAACATTCCCAAGTCTTTGAGTACGACTAAATGCCACTTGTTTGTGTCTCACGTGTATGAGAGTGTATAGCAGAAAGAGACGAATCTGGCTTCTCTGCCACTCGTCATTACAGGTCTGCAGTGGGATCAGTATCCACCAGACAGAGAAGGTGGATGAAAGCAGTGCTGTCTAGGTAAGACGACAAACTATAATCCCCTCATCCTACTACCTCTCAGTAGGAAAAGGGAGACAACAAGATAAAAGACTTCCTGAAATACCACAGGCCTAAGTTCTAGGAATGGATTCTGGCTTAAGACAAAAAAAAAAAAAAAAAAATACAATTATCATAAAACCACATATACAAAAAAATAGAACACAGACTGCAAATAATAGAACTCATAATTCCAGTTTATTCCAGGAGAGAAACTAATAATATGCAGGAAATTCTTGTACTTGTTTACAATTTTACTACAGCAGGAGGCTTCAGTCAAACCCATTAGTTCTTAATCCTCTCTTAGACTAATCCAAAAGCGCCTGGAACGCATGACCATGTGTGGGTGTGTGTTTGGGTGTAAGGGGCTGCAAGGTTAGTTATTTTGTGTGTGTGTGTGTGTGTGTGTGCTTAGTACCTTTTTAGCACTTTCGGGTCCGGCTTCATCAAAGCGGAACCGGATGATGCGGAAGTCTTTGCAGTAGAGGATAAGCTCAGTAGGGTTAAATTTCAGCTTCTGATTGGAACCTAAAATCTTCTGCTTCCCCTTAACATCATTCACTGTAGAGAAAAAAAAAAAAAAAAAAAAAAAAAAACATACACACACATAAAGTCATATTTTGAAGCATTTCTGATAATAAAAGTAGACAGAGGTAATGATAGGGATTGTGATTTGGCAAGAGGCAGGCTTGCATGAACACCACAGTATTATGTGACAATGGTGCTCACTACCAAGTTTACTAATCTCAGTATTGGATTCTGCATGGGCTTAGTGAGGGACGCAGTACAATCTGTATTATGTGTAATCTGTATTAATATATTCAGTCATAAAATGAAAAGGCACAAAAAGATCATGACTATGTTTAAAGGACTAAATAAAAAAACAAAAATGAAATAAGTTCTCTTTTTCTAAAGTAACTACCAAATAATACAGAAGTGCTAATTAAGACTTGTTCTGTTTTTTTTGTCGTTTTTTTTTTATTTGTAGTTTTAGAGAACATGACACCTTATCTTTAGCACAGAACAGTAGTTCCTCTACTTAAGTAAACCCCCTAATGAGCTGAGAGAAGAAATGTTTACATTAACTATATATTAGCAGAATTAGTTTATAGCAATATCATGGTTTATACATGTACTGTATAAAGCCTACCATATTATTACAACCATCAAATGACTACATTACTACACAAGAGCAATAAATGAATCAATTTGTAATCTACTTATTGTGCCTCTTAAGTTTTACGTGTATGTGCAGAATATGTTTCAAGGAGACATATGCAAAAACATCACATTTAAAAGTACAATCTTTGCTTTCCAAAAACATTGCATCTTATGTGTCTTATTGTACTATTATAAATAGTAAGCCATTGTTTAATGAAAAGAGTATTTTAATCGAAATGCTATATGTAAAGAATAAGACATGGAGATATGGAGCTTTCATTCCTGTAATTAATACAGCATAGACGGCCTCTAAGGGCACTATCCCAGACTCCAGGGGTCACTCTGCGTGCCTTACCGACACTGAACTGAAGCCAGTGTGTGTTTTTTTTTCTAAGCCTGAATTTCTTATAAAGGTCTTTTGTTAAAGCCACACAGACAGAGTAAAAAAAGGCAAAAGAAGCAGGCTTCATGCTCTATCTGTTCAGCACAGCAATTCAACACTTTGGGGGGCTAAGTCAGCAATGAGGGGAGTGCAAGGATCTAACCAAAACAAGATTAATCGTGGCCAGGCTCAGGCTGCAGTCTGGCAGGATGAGCTCATCCACAACTATGCTGAAAGCAGCCACCCAAACAGGTTCCACAGCTACGCTACTGTGTCACAATTGGCCACATCACTCGTGGAAAAATCCAAGCCAACGGGGTTACTGTCAGTCATTTAGGACACATGATCCTTTTTGTTATGTTAGCACAAATGCAGTAGCAGTTTATGAAAAGGAAAAGGGGGAACAGACACAGAAAGAGAGATCAAACTGAGCACTGAGATACAGTAGGAAAAAAAAAAGAGATGGAGAAAAACCAAAGTTAGAAAAGAAGGAAACCATTGACTGAAGAAGAGCAGACAGGAGAACGACAGGGGTAACATGAGAAGACATTGTAGCTGTTTTTATTTAGGCTATTAAAAGCATAAAAGCATGGCTGGAGTTTCATGGAGCCGTGTTACTTTAACTGGGGTCTGAGGAGCTCACACAGCCAGGGCATTTATGGAAAGTTTCTGGATCATACATTTAAAATAATAAATAAACAAAAATTCCAAAAGCCTCTATTTAACCAAACCAAATTAGCTACTAGAGGAATAACAACTACAATTGCACAAAATCTGGATAGCATATTGCATAAGTTGATTATGAACGGATTCGATAATGTGTGGGATCCAATAGATTTGTGGTTATGCAGTAGAGTCATTATTTAGTATAACGTGCACAGGCTAGAGCTTACGTGCTAAGCTGCTCTTTTATAGTGATTCAACTGATTGTAGAAAATGGCAGCAAAAAACAGGTGGTCTGCAGGTGTTGGGAGGCTTGGTGGAGTGTGTTTTTGTGCTGTTGAATTACCTGTTACTACCTGCTCCACGCAAGCCAGCGGGATATCGTGCTCGCCCAAGAGGCGGTGGGTGCACTGGAATCTCTGTAAACAATTTAAAAAAATTTAATAAATTGAGGAAAAAGAAAAGAAAAAGTTTTTTTTTTCATTCATTTGCTTTCAATCTTTTTGTTGCCGTTATCCAGTAAAGAGAACCTCGTGAGCTCCGGCTGGCCTGTGTATGTATCAGTGTAATTAGTGACCTGTAGCTTTGAAGGACTATAATAATTTACCATCTTTCCTAAGTAAATCAGCTGATCATCTGTTGACTGAGGGAGATTATTAACATGTTTTAACCCATTTAACCCAAGAGCTCCTTAAGAGGACAGAGTGAATTATATGTGCAGCAGACTTAACTGCTCTGGAAAAGAACTTTGGATTCTTTTGCATGACTTGGTTTTGAAGACAGGGTATGAAATTTATTTCCCTCCTTATATGACCCATTGATCCAGTCTGGTAGGGAGTAATACTCATGAGACCAACTTAAAAACAATGGTTTTATATTGTATAAATTATAAGATTAAAATCTATTTCACCTACATTTTCAAACATGTAATGCAGGTCTGCTTTTCTCAATATATTGTGGCTCTATCAAAACATTGTCATGCCCAGTCATAAAATAAATGAATACATTTATAGTGCAACAGGTCAACAAATCTATTGATTTATTTTCCTCAGCTATGTAGATTCATTTTCAAATTCTCTCCAACAAGCTCTAGTGAATAAATACTAGATTACAATCCTACACCAACATTTCAACTATTGAAATGTGTAAAAATGTATGTTATTTCCGATGCACTCTAAAAACAGCATAGCAAGCTAAATAAAATTCACACATTTATTTTCTGCTACCAGAAATGTTAAAGTAAGCAATTCTTCAAATTGCAAATGATAAAAACGTAAACGTGTTTTTTGCTTTAATTTTTGCTTTATTTATTTATTTATTTTAAAGTTGTATTATGAACTAAAAGCATGTTTTGTGTTGATATTTAATGTTTCATCACTGCTTATCAGTGCAGTCAAATGACTGACTCTTAGAAGTCTGAGTTTACCTGCCGTGGCAAGGAATTATGGGCAATGAAGGAAACTTTGAAGTTGGTACACACGAGTTTTCCCCAGAGGTCATCCTGACAGCACTCTGCACCGATGCACTTCCTTACAAAGTTGGCCTCGTTCACAACTATTTCACCTGTAAAGAGGAAATAAGGAAGTGAACTTAAGAGGAAGGAAAAACACAATCAGCTGAGCAAGGGATGATTAGCTGAAATTTGAACTGAGCTTAAATATTTAAAATACATTAAAACGGAACTGTTGGTATTTGTGTTTAACATGTATTAATGATTTGTTTTATTATATAGGTCACTCCAAGCATGTGTCAATCCAGATACTATTTTACTAACAACCCAACATTTTAAGAGCTATATTTTTCATGTGATATCTCCTCCACCAGCAGGTTCTTAATAGCTCAGCAGCAACTTCTGGAGTGCTGACCACTAAGGTTTCACAAACTTGAGACCCTTTCTAATGGCTTTGCAGGGAAAGCCCTCTCCAGTGACTGTCCTTTCATGTTGGCAGAAAAATTATTCCCTATTAAAAGAAATGGCCTGTTCCGCTGACTAATGGACACATAAACTTTTACCACGTACAGAGTTTGCACATGCATGCTGAGAGTCCTTTTAACAAAAACAGGAAAAGAACATGAGTTCAAAGTCAGGTGTACCAGTTGGTCACAGAGACATTTTGTTTGTACTAATAATACTTACTTGTGCAGTGAATCTAGAGTCTATGCTGAGCTTTTCCATATTTAGAATGCATTTAATGTCATATAAAAGGACAATAACTGTAATGATAATTATAAAAAAAGATTTCTTTTTCCCCTAGCAAATGAACAATAAAAACATCGACAGCCGAGTCTGAATCCATCCAACTTTAAAGAGCTTTAGCATTTGAAGCGGCAGATGACATAACTGCAGAATGAGCTTATATAATAAACAGAACACCATGCCATGTTTACAAAACATTTTGTGGATGCAAATATAGTTATCTATATTTATATATGATATCATTCAAGAGGTGAACAGGCGTTATTATAGGTGAAAATACTAGTGCCCTAAGACTTTTGCACGGTACTGTATAAACAAACAATTTCAGAAAAAAAAAAAAAAAAAAAGGAAGGAAGAACTTGGAGTAGTCAAAATGACCAAAATGCACATTTCTAAAATCACACATGGTTTTTATAATTGTTGGCTGTGACCTACATCTCTACTTCCGTCTTTAGCTGAACTTAAGGCACACAGATGGAAATAAAGAAACCCACATTCTGCTTCATTCTAAACATAGCACTTCCTCTCTTCGCTCTAAAGGTGATCCAGACACATTAATAGCCTAAAACGCACAGAGATTTGTGTATACTGGAGTAGAATAATCAAGTTGCTGAGAGGAAGAGTGAGGGAGAAGAAAACACAAATTCCAGCTGTGAGCACTTTGAGTGTGAGCGCGGTGAGGGGTGTTTGTCTCACAGCTGGGCCTGTTTCAGGGGTTACAGCAGGGCAGGGTGCAGACTAGCTAAGATGGAGGTTGGGCCCTGTGAGAGCATTTGCATCTCAGGCACAATCCTGTTGAATGCTTCAATAAACATCAAAACAGTAGGTCTACAAGTAATGACTACACCTGCTTGGAATCTGAGCCGCAGGATTCAGGAGAACATCATCAGCAAAATCACAACTACTTATTTATCTATTAGATATTTAGGTTAATCTGATAATGCTTTAAATTACTGGTGTCAGTCTAATCCATCTTTACATTTTTTGTAATCTTTATCTTATCGCAACATTAAGTATAGATTAAATTAAAAAAAGTCTTAAGACCTCAGTATGATGACTCACAATCTTTATTACCCATCTTCTCACATATTTGCACACGCACCCACGCCCACGTCAAACAACTTCCTCTTCCGCTCTACATGCAGCCTTGGCCTGAAAATGGCCATGACTACATATCAACGTGTGTCTGATCAGCGCTCTACAAGGATTAAGCAGCAGCTCATCCTCTCTGATCTACCAGTAAACAGCAGAAGGGATGAGAAGGAAATGCAGATGGTAGTTTGGCAGATGCACTATGATTGTAGCCAAACAACGTCTCACTGAAACACTCGTTCACAAACTAATCAATAAACAGCCACTGCAGATCAGTTGATAAAAAAATCACATCTCACTGCACAATTTGCATAATGCTTTATATTGGGAGATTTCCAAATGACTGTATTTTGATCAAATAAATGCAGTCTTACTGAGAATTAGAGACACTTACATTAAAAATTGACAAAATCTTACTGACCACAAACTATTGAACAGTAGTACTAGATCACACTAAATCTACGCAGTAAATACAGATCCCAATGGTTTGAGACGACAACATATTAAGGAGTACATATCACACACACATGGCATTAATAATACATGTTAAAACTATCTGATTAAATGACCCATGGCAAGTTAAGGACAGTCTGCACCTAAAAATATAACCGCATCAAATTTTTAAGATTGATCATGTGATCAGGCTTCCTGTGTTTACAACCTGTTAGAAAAGGGGTGTTTCGGTGGCTGCGATTTTTTATCAGTACACTTCGGTTGTGTTTTTCTTAGCTTTGAATGTGGACAGCAATTAGAGTTAAAATGGTGCCAATGGCTAAAGCAGGGAAAGAAGATGCTGAATACTGCAAATGTCGGACAGGCGAGGCTGTTCTTATGGTTGTATCGAGTTCGGCACAGGAATTCTCTCTTGTTGCATTGTGCTGCAAAAGTTGCACGTAAATGGATCGGAGCAACATGATAACAAGAGACCAAACAGAGAGACTGACACAGAGAGAGAGAGAGAGAGAAAATGTGTGTGTGGGTTTGTAAAAGAACACCGTTCATGAGACAACGGGCATGTTTTGTTGAGATGACTAGGCACCATTGGGCCTCCATGGGTGTGTGGGGAGCAGTGGAGAGAGTTAAATGGAGCAGTCAAGTAGGAGGTCAATCTGAATAGATACATTTTACCAAAATGTCAGCACATGCAGGACTAAAAGAATCCTTAGAAAAATCACTAAAACGGACAATGAGTTTATTTTCTTTACATGTCAATAAATACAAGAAGCCAATAGACCTTACAGGTGTTGTGCAGTATCCTTTTTACACAAATTACCATCTAATGTTCACTAAAAGTACATTTAAAAAAAAAAAATGTTTTAAAAAGTTAATTATATTTCAAATATCTATTTTTATACTGTAAATTATAAAGTGATGCCAAAAGGGATGTGAAATGCGCATTTAAAATTACAATTTTATTTTATCCATTTTATTTCGATAATACAACTGAATTTTAATTAGAGTGATTTAGATCTATAAATGCAAACATTAAATAAGTAATTATTCTATTTTGCACTGCAAACATTATATCCATTTTGACCTATTGTAAATAGACCTACAAAATAACTACTGTTCAAATGTTGTTTTTTATTCAAAATAAGTCTTTATTTATTGAAACACAGATTTTACAGCATTTTATTTGAAAACACTATTGTAACATTATAAATCTTTATGGTCACTTAAGAAATTCCTTTTTTTTGGTTTCTTTTTTTTTTCTAAACTGCAGTAAATGCAGTACTGTTGTAAACGCAATGACTTCACCACACCATGTGCCACCCTGCTATCACCACGGTCCACAAAACACAGTGACAAGGGAGGTTGTGTTTTAATTTCAGTTGAGAAACTAAAAAATGCACAGCACATCTATTTTGGAAACAGGGAAGGTCCATGTTACGCGGCTTAATTATAAGGAGTGAACGCCTAAACGCAGTCCTTCCCCAGACACCACAGCACTGTAGTCGCCTTTCTGTGTGTTCCCCAACACTTCTAGGAACAGAGAAATGATTCGGATGCATTAAAACCCTCTGCCATCACAGGAAATAGCCGATCCACAAACCCATTGAATGGGTTAAAGGTAGCACCTTTAAAGCCTCCTTTGAAAGTACGTGTCAGAACATGAAGCCTTTATTTAGAAGAACCAGGACATTAGGATTAAATGTAGATGGGCACACACCCAATACAAGTGTGCTTGGCAGTGGCAATTATAAGACATATAGGAACAGGTAGATCACATTTTTAAAACCACCCGCAATCCAAGTCCTGCAGATGTCCTCCTGATACTGATTTAGCCGACACTGAATGACTTTTGAATGTGTTAAACAAGCTGCCTTATCAATGTATAGGTTAGATGCTTGCCTACAGACCAACCACTAGCTCTGTACCTAAACTACTTAAGAAGCTAGCAAATTACAGTGCCATCTCTTAACTGCTGCCGGAAAGACCCGCTGAACCCGAGCAGCGGAGTCTTTAGCCATTTTCAAGAAATGGAAATTAATACCAATCTGTTCGATATTGTTTTCCCTATTTATTTAACTTGCATGTAATGCATTAGATGCACTGTGACTTGCCACAGTACTTATATATTGTTTGCATTTTGTTGGTTTAATTGCTTCTAATGTCCTCATTTGGATAAAGCATCTGCTAAACGCATTTAAATGTAAATAAAAAGGTAAATTCTCAATGCTGCCATAGTAGCAACAAATGTTTTCATTGTGCATGAAAGCTGATTTAAAAGGAACAGGTTACTCAAAATGGTTCTTCAGAACCAATATGACTTTCTTTCATGGAAGGCTCTGGTCACTCTTTTTCATGCAATTACAAACAATAAAGAAATCTCAAAAATCAAATCTAAAGACAAGCGATTTTGTGTGTTCTTATATTACAGGTCTTCGGAATCAAATTTTAGCTTTGGATATTTTTCATAATTAAATCATTATTTTCAGTTAAATCTTGATGAACCGCTTAATCCAATTCACAAAACTGGTATGAGGCTAAATCAACAGTAATCCATAAAACATCTTTTTCTAATGAGTCTTCAGTCCACACTGAGGTGGCTTTTAAAAGAGGCACTCCTAAAGTTCAAATGCAGTCTTCGTATTGTAGTGCCGACCACTGTCAAATCTATTATTTTGATTCAGAACACATGGAATATAGAAAATAAGACAATGTTCACCTTTATGATACATTTATGATGATTTTGCATCATTTTTTAAGTACCGTAGTTCCAAAACAGCAACCAGTACATTTCTAACAAAAGTCTCCTTTCTCATTCCACAGATAAATTAAAAAGCCATAACCTACATGTTTGGTACAGCATGAGAGAGAGAAAAGTCAATAATCAAAAAAATATCCCTCTTAGCCTTACACCTACTTTACTTACAATTCACAATTAAGTAAGTGTGGCATTAAAATGCTTTCTAGAGGAAGATGGCGCATCGCAGACCCTCCGTAAACACTACATCTGGCATCAAAACCCAAACACAACAAACCAGGGCAGATCACAGGATCTTTATGCAAGGCCACGCGTTAAAAATTCAGAGGCTGCACAAGTGCAGGAAACAGGATGGATAAGATACTGTTCCGCATACAGGAAGGACTTCTGTGAATGTCATGTTCAACAGATCAATCAAAAAGCCAAGAGACATTGTTTATTTCTCACTCAAATGACACACACACTTCTCTCCTGCCAACTGTACACCTCGCAATAGCAGAAGCTGATTGGTGATGCAATGGTAAAAATAGAGAAAAGGGGCAAAAGACAACTGATTGCTATGGAAACCAACAGGAGGCCACTATGTAATTCACAATTTACCAATATGTGGCAGATTGAACAGGAAGGGACAGAAGAGGAAGTAGAAACAACAAATTATTAAAAATTACATTGGTTTTCATTCAGCAGGCACTTTCTGGTCCCAAGTAATTTACTGTACAGTTTACAAAAGAACAATCACAGTTGGTGAATCAGTGATTGTTGCATTTATAAGACAGAAAAGAAATACTCAAATTCAAAAACAAATGGATTATTCATATAGGTTATAATTTCTGAGAGATTAGCAAAGCATGCAAATGTAGCCAATTTAAAAGCATTAGATATTCCAGAGCATGTATTTATATGTGCTTAAATTACAAGATGGATATCAATAGTGAAAATATAAATCGCTTATGTGCAATTCATTAGGGATATAACAATAAACACTTCAAAATCATCTCACCGGCTTTACAATTATATTTTTCTCTTGAACATAGATGGCACAAATTAACTTAATGAGTGGCTGTGCTCTTCGTAATTACTTCAACTGTGAATTGCTTTAAATTGGAGTAAGAAATGCAGTGAGTGACTTTTTTGCATCGGATATGTCACTTTTCTCACAGCTGATCTTATCATGGTGATTAACACAAGCAAAAAACAATTCATTTTCTTAAACCTGAAAAACCAGAGTTTGCTTAACTAACTTAAATTTAACTCAAACTTATCTTATCTGATACCACCTTTCCAAAACAGCCCAAGGGGGTTCAAACCAAACATTCTGCTACAAGTTCAGTTCAACTACTAAGCCACACCACCCCAACCCTGTGACGGTTGTTTGCCAAAATAACGGATGCACCTCTTTTCTTTCTTACCTGGTAGAAGTTTCGCTTCGAGTTTCTTGATGGGCAGCTGAGGACTCTTCTTCAAATCAGTCTGTGTAAAAGATTAAGAACACTACAAATCACCTCACCACTTTCAAGTATGCAAGACAAAGCAGAACCTTATGCTTGCATTTTTCTCTTGTCCATATGGCACAAAATCTCATTTCAGAACATTTAACAAGTGGCTACGCTCTTCCTTAATTTGTGATTTGATCCGATTAATCAGATTATGAGAATAAATGTGTCATCTTTGAGAATTAGTGCTCTGTGACGCTGCATTGTGCTGAATGTCAAAAGGTTTTGTGTCTATTTATCACTGAGGAATTGGACGCACCAATTCCTATTATTCAAAACTTCCATGAGTTAGATGTACAAGCCAGACATTATGTTATTCATTTCCATTTGTAACGCATTGACTGATGCATCAACATCCTGCAACATGTTAAATTTCTATCTAAATATGCTACAGGCTGAAAGTACATGCACACTGTTCTTAAAGGAGGGCATCTAGCTCCATTCTTAACCTAACAGTTACACGTCTAAATACAAGGCACTGCTGTGGGACACATGAGTTACGCAGGATACCACTATCGAGCAAAATTAAGTCTTAACTATGAATCTAGTCGTCCAGATGTCCAACATATGGGGGGGGGAATGGTTTTCTTAACAAACATAAACAAGTGCAGAATAGTAAACAAGTACGATGACTTTGTCTTTAGCTGCTAGTCGTTAGCTTGCCAGTGTCTCACTCACCTGAAGTGGAGGAAGATAAGACTTAAAAGTCGGCTTCGTTTGTTTACCGGAGAACATACTTTAAACGGGACGATATGACAAAAACGTGAAGCGTAAATCCATATAAGAGCAGTCTAAAACTCTTACAACTGTATCTGGCTACTTCAAAGCATTAATCCCAAGGTCTCTCCAGTAGGCGAGGTGTTTAAAATCATAGTTTCCATAAATGCAAAAGCAGTATTTAGTCTATGCTTTGCATGCAGTAGTGTCTCAGCTGGATGTGGTCGGTCCCGCTCAAGTCTCTTCGTCAGCGGCTGTCAAACTCAAAGTTTTGCTGCTTTAGTTTCCCGCTGTAAACATTCACGTCATGTTCGGTCTTCTCGTCAACAATGCGAGTGTGTGCGAGTCTTGTGGTGGTGCTGCAGCAGACGGCTTCAGTGCTGTAATTCACCGCCCGTGTTCAGTTCAGCCATGTTTATTAGCGGAGGAATGGGGAGGTGCCGCGTGCTTGAGCTCTGGACCAAAAAAAAAAAAAAAAAACAGGAGGAGGAGTGAGCTATGGCGAGCCCTGTGGACCATTGGAGCGTTTTGTTTTTAAATGCGAATATTTATATTGTTTATAATATTTAAAATACATATTAAGTACTTTAACACGTTTAATTCAACATGTGCACTTTGAGATAGACTTTGTCCTTCTAGAATTTTAAACATTCGAATGCAGAGAATAATCTTTGTATGTCCAGTATTTAAAGATCTTAACTGCTCTGCAATGTCGAAAAAAATACACATATGCTTATTAATATATCGTTTTCATATGCATAGTTTAGCTGAAGTGTATTAATGGACTCGTAGCGCCACCTGCTGGAATGATTATAATCCTGCAGGCATCGTTTCATTAAGGTCCCCTGTATTCAGACGATGAAAATACTCTATACAGTAATTCTCTTTACTTAGAAATCCCCCCTTGTTTTTCTATTTCTCTTGGAATACCTAAACCTGAGAGCAATATAGGTATATGCTTGTAATGATGGACAGGTTGAAAATATAATAAAATGTATAACAAAATCATTTAAATTTATTTTTGAAAGAAGTCCCTCGTGCTTCATTTATATGATCATAAATACTGTAAAAACAGTAGTAGTGTCAAAATATCTCTACGATATGAAAAACCTTTTCTTTTTAAAATATATTTTAAAATGTAATTTGTTGAACTACTTCAGGAAACCACAGTGCCATTCTATGATGATTCTGTGATCATTGCTGATTTATTTAGAAAATGATTATGAATGAAGTAGCAATTATTTTAGAATCATGATTTTTAAGACAGGCCTAGAACTCTTTTGTAATGTCGCAAATATCTTTACTGTCCCTTTTGATCAGTTTAATGTGTTCATGCTATTGATAGCATGATTGCTAAGTAATATTTTCTAATAAAATACATGCATTTGAAAAAAAAGGCCTCTGACGTCAGAGCAGCAGTATACTCTTATTTAAACCTAAAAGCAGTTTGTGGCTATTACACAAAAACTAGCCCAGATGTCTGGCTTCACAGCTGTAAATAGATGGCTGAGTGGAGTGAATAATTTTTGTCTGTTGTCAATCATTTATTAGCTTAGGTTTGACTGTATGAATATATGAATATGCGAATGCGATATCACAAGTTTGTCTCAAAAACGTTGTCAAAGGGTCCTAAAAAAAAATTGTGAACAAAAAGGTTCCTTTTGAAATATGAGCTTCTAAAAGCGTAATATAGGCTTACAGGCCTGAAAAGAGCGTTATGAAGTTAGATTAACATTTAAAACAAGTAATGAGCATTTACATAAAATTTTAATAACAACAGTCATAGTAATAAAAATAACCACAATAAACATATACTATATACAGTGGGTGCGGAAAGTATTCAGACCCCCTTTTTCACTCTGTTACATTGCAGGCATTTGCTAAAATCATTTAAGTTTTTTTCCTCAATGTACACACAGCACACCAGAGAATATTATTTCTCACCATCTTGGAGTCCTTCAGGTGTTTTTAACAAACTCCATGCAGGCTTTCATGTGTCTTGCACAGAGGAGAGGCTTCTGTCGGGCCACTCTGCCATAAAGCCCCGACTGGTGGAGAGCTGCAGTGATGGTTGACCTTCTACAACTTTCTCCCATCTCCCGACTGCATCTCTGGAGCTCAGCCTCAGTGATTCCATGGTGGTTCTTTACCTCTTCTCCCCCAATAGCTCAGTTTGGTCGGCAGTTCCTTTTGACCTCATGATTCTCATTTGCTCTGACATGTCTTGTGAGCTGTAAGGTCTTATATACTGTAGACAGGTGTGTGGCTTTCTTAACCAATTCCAATCAGTATAATCAAACCCAGCTGGACTCAAATGAAGGTGTAGAACCATCTCAAGGATGGTCAGAAGAAATGGACAGCACCTGAGTTAAATATATCAGCGTCACAGCAAAGGGTCTGAATACTGAACAATTCTGTGTAACTTCAATGATTTTAGCAAATGGCTGCGATATAACAAAGAGTGAAATATTTAAGGGGTCTGAATACTTTCCGTACCCACTGTAAGTAATCTCATAGAGATAATAATTGGCAACAGAAGTTGTGATTTACCACCTCGTTATTTGATATATATTTTCTTTGTACAGCGTTCTTTACCTATTTATTTTACTGAGATTTTAGCTACAACTTTTAAGTGCATGAGAATGTTCTTCATTTATCTAAGCCAATGTGACTTAATCAAAAAAGTGCATCTGTAATATGTTGAAAAGGATTCCTGAAATGGCTATGAACTTCATTACGCATTCCTGCCTTAATCTGCTATTATCACTGCCAGGTCCGAGCTGGAATCTCAGCCAAACCGCAGTACTCTGAGCCATATGCTAAATGCATTAAAACTGAGAACCAGACTGTCTTGTAGCTTTAACTGCTCTCTGATTGTATTCATTTATTGATTATATTTTAAGTGGAGATGCATACCAAATGATTCAGGGTAATTTAGGCTTGCACTTTCACTTCAGGGCTAGGACTAACTTGATCCCACTTCAGCTCTGCTGTATGTGAATGCAGGTCCTCTGTGTGAATTCCAGATGTAAGGTTGTAAGGGAAGGATAGTTTTGAAGAGGTAAAATATTGCCGCCTTATTGAATCAAACCCAGCCATTTCCTGTGCCTGAGTCTGCACTCCACTCCACACTCTCCATATAAGGCAATGGTATTTGCATGAGGGAATGGCCTGCCATGTCAGTATGGATCTAAGACTGGTGCTGCTGACATTTTTCAACTGCTGTAGGATTACGGTGGGGAAATTATCTGTTACAGTATTTTCTGGCAAGGTTTTTGCAAGAAGAACAATGTATTTTTCTCTCCTCCTTTTTATGAATGAAGCATTTCTTCTTTCTGTAATGTTATTTTTCATGTGAAGTTTTTTGTGAAGTACATGTAATAAGTGGGTAATAAGTGCAGATATTCATCTGTCTTCATATGTGATGCCAGCCAGACTCTGGGATAGATGGTGTTATTATAGCCTCTCTCAATACTTATGTACGGTATATTATATACTCTCCAGATGTGCCGTTCACCAGTCTGAAGAATCACATTACACTGACCTCGCAGCTGCTCTTTAGTCAATTAAAACAGTGAATGTTCTAATTTATCATGCAGTCATTTAAATGACTTGATTATGCTTGGTGAGTTGCGCCATCCAGCTTCAGATCATGGTGCATTTTAGTGACAGTAAGATTTTATTAAAGAGTTTAGTTGTACTATTGCAATAGACTATTTTTTATGATTTATTGTACAGCACCCTCATATTGAGTAAAAACATAATGCAGACACACTTTTTTGTTGTTGTTTTTATTCATTTCTGTGTTGAAGTTGTTTTTTGTATTAAAGGGACAAAATTATCTGAACGGATTTGGCATTATAATTACTTATAATTAAATTTTTCATGCCTTCTTGTAAAAAAAAAAACCAAAAAAAAAACCGATTAGTGCCATTTCGCATCACAGTTATTAAGCTAGCTAGAAAACATTAGTTTGAATATTACTGTAATGTTATTGTTTTTTGTTAGCTATATAATCCGTAAGTTGGATGGTTATTGCACAATAAAGCACAGATTATGGGTGTTTCATGCCTTTCTAAGGCTGTTTATAATGGTAAGCATTCATGTAAAGTTGTTGGGGTTGTGATATTTTACTGCCTGGTTATTTAAATCCTGATTGATGTCTTCCCAGGGAGTTTGGGATTTTGACCTTGCGTGGTGCAGATGGGTATCATTTTTGTCGTGGTGTAAATAATGCCTGCTGTTCCTGGGTGAACCACAGGACAAGCGTAAAGCGAACATTAGCTTTCCTTGTTTCCGGTGTTCCTTTACAAATCAGAACATTTTCATCCCTAAATAAGCCTAGCGGAACCAACTATAGCTTGTAAAAGCAGAGATGCAGTTTTCTCCCTCGCTTGACTTTGTGTGGTCTATGACTTTGAGTCTTGGACAGTAGGTGTGGTCCTTGTGCTTTTTGTAAAGACGACTTATTTAGAAGGAAAAATTCCTCAAAAAGGCTCTGTCTGGCCCATTGCATTTGTGTTTTGGATTAACTTTAATGAATAATCACAAACAACTGGCAAGTAACACATTGAATTAAACATGAAATGCGTAATAGTGTTTTCTTGTAAAATCAGTCATTTTTGTTTTACTTCTTCATTGTCGTCATTGTCTCATTTAAGTCATTGTGTGTTGAAATAGCATCCTGTTTTCGCAGTTCTTATGAAGCTCTGCTTTGGCTGGAAGTTTATGGGGAACATGTGCTGGGAATGAAGACATTCATCTTCTTTCCAGGTGTTTATGTGTCCCGTGGTGTGATAGTGATGTGGACTCAAACACCGTTAAAGAAACGGTTCAAAACAGTCGAAAAGACAACAAAATCTTTCTGTAGTGCATGCAAAAATAAACTAAACAAAACAGTCTGTAAAGGTCTGAATGAAGTGTTTACTGTTTCGTTTAAACACTGCCTTCCTCCTTTAATTGTTTTTGAGCCAGCTTCACTTCTAATAATGTTCAGGTGAGGTTCCTTATTGTTGTCATGGTGTTTAGAGTTTATTGTGTTTCTTTATTTTCCTGTAGTTTACCTCAGACTTGTACTGTGCTTGTTTATGATGGCAAGTTAATTAGTCTTTCAAGGGAGGGAAAAAATCTTCCATACTTGGTCTGCTTCTGCTTTCTTGCGCCCCTAGATTTTTCAGACCGAGGAATGTACAATTTTGAGAATGTTAAATGTCTTTCCAGTTTACCTCATATCATTGTCGTGGCATTCCTTAGCTTGGGAAAATTGCTGTAAGAAAAGAGCTGACAAATGTGGCCTTCAAATCAGACTAATGCACTAATGATTGAACATTACAGAGGGAAATGTTTAAAACAGCAGTGCGTTTGGATCATGTGCTCTCCAAGTGGTACACTCACTGTCTATGTCTGTCTGGCTCTCTCTCTGTATTTCTTGAGTCACACTCTTTGTATCCTTCTCTTTTGATATCCTGTCAAATGCATTTGAGGCTTTGTGTCAATCTGAGTAAGGGTCTGGTTCCTCATAGGCCATTGTGACCTCAGAACGGTAGCCAGAAGCCATTGACTCACGTCCCATGATGAATGACCCAAGCTCTCCGGAGACACACCCTCTGCAAAAACATCACCAGAGCGGAAGTAGAAAGGGAAGGGAGGTAAAAGAGGGAGACGAGGGAGAAGAGGAGGTATGGTGAGAACATCAGGAGAAGTGTTTGTAGTGCTCAGGGAGCTTTAGGGAGACTCCTGACCATGCACTTTTTATCGGTTTAGAAAAACAAAATCAACATCTGCTGCGGTGAAAAAGAACGAGCTGTGTTAAATGTGCCGCAGGCGGTGAATTGGACGCGGTCATTTTGCTGACTGCACTGTTTGCTCACATTAACTGTTGTCAGCAGTGTACTGTTTATCAGCGCTCACGACTGCATGCGATTCAGAATGAAGGTGTAATCAATGGTGGCATTAAAAATGTTTGCAAATTATTATTTTTGGACTGGTTCTTCGATGACTTCCTATCTGCCACGGTAGTTTCTATCACAATACCTTAAATATGGCTTAATATTATAGTATGATATATTATGTATGTATTACAATATCAAGAAGAAATTAATTCCTGCTGATTAACAGCATCTTTAAATGAGCCAAAGCTGGTTCACTGGTCTTAGTTGCAGTGTTGTTTATGTTATTTGCATACTGCTTTAGTATATAAAAAAAATTTATGCTTTATTTTGTTACAATTTTTATTAACAACTCTTTTTTTTTTTTTTTTTGTTCCCCTTTTTTTTATTATTATTATTATTATAAGTTCCAATACAAGTTTTTCATGTAATTTATTTTAGCTTTTCAATTACTGAAAATAATAGAAATAAAATTTTTGTCTTGGTCAACAGTAAAAATGCTGTATCGCTCAGATCAGAGCAGTTTGATGGCTGATTTTAGGGTATTATTCATTTAATTTAAGTCGCTCTCCAGAAAAACTCCAGCTTAGCTTGGAGACAATCTTAAAACAAACTATTTTTATTTATTTTTTGATCATACTTTTTTAAAAACCATTTTCAATGTAGTTGCTCATATTGCTTGCTACCACTAGTATACTATGCTTCCCTACCCCCCTAAACTCACACCATTCGTTGAGAAAAGCTGCTCATACAAACAGAGCAATGTTTCAAAACGTCAACGGAGCTGCAATGTGTACACTCTTCTGGAAAGTCAACCTATGAATGACTAACACACAGCTGTATCTGTACATCAAATTTGAGACAAAATATTTCAGCTTTAAATAGATGATGCTATCTCTAAAAAAAAAAATCTAGTTGTGGAGTGTCTAGTATTCTCTTTGCGAATGCTAATATAGTTTCTGCCAGGTAGCCTGCTACACAAAAGCTATGGGTGTGTATACAGTCTAACGAGAGTTTCTTGTTTGTGTTTGCTTTCACAGGGGAGCCGGGGACACTACCGGTACCACTGGCAAAGCCACAATGTCAAGCAGAGTGGTGTGGATGATATGGTGCTTCTCTCCAAGATCAATGAGGACGCCATTGTGGAAAACCTCAAGAAGAGATACATGGATGACTTTATTTTTGTATCCTTGTCCAGCTGTAAATACATCATAAATCCATAGTCCAACTGTGCTAATTTCTCAATCTGAGATCAATCTGTCCCTAAATGTGGATGTTTTTGCAGATGGGTGTTTTCCTGTGACATAATAGAAAAGTCTTGGATCGCATCCTGTTGAGTAAAGATTATATCTTGATTGGGTTTATTCTGGCCTAAGCAGACTAAACACTGACATTTAGCAATGTAGAAAGTTGTTCTTGAAATCTATGGTACAACTTCCAAATCAGTGTCCTATTTTCCCACAGTAGCAGGGACTGTTTTTGATCAAAGCAGTATGTGAGATTCTGAGAGCTTTGTAAGAACAGATTGTTGAAGACAGCCAAAGAATGCTGGTTTACCTCTCTTCTATATGAACTCAATGTACTTGGCAGAGTTCATGTCTAATTCATCACACATTACTGGCACTTAACATGACCTGTGCCATTTCTTGATGAAAACCTCACTTGCAGTGTATTTCTATTTTCTTGCCCTTATTAGGTTTATTGAGTCTTAGCAGACTCTGGCCCTTTTGGTCCAGAATCAGTCCTGTGATTGTGGTCAGAAAATAGAAACAACACCAAAGTGTTCCAGTCAGCAGCATATGGAAGTGAGGTCACAGAGCGCCAGGCTCAATACTTCCTTTATTTGCAGTGAGCAATGTACGGCAGGGCAGCCAAATAGCTCCAATCACTCACTGCCGGCTGTTGCCTTCCCACTGCATTCAGAGGAGAGCAAAAGCATCTTAATAAGGCTCTGACCCAATAACAAAAATCTTTACTGCTGCCGCATATAACTCTTCACTGATGTCACCAGTCCAATATTCACACTTGGGACATTTTTCATTGACCGGTTTTATGTTCAGTTTTATGAATATCCTCTGAGTATTAACAACCACAATGAGTTTTCCTCCATTATGAATGCTAAACCTCTAATTGTTTTCAGAAAGAGAGATTTAAATCTAATAGATTCACAGATTGCGTAAAGAATTGGTTAGGGCACCAACAAATGAAACTTCTTCCATTTATTTACTCATTCTCATGTCACTCCAGAACTACATGGCTTTCTTTCTTTAGCAGAATGCAAACAAAGACACTTTGAGGAACCTTTTCAACTGTTTTGTTGAAACACCAACCAACTTTGGACCCCACTGACTTCCATTACATAAACCACAAAAAAAGCATTGTCAAAGTATAGTCTCTTGAGTTTTGGAGGAGCAAGTACAGTACATACAGGTTAGGTGTGACATGAGGAAGAGTAAACAGTTACAGAATTGTAATTTTGGCCTGAACTGTCTCTTTACTGAAACTTATTCTTTCAGCAGTCTATTGAGCCTTGACCTTTACCTGTAGACATACATTGGTCCTGTGCTCATCTCAGTAAACCCTTTCAAACAAATGCCTTACTTTGGGGAGAGAGAAATAGAGATGTACCAAGGCGCGGTAAGTGTTTTGGTCAATTTATTTTAAGGTCCAATGCTCATTATTAACATTCCATTTGCTACAACTTTTGCCTCAAAGACTCCTAATTTTAAGTATTAGGTTTGATTATGAATGTAGCATATGATCATGCAGAATATTTTATGTACTTATAAGTACTTATAAACAGTCACTTTGTTAATAATCGGCATGCTAAGCAACTAGGTCGGAATTCGTCCCTATACTAAAGTGTTAGCGAATTTTTTTCATGGCTTTCTAAACAACACGACTTGCATTTAGTTCCATAGGTTAAGCTTTCCCTGCGTGTTATGTCACTCTGATTCACTACACACACTAATTAGGCTTTTTTCCCTAAACTCAGTGATCTGTATCGAAACTGTCCTCATAAAGCCTTTATGTAGTTCGATACCTAGAGGTAAACAGTAATTGCTCTAGTAATGATTTTAATAGAAGCCGTTTTTAAAGTGTGTAGGCGTGGTGCAAATGCCTTCAACAGCTGCATTCTTAGTCAGAAAAATAGCTGCGCAGACCTGCCTTAGCCATTAAATCCACCTGGCTATACCGCCACAGAACAGAACGTACAGGACTATGTTCTTAACCACGCTTGGCCAGAGGTCTTCTTGGCTTCTCATCAAGCTTCTAGCATCTGTCAATAATCATTAGCTTGTGGAGGCTACAGCAAAGACTTTTGAATGTGTTTTGACTTCTATGCTATATACAGTAGCTTATTTCGAAATGTGAGCACATGCCATCTTAAACATCAACTGTAATGTAAATTATGAAATGAATCCATTTCTCCCCTCTCTCTCAGGCTCAGTATGAGAACCCTCCTCATATCTACGCTCTGGCTGATAACATGTATAGAAACATGATGATCGATTGTGAGAACCAGTGTGTCATTATCAGGTGAGAGAACATATGTGATCTGAATATCAAATTAATTTCTTTTAGTTACAAGAATCTTGTGTGCATTTCATTTTTCATACTGTTTTAATTCTCGTCTACCTACAAATGTTTGGTTGCATATCATCTTGCTGTTTGGAAATTTGAATTACTGTACGGGTTAATGGACATGATTAAATGCATTATTTTATATAATGTGTTATTCTTTTATATTTGTACTAAATTAACGTTAAATTGTACATATGTGCTGTACAATTGTGTTTTCTCCTGTCTGTTTATGTGTGACATAGGGAGGGTGTGACATACAATTAGGTTTGGTATGACATCAATGCAGACGTTGTAATGGGAGAGTCACTGGGCTGTCAGAGTGAATAGGTCATCATTATTGTTTTCCTTATACCGATACGGGTGTACGGTTCAAATACGGTTGAATAGAACAGATTCAACAAGCCTGGCAACCTCGTGCATTTCACTAATAATCTGTTCGAAAAACTTCTATCCCTTTTGATGAAATAACAATAGACAAAGTAATTTTATATCCTTTGGTCTTTATTTTGTGTATTATTTTCCCCAGGATGTAAAAGACACAAAGCACAAGAGCTTTTGTAACCTGCACTTCCTACTTGAGCACAGGAAACACATTTCTAAGGCCCTTAGAGGATCCATCTGCTACTGTAAATGGGAGGAAGCTCCACTGAATAGTAATTTTCAATTGGTATAATATTGCAGGGGCTCTTCCTGTTGGACAAGGCAATCAGTGAGCTAAAGTCTTACTCACTTTATCCAATACATGAGTCAACGAGCCAAACAAATTTCTTGATTGGAGAGCCACATGGGAATATTTTGAGCTAATTTGAGTGCCAAGTGAACACTGATTCTGTAGTGCTTTTAATATTATGCTGTTTGTTTGAGCTGTCCAATGTGTCCACTTGTGGTGCATGTTTTGGGGCTAGGATATGTCTAGTAATGGACAAGGAATTGAAAAATAGCTTTCTTTTGGTGCTTTTTTTGCAGTTTAAAAAAGGTTTGGGAATTTTTTCTTACCCTTAGTTTAAGAAAACAACATTTTATTCAAACTGTAGCGTTATGGCATATGTAAAACCAGCTGAAGGAGGGGAAGTTGCAGAAAGGGAGATTTTCACTGCTGAGTCTGAGATCTTTGTGTTAGATCTTATAGTCACCTGTGGGCTAGATGGTGACTGTAGTGCTTACTTCATTGTAAGTGGCTTCAGTTTCAGCGTTTTTCTCACCCGTTTGTTTGTATAGCGAGAAAGCAGCTTCCAGTTCAGTCAGACCACATAAAGAGACTGGAAGTGGAATTGTGATGATCCAGATTAGTAAACAAAACCTTCCGTGAAATTGCTGCCCAGGCATCCTGTGGTCAAGCTGTATTTTGGTTAGGACAAGCACAGGTTTTTCTAAAAACTATTATGCAAGAAGGGCAGTTCCTTTTTACATGGCCAGCTACTTTTCAGAAGTTTGCTTTTTTTTTTTTTTTCTTGTGTTCACCAAGTCTGCATTTATTTAATCAAAAACACAGTATTATATTGATGTATTATTACCATGTGATCTATCATATACATAAACATATACATATACACACACATACATATATATATATATTTCTTTTTTTTTTTTTTATATAATTTCAGCAGCCAGTCTCCATTCTTCAGTGTCACAAGATCCTTCAGAAATCATTCTAATATGCTAATGCTTGGTGCTCAAGTAACATTTATAATTATTTTCAATGTTGAAAACATTTGCTGCTTAATATTTTTGTAAATCATGATGCATTCTTTTAGATTCATTGACGAATATAAAGTTTAACCGACCTGTTATTTGAAACAGATTTTTTTGTAAAAACATCAAAATCACTTTTAATCAATTTAATGAGTCCTAAATCTTACTGAATCTAAACTTTAACGTATATTGCCAAAAGTTTAGGATTGTGATTTCATTGTCTGTAGTGGCGTAATGGTACAGATTTATTTTATGAAAACAAGAAGAAAGGATGTCGCGGAATCTGTTGAATTAAAATAGTCTCTCTTTCCCAAAAGAGGAAGCCATCTGCTGAATAAATTAGTCTCTGTGTGTGCTAAAGGACAGAATTAACTGATCACTTTCTAATCTTATTACGGCAGCCCTGTGGACTATACAGTATGACAGACAAAAGAATTCATGCCCACCGGTGTGACCCAGTGCTGTATTTGCTGAGCTGATGTTTCTGCTGCTGAATAATGAGTCCCATGACTCGTCACTTACTGAATGAGACTGAATGACTGACGCATCTCTCTTTCTTTCTTTTTGTACCCATTTTTGGTCTGCAAGCGTACGCAGGAAGTTAAAAATGAGCATTACAGCATACAAATTACAAATTCCCCCAAGACGCGGTTAAAAATAGCCTTGGACAATTAATCTAAGAGGACTGAGTGTACAGTGTACAATAAGAGTGTGTTCCCAGGGCTTTCATCGCCTGTAGACGAGCAGGGACATTTCCTTTAAGGTGGAAAGCCTATAAACTTGCAAGACAAAGGAATGAGAACCACATGGCAGGCTTAAGCTCCTGTAAGAACTCTTGGAGCCAACATGAGAAGTTTTTCTGCATGTATGGTGAGGCTCTCACGATAGGATAAAGTGACATTAAAGGTGTGTAGTTGCGCTGCTCAGTGATGTAATGGACCTCTTACTGCTTACCCAAGCTTCCTTTAATGCACCACAGCTGTGGCTCCTCAAAATGGCAAAACTGACATTGGTAATAGAAGAAATACTGAAAAATAAACCAGCTTCTTCTGTCATCATACGCCAAACCACATAAATCTTTATGCTTATGGCCCTGCCAAAGGCAAAGGGCAGCGGAAAGAAGCAAGTAGAGGGTGAAGCAACTGAAGAAAATGAAATCCAACCAGCGTTACGACACAGGATTAATGAATTGTATAAAATTTTTATTTGCTTTAATTTAATTTTATTGAATTATTGGCTATGTGTACAAATACTGTATGTACGCTGCCATTCAAAAGATGTTGTTTTACTAATGAATTTTATATTCTATTCATTACGTAATCCTGAATTATGGTTTCCACAAAAATATGAAGCAGCGCTGCTTTTGAGCATTTATAATTAGAAATGTTTTGGAGCTCCAAATCTTAAAACTTTAATAGCTGCTGACAATTCTTCTTTGCCATCACATGAATTAATTATATCTTTACATACAGTACTGTGCAAAAGTCTTAGGCCACTAGTATTTTCACCAACAAAAAATTATTTTTTTATCTATTTTTTACGGTAGCGTGTCAGTTGGAAATATCGGTCCAGTGCTCCACACAGAGATCTGATCTGATCATGAACTGAAGTAACAGAACAAACTGAGACAGACTCAATCCAGAAG
>JAUMHI010000043.1:10101793-10113673 GCA_032359435.1 Enteromius unitaeniatus | reverse complement strand
TATTTGTTTTTATTTTTTTGCCAACTTTCATATTTAAAATACAAATCAAAATGCTTCACAAATTTTAAAAGAATAAACATATAAAAAGTCAATACATACATGAATAAGATGGGTAAAAACAGTTACAGTCAACATGAGCCAAAATAAAACCCTAACAAAAAAAACAAAAAAAAATTCAATTAAAAAAAATATATATAATAATATAATATCTCACTTTCATTTTGTGTTATTTCCTAGAATCCTCCAGGCATCATGAGTATACTGGATGATGTGTGTGCTACTATGCATGCAAAGGGCGAGGGAGCAGATCAAACGATGCTTCAGAAGCTCCGAATGCAGATCAACAATCACGAGCACTTTAACAGCTGGAACCAGGGCTTCATCATTCACCATTACGCTGGCAAGGTATTAACACTGGCAAGGCATGTCTTTACCCACCTCCCCGCACACCTCTGCAGTGTTGTTAAATCATTTTCTTTACCTTTTTTTCTCAAAGAAATAAACGTTTACTTTTTCCCATTCCGTTAAGAAGCATTGGAGCACTTAGTGTCTTTCCTCCCAACTCTCTCTCAGTCTCTCGTTTACACTTTGTTGCCTTGAGGTAGTTCAATATGTGTGGTACCATCCACATACCCCGTGTTCAATGAGGCATGCTCTGAGGGGAGGCAGGGGGAGCCTGTCCACATCCTGCACCAGATTTAAAATAAGCATGTTCTTCAGACAAAGGACAACCCACGATTTAAAAAGCATAAAAAAAAACCTAACCAAAAAGTTATACAAAATGGAAGAGAAAATTCAAAGGAAATAATAATAGGCTAATAATCAATAAAACAACAATCTTTTAAAGGATTGAAAAAAAATGTGAATGCATTTGTGGGATACATGGTGTAAAGTAAAAATAATTATGATAAATATAAAAGCAAGGTCCATATCCAAGTTAAATATCAGTCCTAGAACATTTTATTCATTTATGAGGTTTAAATACCTTCTGTCTATACAAAGACTGTATACTTAAATGTAAGTAATTGGTTGGTTGAGGTGACACTGGTGTATTGGCTCAGCTGTTTCTGATCCTGTCCAGAACACACTACTGTTTAACTGGTCTGTTGCGTTTGTCTCCAGGTGTCTTATGATGCAGAGGGTTTCTGTGAGAGGAACAGGGACGTGCTGTTCACTGACTTGATCGAGCTGATGCAGAGCAGTGAAATGTAAGTGTCACTCCCCCAACCCAAAAATCAGCCAGTCTGAGATCTCATCCAACAGCTGCTTGTAACAGACCGTAAGAGCGTTTGAAGATCTTAATGTATGTAAATCATGGATATAATCATGCCAGCTGAAGGACCCACAATAGAAGTGTGCAGATGATTATCATTGTTTCTTAGTCCAAAAGGCCCCTCTCTCTCTCAAAGGAGCGTGCCTGACCTATTATGGGCCTCTTTTGGGCCCCAATAGCCATCTGTGCAAGCCGTCCCCTCCTGTAGCCCTTTGTGAAGCCTTCTGGGGGGGTCTGCTTTCAGACTGCATTCAGACACGTGGTGTTATGCGTATACATCTGCACCACACACACACACACACAAACAAAGTTCACAGGGGAACTTCCTTTGCACGGGCCAGCAGGTCCTATACACAGAACAGAAGAAAGAGAAATCTTGAATTCAGCGACAAAGCAGGGCTTCCTGTCTATCTGCACAGACATAGCCCTGCAGGTCCACTCCCTGACCATTACTCTATGAAGAGGTTTAATAACAAAGCATGCTTATATGAAAGCTTTTTTTTAAGGTGACATGACTTTAACATGAAGTACAAGCTTGACTCTCTGCAGAGAGAGCTTAACTTACTATTTGAGCCAAGAACATTCCTTTAATGTCCCAAACACCTTAATAAGAGTAGACGCCTTTTTTGGTTATATAACCAACTGGCATTTGGTACAAAATCTGCTCAAAGAGCACACTTGAGCTAAACAAGGTCCACATACTATGAGATTTTATGAATATTAAAATAATATACAGAGACTATATGGAAACCAATAATATATATTAGCAAGATCAATATACTGTATTTACTGCTGTATGCTGAATCTTAGTAAAAGCTAGCGAGGCAAATGGATAGTGAGCACCACAGATAAAAAAGCCCACAGGTATTCAGGCTGTCCCAGTGAAGACAATCTCCAAAACAATGTTTAATGTGGCTCCAAGGAATTCAAGTGACCCTGGTCTGCAGCGAAGAGACATGATTCAAAACATTCCTGCATTTCTTTTGCTGTATTCTTCTCTTTTTCTGCCCCAAATCATTCCTTTATGGTTTTATTCTTTTTATTAGACCTTTCATCCGTGCCCTGTTTCCAGAAAACCTCAATGCTGAGAAAAAAGGCAGACCCACTACTGCAGGGAGTAAAATCAAGGTGAGTTGAGGTTACAGGTTCTTTGCAGGTCTCTGAACATCCGTTTCTGCTCATTTTTTGTGTGTGTATCTCAACTCAGCTGTAAGGTGTTTTAGCTTTTTCACATTTCTTTGTGATGACAGAAACAAGCCAATGATCTGGTGAGCACCTTGATGAAGTGTACACCTCATTACATCCGCTGTATCAAACCCAATGAGACCAAGAAGTCCAAAGACTGGGAGGAGAGCAGGTGAGAGTCTATACTTGTGCAAAGTTTAGTTCTTATTTTCTGAACATTAGTAATGGGCATATCAATTTAGCATTCTAAAAATGCATTGATAGCAGTTCATTCTCACCAAACTAGCTTTTTTGTCCATTTGAGCTTGTCTTTCATAAGTCTAGGGGAAAATTGCAGAGAAAAATCTTAACAGAAAAATCTAAGCATTACTCTTGGGTCTCCAGGGTCACATGATCCTTCAGAAATCTAGTATGCTGAAGTTGTGCTTAAGAATCATTTGTAGTTATTAAAACCGTTTACTTAACGTTTTTGTGAAGACCATTTTTTGTGATTGATGAATAGAGATTTCGAAAAAAAACTGTTTTGCAAAATTGCAACAAATGCATTTACTCTTTTTGGTCAATGTAACATATCCTTGATGAATTAAAGTTTTAATTTCTTTCAAAAATGCTTTTGTAAATCAAAATAGAAAACTAAAAAAGGAAAGTAGCAAGGATTCTTGTTTTGTTTCTTAGCATGGGTGTCCTTTGTCTTGAAAGTTCTTTCACCTTTTTTATGTATTTGTTTTGTTTGCTTGCTTACTTTTCCTGCCTTTTTCCTCTGTTACCAATGTTTTTGGAGTGAAACGAGGAATGTAATGTTCTGAACCGGTGCATGTATTGTTCAGACTCTAATGGTCTTCCTGTTATGAGAGGTTGTGAGCATTGTTCATGTTATGCAGTATAATTAGCACCCAATTTAATTCTCAGGATGTGGGTCCAAAAGATTTGCATTTATTTAGTAATTTATTTAGGAAAGACTGATGGGGAAACTATCAGTTTATTTGTTTTTAAAAAATTCTGTAAAGGGGCTTTCTGAGTTGCTGCTGTAAATATTAACCTTCCTTCCTTCCTTCCTTCCTTCTCTCCCTCTTCTCTTTAGAGTGAAGCACCAGGTGGAGTATCTGGGTCTGAAGGAGAATATTAGAGTAAGGCGTGCTGGCTATGCCTACAGAAGAATCTTCCGCAAGTTTTTGAACAGGTAAAGACAGTTTCAGATTCATAGAACATAATGGATGAGAGCATATGGTCACATCTGGTGTTACAATGTCATCATCCAGTGAGAAGACACCACATTTCCAAAAGAAACAGCGAAACAGAGATCTAAGAGTTGCTCGTGTATGTTATGATACTTTCATGTTGATTAATTTTGGTTCATCTTTTGTTGTGGGCCAATAGTTGGGCAGATTCCCCCATGCATTCTTCATCTCGTCATCTCAGTGTGTGGTGAACAAACCTCATTGTGTTAGTTTAAGTGTGTTATTCTTCCATTATGACACCAAATACTTTGCATGCTTCATTGGGTTATTAACTTTTTACGTAAAAGTGAAAACTGAACTTAATATTAAACGTCTTATTGGTTTTAGAGTTACTTTTTTACTCCACCCTGCCAGTGTTTATCTAGCTCACACACACTTCATATGGTTTATTTACACAGGGCTCCACTTCAGACTTTCAGCTAAGCATTTTTTACAGTTGCATGAATGAAAATGCATACTTTACTCAAACAGATGATTTCATTCTCAAAATGGTGATCTCTCTCAGGTATGCCATTTTGACGAAGGAGTCATGGCCAACGTGGCGCGGAGATGAGAAGCAGGGTGTGCTGCATCTCCTGCGCTCTGTAAACATGGACCAAGACCAGTTTCAGCTCGGACATTCTAAAGTCTTCATCAAAGCTCCTGAGTCGGTAAGACCTGACAAGGTTGGAGAAGCGAATTTAAATCTATCGGGAACAAACTACCAAGTTTTTCTAAATAGTACATTTAAAATCAAATATTTGCTATACTTTGAAGAGTCAGAATTGCACATTTTGTGCCTCGGTTAATGAAATGTCTCTTCACTGGAAGACTTCACGGGACAGAATTCACCAAATGTTAGAATATGTTTTCTGCGCACTTGATTGCATTCCAGCTCTCCCATATTTACATACGCATATAAATAGAAGTAAATTAAAAAAACAAATTAATGTGAGAACACCTTAGGTTTGACAAAGTGTCTGCATAGGCCTACCTTTTGTTTTATTATTGGACAATTTAACTGACGTTTTATCATTGAAAACCAAACATCTTTTAAAAAAACCCTCTTCTTATGCCATTTGCCTTTAAAATACTTTGCTGTTCAAATGTTGGGCTTTAAAGGACGTCTCACTTGCTCACCCTGGCTGCATTTATTTTGTCAAAAATACAGTAAAATAGTAATATTGTGAAATATTACAATTAACAGTGACTGTTTTCTATTTGAATATATTTTAAAATGTACTTTTTATTTTCATTCTGTTTACTAGGAGTATTTCTTCCAGAAATTATTGTTGAAACCATGATTTGATTTAATTAGTTTTAAAGGAAAATGTTAAATTGAAATAGAAATAGTTATTTACATAATAAATGTCTTTACTGTCGCTTTGGATTGATTTAATTTGTTCTTGCCAAAGTATTATTCTCTTTTAAAGTAAATGTCTTCCTGACCCCAAACCCCTGTAAATGACACTTTGTTTATATTTTGTTACAACACAGTCATTCTGATATGTTTTAAAATGCATCAGTGCTCATGTCCTTTCAGACTGCTAAAATGAATTCAGATACATTTTCAAAAATATATTTAAGCAACAAGATACACCGGCAACAGCTGGCACAAACTGCAGCATGTCTACATTGGTCTAAATTTAACAGTTCAATTGTGCTGTAAGGGCAGGAGAGTTGTGAAGTGTAAAAGTCAGCCTTTGTCGCGCAGACATCAGTTCATAGTGGTGATGAATAGTGGGCAGTCAGCAAGAAAGGAGGAGGGATACTGGGCTGGTCCCACGTCAGCACTGTTAGGTCAACATTACTCTGGATCTGATACACAACTGCAGTGCTGTGGTAAAGCTGCTTCTGTTATGTCCAAGACAGCTTTTTCCACTGTGCTTTTTTTTTTTTTTGGATTGCTTATGAAAGCACTGCTTGTGGATGTGCTGTGATCTCACTGTTGACATTTAGATGTACACACGTATGCATAGACCCACAGAATAAGGCTCTGTGGCTCAACATGAATGCAGCAGATTATCAAGAGATGTGTGACCTTGGCATATAGGTGTTAAAATGTGGCCTTTTCTATGTGTATGCGTGTTATATTAAATATGGGAGAGCCCTGATTTGAGCTGCCCAGCCTTTTAAAAACAAAACTCCTTCTTAGATAAGGTGCTGACACGCGGTAATTAGTTCATGACTACAAGAATGTCTTTAGTGAGAGAGAGAGAGAGAGAGAGTGCATGTAGTAGTCACTTTACCAGAATGAACTCTTTGATCCTTCTGAGAGCTGATGATGTCTGTTAGGATGTATCTCACCTACACTGTCAAAAATGTTTGGGCCAGATTTAAGCACAGAATTACAGAGAAAGGCTTCATTTGATCAAAAATGTGATTAAAATAAATCTGCAGTAAGTCTGCAATATTGTTAAATATTGTTATATTCAAAGTCTCTATTGAACATAGCTGTTTTATATTTGAATATATTTTGATTTATTTAATGACAAAGCTTGTTTTAAACAATTGATGCTTATTATTGACACAGCTGGGATACTTACGGAAACCATTATATATATTTTTTCAGGATTCTGAAGAAAAAAAAAAACTAATGTATTTGAAATGGACATCTTTTTTAACACTATAAATGTACAAAAATCGCTTTTGATAAATGTAATGCATTTTTACTTAATATAATTATTAATTAAAATAAAAAATGTTAATATATACTGATCTCAAACCTTTGAACCTGATGTACACGCTAGGCAGATTATTTTCATATATTTGGCCATATAAAATGATTTATTTTAGTGTTTACTTTAATATAAATCACATGCAAAATGGTAAAGTTACTAAAAATGTGTTATTTATCAGTTATTTGCCATAACATTAGACTGTTTATCAATGGGAGGTTTGTGGATGTGTGTTAGTTTGTGTGTGGGTGGGAGACAAAGAAGGATTTCATTGTGTTGGCTCATAATTTCTCATCCTGTGCCAGCCATTTGTGTGTGTGTGTGTGTGTGTGTGTGAGTCTCAGTGCCAGGTCTTTGTGATAATGATAGGATCTGCTGTTTAGTCTACAGAGCAGCAGAGCTGTGACAGTGTGTTCTGAGGACATACAGGAAGCACAGTGGAGCTGCACAGGGCTCAAAGCATTGTGGAATGACCACAGGACACTTTGAACAGCTGCTTACTGAGAAAGAGAAATATGAAAACTGAAATCAAAAGAGAAGAAATGCTTCATGATGAGGACAAACAAACTGTTTAATGTAATGTGACCTTTAGTGTAATGGACAGGGTTATCCGCTCTATTCACTGTTGTTGTGTGAACAAGATGTTAAGTTTAGCTTAAGATTTATTTCAGAATTCGTTTGACTGATTTAAACTGAATCCTGATGAATTTGTGAGGCCTTTTATTGATTCTTTTAATCAAACTGCATTATATTCTGTTCACAGCTCTTCCTGCTGGAGGAGACAAGAGAGCGCAAATTTGACGGTTATGCCAGAACCATTCAGACGGCCTGGAGGAAATATTGTGCACGCAAGAAATATGTTCAAATGAGAGAGGAGGGTGAGTTCAGGGCTCAGATAATTGGTTTGAGTGAGGTTAAAATTTTACATACAAGCACAAGCATACAAAAACAAACACATTATGAGATGGTAGAACATGGTAGAATGTGTTGCAGGTAAAAGGGGAACCAGTTTTAAAGTAAAAGCACTTTAATAAACACTTTTCAATTGTTAGTTTAGCTATTAACAATTGACATTAAAGATTGGAATATATACTGTATGTATGTGTGTATATATATATATATATATATATATATATATATATATATTATAAAGTCTATTAAAATAGAAAATATTTATTTAAAATTTTAACATTATTATTTTTTTAATTTTTTTTTATTAAGAAAAAAAAAGTTAAAAAGAAGATAGCTGACAGGAAGTGAAACAGATAGGGGGACGGGAAGGGAAATGGTCCATTTTAAAAAATGTGAAAAAGAAAAAAAGGGTTGCAAACTCCGAACTTTATACATTAAACGTATACATAATTTGTCATTTTTTGTCTTTTTTTCCCCCCCTGAACAATTTTTTTTTAATGCAGCAGTGTAATTTCCACCATATCTAAGATTGGCAATTTGATAGAAATAATTTTTTTTTAATAGTGTTTGCTAATTTTGTAGCGATCACATTAACTATATCACCTACAACTACACAATTGCATATTTTTGACAAATAGTTTTTTTTATCAAAATTGCAGCTTGATTGAAAATGAAATGTGACGTTTGAGAAAACAAGAAAAATATACGAAAGCATCACATCTGGATTTATTTTTAAGCATACTCTTCTGAGGTCATTTTTGTACAAGACAGGTTGCGAAATCAGAACTAAAGCTTTTTGAATATAGCACTGAACACTAATTCTATCCTCCTCCAGCCTCTGATCTGCTGCTGAACAGGAAGGAGAGAAGAAGGCACAGCTTGAACAGGAACTTTGTGGGTGATTACATAGGAATGGATGACCGGCCCGAACTCAGGCAGTTTGTGGGCAAAAGGGAGAAGATCGATTTTGCGGACAAAGTCAACAAATTCGACAGACGGTTTAAGGTGAGGTTACTAAAATGAGCACACAGCTGTGCCCGGTTGCGGCTTCTGTAGCTCAGTGATAAAGATTCATTCTTTGACTTCTTAGCAAGCAGGTCAAATTCCACCCTCAACATGTATGATCATCTAAAACATCTGTGGTTTTGTCTGTTCAGAGCATCAAGAGAGACCTGATCCTTACCCCTAAATCGGTCTACCTGATTGGAAGAGAAAAGGTGAAGCAGGGGCCAGAGAAAGGGATGGTGAAAGAGGTCCTGAAGCGCAAAATTGACGTAGAGAAGATAATGGCTGTTTCTTTAAGGTACATCAGCGCTCAAGCTCAGTCAGTTCATTTAACTCAGTGGCAAGTTACAACAAAACATAACACTTGAGGTGAATCAGCACACATTTCGAATCATTTAAATAGCAACAGTAAAAACTAAGCCACAAGGAGGCTGCTAAATGGGCTGCAACTTCCCTCCCATATGTAACACAGTCTGTATGCGGTCCCAAAATGCCTTGCATAACCATCTGCAGAATTATAGGCGTAGAGACATCAAAAGTCCAGTCTGGCTGTTAGAGCGGTCGTCTGCCCTGTGTTACTTAACACGTGTTGAATCGAGGCCTGCGATATACAAAGCTTCGGTCTCTTAAAAACATTTATAGTTCTTTTAGTGTTCACTGGAAAGGATCAAACATCCAGAGCTCTCTCAAAGAAACATAACCTAGATTACACATCTAACTTAAGGACCAAGAACGAGGTATACCAGCCCCCAACAATCTTGCATATTTCGGGTTTTGAAGTGGGGGGTTGTCAATAATGTGAACCAGGTGTTGCTGGGAAGGGAGAGTACACCTTGTAAAAAACTCATTAGAAAGGACTTAAGTTTATTGGGTGAAGCAGGGCATCTCTGCATGTGTCCCAGACATGGAAACTTCAACAGTCACTGTATATCATACGCTTTTTTATGTATCGTATATCATTTCTTTTTTTTATTGTGACCCAACAACCTTTTGTGTCTGTGGAAACCCCCAAAAGCACCTCAACACTTGGAACCTGTAATAGCGTTGAAGGACTGAACAAACGTGCTTATTTCAGATCTTGAAAAGACATTTGTCTCCCATACAGCACATTGCAGGATGACTTCATGATCCTGCACGAGGAGGAGTATGACAGCCTGCTGGAGTGTGTATTCAAGACGGAGTTCATCAGTTTGCTGGCACGCCGATACGAAGAGAGAACACAGAAAAAACTACCTCTCAAATTTAGCACCACGTAGGTTGAAATATATTTAAAGTAGCTACGGTTATAGGAAAGCCATGTCTTTTATACTTAATGAAAAAACAAGAAGATTTTTATTACATATGAATTAAAATGGTCTAAATACCTTAAAAGCTGCATTTGATTAAAACACAGGCAAAATAGTAATATTTTGAAAAAACAGTACAATTTAAATAAAAAAATATTCTATTTTTACATTTATGTGATGACTAAGCAGAATTTTCTCATTATTTGATTCATTTTTCACATTAATTGATGAATGGGAAATTCAAAAGACATCAAAACAGCATTTATGGAAATCCTTTGTTATTTTATGAATGTTTTTGCTGTCACTTTTCATCAATTTAAGTCAGCATTTCAATTTAATTTGACTCCAAACTATTGAATGGTCTCATTTATATTTTAATAAACAAAATTAGCTTTTATATTTTATAATTTAATGCAATGACATTGAAGCATTTTTAAATAGCTGAAGTGCCCAAATACCTAATGACTGTGACTGGACCTGCAGGCTGGAAATGAAACTGAAGAAAGAAGGATGGGGACCCTGGAATGCCGGAGGGTCCAGACAGGTGCAGTTCATCCAAGGTCAAGGGGACGTAGCTGTGCTGCGACCCTCAAATAAAATGCTGCAGGTCAGCGTTGGTCCGGGTTTGCCCAAAAACTCACGTGAGTGATGACTGGTGTTGTTTGTCATTTAAGATGATTTCATTCAGTGTTATTCGTTATCCATGCAAGATCTCACACTCGAATTCAATAATTCAGGTCCTACTAAGCAGGGCGTCACTCAAAGCCGTACCAGCATGTCCAGGAGACACCACCACACCCCAACACGAGTCGCACCCGGGCCTCCAGGTACATTAACTTTCATAATCTTCTTATTACGTGCGTTTGTTCAGAAGGTCTTAAGCTTGTGTATTCCCCTGCAGTTGCTCACCAGAACGGAGGGCTGAAGCATGCAAATCACGCTGCCAATCAGAGAAACTCGCAACATCACAGCAATCAGAGGTCGACATCTGGAAACGCAGCCCGTCCATTCTTGCCTACTACTGTCAGTCAACTCAAGGACAGAGGCAGCAGACAGGCACCCCAACAAACCAACCTGGATTTCCTCAAAGTACCAGACCAAGGGGCCGCAGGGTGAGAGCACACAGCATACACACACACACTTGAAATGATATATCTAACAACTAAAGATAACGTAAACGTTTGTCTGATTGCTAGACGCAAAGCTGGAGCTCAACTACCAGACATTATCCATGCAAACAAAATAGTGATCTGCATTTGAATGTAACATGCATGTATCTCTTTACCGTAGCAGAAATCAACAACCATCTGACAATGGAGGAATGTGAGTCTGAGCATGTGTGTAGTTTCTGTTAGGTGGCAGTGGTTGTGGTTCATTTGAATAGGGATAAATCAACCCCAGAGATGCCCAACTTCAAAGATACCGTCGCATCCTCTCAGTCTTATTTTGTTTTTCTACTTCCTTATCGTATTTTATAGATTAAAGGTTTGTTTTACACTGCTGTTCAAAAGTTCAGCTGTGGTAATATTTTGAATACGCTCTCCAATGCTGCATTTATTTGATCCAAAGCAAAATAAAAAGGCATATTGTGAAATGTTATTACAGTTTACAATAGCCGTTTTCTTTTTGAAAAATGTTTTAAATGTAATTTATGAAAGATGGCTTCAGTGTTACATGACAAATATTGGGTGTATCTAGAAACATTTATTATTATTATTATTATTATTATTATTATTAAAAATAGTTTTGAAGCTTTTTGTGGAAACATGACAAAAGAGCAACATTTGTTTGAAATAATGTAACATTGCAAGTCTTTACTGTCGTGTATACTTGCTGAATAAAAGTATTTAAAAAGAATGTAAAAGGTATTACTGACCTGAAACTTTTGCATGGTAGTGTATGTTACCGAATAGAGCGTGAATATTTACGAGAGACTTCAACAAAGTTAAGGCCTTTGGGTTGGGCATTTTCTACGATTTTTTTTCTGTTGTAGTTATGATGCGGGTTGACTCGGGCGCATCATGAAGGTTGAAGGGCTGACAAATGTCTCTTCATCGCAACAGCTGAAAACAAAAAAAAATCTGGGCTTAAATATGAGGTGGAGGATCAACTGAATGAAGTCTATTTGGAAATGAAGACTTGTTCAGACTGACAGTGCTACTATTATAAATGGGAATATGTCGCCAGCTAGTGGCTAACACATGAACTAACACCACAAAATCAGACAGCTAACCCTCTCACAGCAGCTACACTATATTACCAAAAGTTTTCGCTCACCTGCCTTTACTCATTCTATGAACTGAAGTGCCATCCCATTCCTAACT
>JAUMHI010000043.1:10086328-10101693 GCA_032359435.1 Enteromius unitaeniatus | reverse complement strand
CCAGGCCAAGTGATTAGCACACCTGATTCTGATCATTTGAATGGGTGAGCGAAAACTTTTGGTAATATAGTGTATATGGTGCTTCCAGAACCTAGTTGACTACCTTCACTTGTAGAAGCATGCTCCTGTGGTTGCTGTAGTGCTAGAAATATCACCCGTAACTCCACAAGTTAATGTCTTCTGTGATTTTTTTTTTTTCACTTATTTATTTTCTTCCAAGGGCGCACAGGCAGTCCACAAACAGGCCAGCTCCAGGAGGTGGCCGTCCCAAACCCGCACCTAAACCGAAACCCCAGGTGCCCCAGTGCAAAGCTCTTTATGCCTACGATGCCCAAGACACAGATGAGCTCAGTTTCAATGCAGACGACGTTATTGACATCATTAAGGAAGGTGAGAGGATACAAAATGCTTGTTTTACGTAATTAAAACATTTTTAAACGTGGCAGAACATAGTCATTTTGATATCTCTCCATTATGTCTAGATGCCTCTGGATGGTGGACAGGGAGGCTGAGAGGTAAACAAGGCCTTTTCCCAAACAACTATGTGACTAAGATCTAACCTCTTCTACCTTTTAATGAGAGGAGCAGACTTGAGCCTCAGCAGGCTTGTTAAACAAAGAGGGACTGAGAAAATGAAGGAAGGAGTGAGGTATACCATGGCTGTGGTTAAACTCCTCAAAAGCTCTGCGTTCTGGTGCCACGGACACTTGAGGACATGTGGGCAGATGCCGGTTGGACATGAAACGTTTCTCCAGGGCGGTGAATACTGAACTGTCCCTGTGAGCACTGATCAAAACTATTTATTGTATTTATATGATAGCTTTCTACAGTTTATTTCTGATGTGGTTTATTCATCTGTCATTGATATTTAAGGTGATCTTAATTCACTTGAAGAGATGAAGTAGCTTTTTTAATGTGGGAACAGGCCTTTTTTATTTTGCTTTAGAAATGGATCAATTTTATATGTAAATTAAGGTGCTTGCCTTTTAGGGTCACCTGCTGTTCATTTTAATTTAATTTAATTTTTTCCAATTTCTTGAAGTCATGTCCAAATCAGTGGTTTTAGTGGGGAATGTTTGCTGCTAAGGACCATTTTACATGTTATTGCCTTTCACCTTGTAATTAACAGAAATCCAAATGTATAAACTGCACTACGGCTCTTGAAAACCATGGTTTGTATGCTTTTGAAGATCATTATTTCAGAACAATGCTGAATGTATCATTGTGCAAAAATGCAAACAGTTGGGCAAAACTGTCTAAATTTGAACAACAGTGGTATTTCGGTGCATTAAAGAGACACAATCTGCACATTGTTACTGTATAGTTATGAAATATTTTATCAGTATGATTATAAAAATGCACTGTCAGCTCATCATTCACCAAGCTGCTAGTCAGTGAAGAATCAGAGGCTGGGTCCATGAACATCTTAAAAAGGAGGTTCTCCTGTTTAAGGATTCATGCAAAAGTGCAATTGTTTAAAAAAAAGTGTTTCCATATTTTCTTAATAAAGTGACAGTAGAATAGTATGCAATCAGACTCCAACTGAGGAGGTTGCTAGGTTTAATACAAATTCAAAATGTTATGCATTCAATCTTCTGTATGATTGGGTTAGACTATCAATTTGGGGTATTTAAGTTAATTTCAATAACCTATGCTATGGTGACTTTGAAAGAACTTTATTTTTTGTAATTATTCTCGAAAGGAAGAGAAAATACACCGTAACTGAGAGATCATTCAAATCCAGCCCCAGCAGTGGTCATCAAATCCTAGAACCTGAATACTCTGCAAAATTGTCTAATACCCAAAACCTTCTAACAGCCAAGACTGACCATTTCCATTACCCAAAGCGTGAAGAGCAGGAGACTGTCAAAGAAGCTGAGTTTATTGAATAAGCTTTAAGACCCCATTCAACAAAAACAAGTAGTGTTAAACACCCCATAAACTGGTTTCACTTATTCAAATAGCACCACAAATTACGTTTGCTAAACAAAAAAAAACCCACACAGACTTTGATGCTTTAGCACAAGTTACAGAAGCAGTTGAAGTGGAAGAGTTAAGCATATATACAAAGTCAAAACAGTCAAGTTTGAGACGAGCATAACATGACCATCAGTTTGAACACACAAGTCAGAGGCATTAAATCTTTGGATTTTAATGGTTCCAGCTTCAGTTTGACCACTAAGTGATAAGCAAAAATACAGCTTCAGCAATTTTGTAAAACAGTAAAAACTTAAATTCATAAAAAGTAGAAACGTTTATTTATACAGACAGTCTAATTATATGTACATCAGGTTAAAAAGCAGCAGTCCATCTCCCAAAATGGCTGACACAAAATAAAGTGCAGGTTTTAGTGTCTTTTCCCACAAGAGTCCTCAAGAGCGTGACAGCAGAGGAGCAGCCAGATCCTTCACAAGTGACGACTTCAACTGAGGAAGAAGGCTGATCTTCATGAGCCTGCTGCTGGAGTATTTCTTTTTCACAGTCTGCAAAAGATGGACCAAGTCAGCAGAGCGTTCAGTAGAACTAAAACCCCATGTACAAGTGCAATAAACTGCTTACCACATGCTTTGACAGCCCTTCATTGACCATAACCACATTTTTGGCAATATGCTGCATGACAGGCTTCAGGTGGGCCTCATCATAGGAGGAGTAGTGTTGCTGGGTTGGTGACTAGAACAGAAGAATTAAAAGATGGATAAGTTGAAGCAGTGGTGAGAGGGGCAGATACAAAACCGTGACATTAGGAGATAAAAATTACCCATTTTTGGCCATCAAGCACAAGTTGAGAGAGGCACAAAGCAGCAGCAGCAGTCTCCGAAGGGTTAAAG
Organism: Enteromius unitaeniatus; assembly: GCA_032359435.1. Classification (NCBI taxonomy): domain Eukaryota; kingdom Metazoa; phylum Chordata; class Actinopteri; order Cypriniformes; family Cyprinidae; genus Enteromius; species Enteromius unitaeniatus. Next base: position 10,098,865 of record JAUMHI010000043.1, on the reverse strand, counting down.
TGGACCATGTCATAGTCAAGTAGTGTCAGTTCAAGGAAATATTTGGCAAGTGTATGCTTCTCAGCATCCGCCTAAAAGCAGATGTAAAAAAGGAAAGGATGACTCAACATCTGAAGCTTTATCATCTGCAAAACACACATAAGGGATCATAAAACCTACATTCCCAGCCTTTGAAGCTCTCCGCAGAAAGTGCAGGGGCAGAGGACGTCCGAGCTCAAAGTTCAGCACACTGAGAATCAGCATCTCCATCTCTCGGATCTGGGCTTTTGTGAAGGCATCGTCCGCGATGTAAGCAAAGTCCCCAACCATCGGAATATACATCTCCTCATATTTACAAGCAACCAGCATGGCAGTAACCCCCACTAGCTGGAGCTTCTTACGGGTCACAGGCTGAACCTTGTAGAAGCAGGGGGGGTTATAGTTTACAACATTTGCGTTTGTTACTCATCAAGCTTCGAAGACACCTTTTTAAAACTAAAATAGGTTCGTTTGTCCAATCTAAACTCTGCGTGATGGATGCGGGTAACTTGTACCTGGAGAAAGCGATCAAGGATGGCTACAGTCATGTACAAGGTTTCCTGCAGGAGCTGAAATCTTGAGTGCACCTGAATCAGCCAGTCAACCAGGAGAGCACGCATCCGTCCATTGATATCATAGCCACGCATATAACAGGGCCGAACCGACTGCTGACTCTGGAACAAGAATACTGCAGCTGTAAGCAGCATGAAGGCTAAATAAAGGTCACGGTTTTAGAAGTGTCAGGTACCTCAAGGCTTCGCAGATACACGTAGATGTCCTTCACGTATTCAGGACATAGCTGAGGCATGTCAGCATCTCCTTCATCGATGTCTTCGACTGGAAAGAGAGTGTTGGAAAAGGCTTGGCACAGTTCCTCTTCCTTCATGCTGACGTCAGCTGGAGCAGGGGGCAGCGTTGGGGCAGGCTGGGGCATCTCGTGCTGCACCTGGGCACGCTTGGCTTGCACAACAGCTGACTGGGCGGTTCTAGTTACAGGTGCCACCGACTGAACCTTCTGAAAACGAGACAGGAAACAGGGATGTGAAGGCACGTGCGGTTTAAATAAACACGTTGCATGGTGATAACGTTACGGTTACATAAAGACACGCACCTTGGTCTGAACTGGTTTGTGAGTAAAGTTGGACAGTTCGCCAAACACGGCCCTCCTCGCTGCACCGTTCACAGGCCCGCCTTTGCCACCGATAAAAACAGGGTTGTTTGCATTGCGCTGTACGGGAAAATGGCATTTTAAACTCAATAAAGCTTACCTAAACGCCATATTAGACGGTTTTTAGCAAGGTAGGCTAACTTAACGTTAGCGAACGTGGCGTTGTTTCGACGCCAAGTTACACACAGCAATCAGATAACGTTGCATTAAAAGTAGGTTTCTGTATCAAATACTCACCAAAGCGTGAATATCCATGGCGAATACGCTTACCGGAGATGTCGCGCTTAAATAAAAATTCAAGTTTAAAAAAAAAGGGATCGTTTAGCTTCGCTTCGTCTTGTCCAACTCAACTCAAAACAATCCGTGCCGAACAAAGGCCTGCCGCTGATTCAAATACCGCTCCGCTGTCTCTGATTGGCCACTGCCCCGGGGAATACTCGATTTCTATTGGTTGAAAACGGAAGGGACGCTTATCAATCATTCTTTATCTCCGGATGCACGTGTAGTTCTGTAAAACACGACCATCAACTTATTTACAGGTTTGTGTGACTGATTCCTTAGTCATAATTACATTAACAGTCATTGTGTGATAGTAGTGTCTGTTGGTAAAAACAATAGCTTTTTAAAGGCTTTTAATTTTTAAAACTAAACAATTTGAATATGAAATTATTGTTTGCTACTGAATAAAGCATTTAATTTGCTCTCACGCAGGGGTCCAGGGCCCAATAGAGGGCCTCAAAATGATGATTACAAATATTTGAAGATAAAACTGGCAAAATAAAAACGGATATGTTCTTTCAACTGTGGGTTTTTTCAGTCTGTGAAACTCTGGATGTTCTAATTTTGAGTCTAGACCTAGATAATTAATGTACAACAAGCATTACAATAGCATTTAACAAAAAGGTTGTTTAAATAAATAAATGTAACCAAAAGCAACAGAAAAACTTTTATATAGGATTAAACATCGAGAGTTATTTTAGACAATACAGACCTATGTCGTCTTACATAATAATTAGCATTTATATACAGAACATTTACCAAGATTAAAAAATAATTAATAATGTAATGAAAAAGGTTTTAAATAATAATGCCAAAAGTGGTTATACATTCTTTATATATATAAACCGGTACACCATCACCTAATCACTATTAAAAACGTTAGCATTGCTTTTAACACTTTGATTTTGTTTGTAAGAAAACTAGGTTTTCTAATATATAAATGAATAACGACAAAACCCACAAACACACTCACACAAGCACCTCCAGGGGCCTGTTCCATAAAACAAGTTTACCAAATAAGGCAGGTTTATTTCAGTTAATCTGCCGTATTGTCAGTTGATTTGATTCAAAATAAGTCAGACTAATTAAAGCAAGCCTGGCTTATTTGTTAAACGTGTTTTATGTGTGGTTGTTCGTGTAGTGTGTACGTCAGAGAGCGCCGCTAGAGAGCGTGAGGCGACCAACTACCGCAAACACAGTGACTCACACCACTCAGACTCACAAACCTCACTAAAAATATACATGTAGATTCACGGGAGTCAATTATAGGCGATTATGATCATCCATTAATTATTCGTGATCTAAATCTCAGCAAGCCTTTATTTAACGCTACGCTCCTCAAGAGCCGTCAAGGATGCGAGAATGTCGTAAAATGTCGAAACGCGCCCTGGCTCGCTCGCGCACAGCAGCGGCGCTGTTCACATACACATACACACACATAGCAGCGCGCTAATGGACGCCGCGGATCGGCAGGAATGGGGACTGGCACCCGAGGGCAAATGGGGAGGAAATCTAGCCGCATATGACCGTTAAATAAGGTGTCCTCTCCGTACGTTTATCTCGCCGTTACGTCTACTGTGTGCTGTTGTAGCTCGCGCGCTCTTCCTCGCGTATTTAAGGCGGAATCGTCGAAATCTCCGTCAGTTAGCGGGAGGCTAAAGCGCTGGGCCTCTCTTCTCCGCTCTCTCCCTCCCTCTCGGGTTTGTGTGACTGTCAGTTTCACACAAGCCTCCGCTGACGTTCACTCGCTTCCCCAATAGTTTGTCGACGAACATTGCACCCTGGAAAGGAGGTTAAGTCCAAGAGGAATAGTTTCCCGGCGCGTGTAGAGGTAAGAGACGCTCTTTGTGTTTGTTTTTGCGCTAAATTTCAGTTGGTTGAAGCTATTGTTTGACTAACTGAAGAGGCTAACAGCCCGCCGCTAGCAGTTTCAGTAGAGAGTGTGTGTATTTGTCCCAGCACATTCAGGCCCAGTGGGCTACTGATACACAACATCAACTGTCCCCATCGCTTAAATGTATTTCAGATGACTATTTTAGGATGTGTTTTGTAATCCCTAGCGCTGTCAGCTGATGTGGTGAAGAAAGTGAGAACGACAACATCAACATGGCATCGCTGCTTTTCCCTTTTCTGTTGTTTATCAAACCCTCGTAGTCTTTGTGTTGTGCTTTATGGGATTTATGGGACCTCTGGTTATTTGATTGGGAATGTGAAGAGCTGGTTTCCTCTGGCTGTTTTAAGAGGAATTGCTCAGAAGCCCTTGCTTTCTTGAACAGCCAGCTGGATCAGATTCCAGCCTTTGCATTTCCAATAACATTTTCAATGTTGCCCCCTCTGGGAGTATGACATATGTGGTGTTAACTCCCATAAATCAGTGACATCTGAAATAAAAGAGACTAGACCATGCCTCAAACTGCTCCACAGTGTTTTGTTCACAGCATCTTCTCTTTTACTGTGCATTCCTATCATATGTTTGGAAAAATAAACCCTTACTAATAAGAGGCAGCGTTACTACTTTTGATCCCAGTGGTAGTTGTCCTCATATTTCATCCACATATATATAAAAAAAATACTATGCCAATTGTCTCAACGGCTTATTAAAAGATAATGCTGCCTGTCTCTATAAATGATTCAGTTGTATGTACTAATAATGAGCGTTTCAGCTCTGCAACGTAACAAGATACAGATTTGATATCTGTGTTTACTCAGTAACATTGAGGGAAGGACTGTTTGTCACAGTAGTTTGGATGTTATATTTTAATTATTTAAAATTGTAGAATAAGTAAAAAGTAATTGCGTACGGCTGTTATTGGGAAGTTCAGCATGTAACAAACCAGCTGGTTTTACTTCCCCTATGGAAATATGTGATGCTGAATATTTACATTTGTTTTGGTTGATAAGATTACACCGGCTTCATAATTTAGTTAGAAATGAACCACAAATTGTCTGCTTATGTGTGCTTTTAAGGATGTTTTTCATTATAAATATATATTAATATGTTCTTTAACAGTAGGCCTATCTATTTTTATGGCAACGTAACACGGGTTACAAAGGTTATTAAGGTTTTTCTTTGTAACTGAGCATTTAGCTAAAAAACAATAAACAAATTCACCACTGTAACATTAGACTGCATAGACAAAGAGAACAGTAGGAAATAAGATGTATCGTAGAGGAGTACTTATGCAATTTTGATGGATTTTTGTGATTATTTACGATAGCATAGGTACGGTATCAGAATTGTATTCATCTAAAGTTTGATTTTAAAACATAAATAAATATATACATGTATATAATTATTATTTTTTTATTCATTAAAAAAAAAATATATATTTTCTCGGCATGCACTGTTGTGGTTCTCCTTTGTGACATGAAATGAGAGACTACTGTTAATACGTTTCAAACAAACAAACAAAAACACCACCAGACATCCAATCTTAGATGTAACTTGAATTATTGTGGCCATTTTATAAAAACACATTGTTTTTTTAACTGTAATTTGTGTGGTGAATTTAAAATGATATTAATTTAGTTTTTTCTCTAATGTACTGGCTGTATGTCCTGCTATTGCTGATGGCAGAGCTGCTCAGCATAGATATACACAGCAATCCTTGGGGAAGGAATTAAAACAGTCCCCCATAATCCCCTATCTTCTGAAATCTGTATCCACCTTGGCGTCAAGAGGCACTGCCGCAATGGACCCCTCTGGGGCCGCCTCATGTGGAAGTGCTGTGGTGCACTTTGTTGCATGGCACAGTGGTACATCACAGGTTGACAGGCTCAGCCTCAGAGGAGCCTGGGAGGGCAGTCTAGCTCAGGGACGTTGATAAACACAGTTTGAGCTTTTAGTTCTTAATAGAGTGAAAATTATGCTATAAAAAGGCATGACCAATCATATACTTTGCCACTTTAAAAAATAATGAATAAATAATTGCAGTCATGCAAAGGAGACCTAGTCACCCAGTTTTTATGTGTTGCCTGAGTTTCTCATCTGCCTGAGTCTTTCGTTAATGGTGATATTTACAGCAGGGGTGCATATTAAAACTCTATTTTTTGTGGTTTCTATCAGTATAAATGTTCCCTATTTTTGTAAATTCACAGTATTATAGACACATTTTCTGTTTTTGTTTTTTGAATTGTATCAGAAGTTTTTAAGAGGGTTTGCTTTTGTGAAACTGGATGTTGCTCAATATATTGGGTCATAATAAAAGTTAGTGGTCTTGATAGAATAACAGCATTACCATAGTTACAGTGAAACATTTAGACTGCAGTTACTGGGAGCCTGAGTTGTTTAGTTTGAAGGAAGACATTTTGTGCAGTTTTTATTCCTGTGAAGTCTTTCAGTTTTTACCTCTCTGATGCAGAAAGTTTCTAGTTTATATAACTTGTATATTTATTTTGTATACAGTGATTTACACCCAGTGTTGGCCTACAATGATTTAAACATTTCCTGGACAGGTGTTGTTGTTTTTTTTGCCAATATGTACATTAATTTTTGATGATGCATGGCATTGATTAAAAATGACTTAAAGACATGAATAATGTTCCAAAATATTTTATTCCAAATAACTGCTTTTTAAAATTTTTATTCATCAAAGAATCCTGAAACAATGCAAGAGTTCCCACAGAAATGTAAGTATAAAATCAGCACAATTTTTTTAAATATTGATAATATTCTAAATAATAATAATAAAATGTATTTCATATAGCGCTTTTAAAACTTAATCTCAAAGCGCTTTACATACATGCATAAAAATGAAATAAAACAATACACAGTAGAACGAACAATACAAAACAACCATTCAATACAAAAATTAATAAAATGCATTAAGAAATCACTTATTACAAATTATTATAAATATAATAATTTTGATAACTTTAGATAAGGAAAATTAAAAATGCAACTGGATAAAACAAATTTCAAGATGGTTAGCTAGCTAATTAGTAAAATCAGATTAGAGTTAGCAGGTTAGCAGGGCATTCCTGTCTTTGTGAGTTTTGTTTCTGATTTGTGTGTTATGTCAACGTATTAAAGCGCATACAAACTGTGGCAATATGTGCTTTGTCTTTAGATTGCTGTAAACATGAAACTACCTTTTAGGGTATTTGCCATCAGACAGAAGTTGACTCAAAAGCAGAGACTATATGCCCTGTGAAACAGATGGCTGCTTTCATAATTTAAAGGTAAGGGAACAAGGGGCCTTGTCATGGCTGCTGTGAAGCGTAAGGCGTTCGGGGCATGGTGTCACTCTGGGTGCCGAGATGTTAATTAGGGAAGGCTGAAGAAACGTTGGAGCGTAATGGGATTCTGGTGAATAGAAGAGTGATCGAAAACATGGCGAGATTTTGATTAAAGAGGGGGAAAATGGTTGTGAGATGAGCATAAAAGAGGTAATGAATAAAATGGCTGAATTGTTAGATTTTCATAATGAGAGGAAGAAGAGGCTTTGGACGTTGGAAATCATCATGAACATTACGGGCAGTGATGGATAAATACCCATTATGCAAGCAAGCGGGAACCTAATTTGAGAGGGATTTAATTAGGTTGCTTCAGCACAAATAACTGCATTCTATAAGGATCAAGATGGAGGGGCTCTTCATACACACCTGTATTGAATACCATTTTATGCAAAACAACAAACATCTGTCTTCTATTAGGCCTTGCATTGTGTGAGAGATGTGGGAAGCTCTTTTGCTATGCTGTTTATCGTAAGAATAATAGAAAACTAGGTGAGGGTGGGAAATAATGTCCCCTAGCACCATTATCCTGTGCATGTGCATTTATGTTGTCGCAGGACGTATTAAAGGAGTCATACAAAGCCAATTTTCCACAAGCTAATATGATTATTTAGGGTCTTAATGGAAAGTTTGTAATATAGTTTGTTTTAAAATTTCTCAAAGATAGTTTTAGAAACGCTAATTTTCCCCCGTCAAAAACGGCTCTTTAGAAATCACTCTGTTCTGTGTACTTTCCCTTTAAATCTTCACGAGCTCCGCTGACCCGTCCCTCTTTTCCGAGGCGCTCTCGAAAAAGACATTTCGGTTGATCGAGGGTGCGTTTCCCTCAGAACCAAACGTAACGTTAATCTTCTGCGTCTTCAGTCACTCAGATGTCAGGGGTAAATGACTACTGCTATGTTCATTAATACATTCAACAACAAAACACCCTAATCTCTTGCTTGTCTCTGCGTCTCGGTCTGATGACGGCTCACTCAGGGCGGGTCTGAGGTAAGACACCAGTTCAGTCTGTGTAACACGCTGCTGTCAATCAACAATTGTGGGAGTGGCCTCTGTCAGGGTGACGTCACGTCATGGTGGATCGTTATCATTGTAGGGTGGTTGTGTACTCACACTCACAACAAAAGTGCATGCGGCACTGGATGACCCTTTTAAACCGCTTCTGAAACGTGTGCAGTTGCTCGTTTCTGTCTACACAGTGCAAGAGATGACCTTTCTATAGTCACCATTTCCTTTCCTTTATTGCAGCGGGAATGAGAGCTGCCTGGATAACCACCCTGTCTGACTCATGCTCGGCCAGAAATGGCTGTAAAAACAATCTTCACAACTAAGTCAGCCCTAGGTTTTGCATTGGAAACAGAGGAAAGCTTGTTTTGCTATATGCACATTCTGTTTGCATCTACTTTGTGGCATTGTTTGGATATACAAAGAAGTCCAACCAATATCGATAAGCCACAGATTATTATCGTGCTATTTTTTGTTGTTGTTCATAAGTACCTTGTTTGGCCTAAAAAAATCCTTTATTTCTCACCAATTCCTTGGTTTTTCAGCATTTCCAACAGTGACTGTATAATTTTGAGATGCATTTTGCACACAGGACAAGTAAGGGACTCATAAGCAGCTATTACACACTTACTGATGGTCCGGAGGGAAAAACCGTGCATTAAAATCTGGGGTGTGACAACTTTTGAACAGGATGAAAATGTGTATGAAAAAATGTATTTTTCCTTATATTGCCTAAATGTAATATTTTTGTGTGTAGTATTTTCCTTTAGAAGCTACAAAATATACTTGCATGCTTCCCAGAAGACAAAACCCTGAACTTTAAATTAAAGTTTTCACCCCCCGGCTCTTATTGCATCATATTTTTCTGGAGCATCAGTGAGAGTATGAAACTTCTGTAATAGCTGCATGCGAGTCATCATACAATCGTTGTTGGAAAGGGTTCAAATACACAAAAATACTAAAAAAAAAACATTGTGGGTCCTGAAGGACGGACAGCAGGCAGATCAAGACAAACAAGGTATTCATGAACAACATTAAACAACAAACACAGCTGAAGATCATTCAGGTAACAACTGTATTAAGAAACAAGCGTATGTAAACTTTTTAATCATTGGGTTGTTTTTATGAACTATTATTTTCTCTTGTGGACTGTATGTTAACATTTTTTATGTGGAATATCTTACTCATGGCAGTACTAAAAAAACAATAACATGCATTTTGTTGCAAAAGTGTATGTAAGCATTCTTAATGTGATCGAACAGATCTTTAAATAAACACTGTCATGGTTACCATAAAATATTAAGCAGCACAAATGTTTTAAACGCTGACAAATTTTGTAATGTTGTTTTTGTTTAACTTTGTTCTGTTGGTCTGTTTATGTAATTCTGTCTTTGCCTATTGTTCATGTACTTTGTTTCAGTCTTCTAAAGTCAATATTCTCATCCTCTGCCTTTTATTTGTGTTTTCCAGTTGTGGGATTGCTGGATCTCCAATGGAACCTTAGGATTCAATGTATTGAGCCTCAGTGGCACTTCGTAGTGGGTTAGTCGCAATGAAGAGTGAGATTCCGTCTGATGCACGACATAAGCAGGAGCCCCTGAAGGGGCCTCTGGCTAACCCCGAACCCATGGAGACGGCTAAGAGCTTCCCTGCTGAGATGGAGGTGATTGGCAAGGCCGGAAGTGATTTCTCCTCTCCTCTATGTCCTGAGACCAGACACCGGCCTTCACGGGATGCCGGAGGTCGCAGAGACTGTGAAAGAGGCTTGTCGGGACGCAAAAAGCGCAAGAGCCAGCAGCCTGGGCCATCGTATTGTTCTCTGAAGGAAGCGCCAGTGAGTGAGGCAGCCCTCACTCCGCCTCACCACAGACCCATGCTGCTAGAGACGCATAGCGAAGACGAGAGGAACCCAGAGTCCTCTTTGAGTGACTGTGCCTCTTCGCCCTCCTCCAGCCTTCGGTTTGGTGACTCAGACACTCTTAGCTCAGAGGAGGACGGCAGGCTGATGACAGTTAGACAGCAGCAGCTCAAGACCGCCGGTTCGGCCTCCACTGGAAGTGCAGGAGGAGGGACGGGCACGGCAGTAGGCATGCGGCCGCTTGTCGCCCGGACTCGAGCCAGCAGGTCGCACAAGTGGGCACGGCTTGAGCCGGATAGCAATCATGTGAAACGTCCATGCCTCAGCTCACGCAGGCCATTGCACAGGAAGCGTTTTGTGAAGGGTGGGACAGGAGGCGGGGCTCAGCGGACTCCAAAGCAGAAGGAACGATTACTGCTGCAGAGGAAGAAGCGTGAGGTGATCGCACGGAAGAAGTACGCTCTCCTGCACAGTACCAGCAGCTCCAGTGAGGAGCTAACCTCTGACTCCTCCTCCCCTTCCTCCACTGAGGCAGAGGATGAGCTATACGTAGATGTTAGCAGCAGTAGCAGCCAAGCCAGCACTGCTGCTGTGGCCTCAGGTAAATCGCTTTTTACTTAACCTTTACACTTACATCACTGCAAGGAAGTTGTGGGAAGGACCTAAAGCTTACTGTTAGTTCACGTTCTATCTGGTTTCGATTGAACAAGACCATTTTGTAGTAATACTGTAATGAAGAGCCCAATTCTCACTGTTAAAGGAATAGTGCACCCAAAAATGAAAATTCTGTCATCGTTAACTTAAGTAATTGCAAACCTGTAGGATTTTCTTTGTTCTGGGGAATACAAAGGAACGTACCTTTTATTTTCAAAAGGTTGTTTTGGGTCACCATTGACTTCCATAGTAGGATAAAAAATACTATGACAGTAAATGATGACTCAAAACAGCCTGGTTAAAAATTATTTACCTTAATCTTCCTTTCTTTGTGAAATTCATACAGATTTGAAACTACTTGTAGGTGATTAAATGATGCCAGATTTTTCATATTTGGGTGCACTATCGCTTTAACTCATTGCTTATTAGCATTCTCATTGCTAGCATATTGGCTGTATAGTAGGTATTGAGCACAAATTCTGCATGGCCATATTTTGCATCTCTAATCCTATACAATACTTAAACTTAACCACATTACTGAGCATAAATTAGTCATTTATTGAGGCAAAAGTCAATAGTTAATTAGGTAATGGTGGACCTTAAAATAAAGTGACTTTTTCTTTTTTTTTCAAAATGTCTGAAAATTAATTTTGTATTAAATAAAAGATGAAAAATACAAGCATTTTAAATGCTTACAAAATTCACAATGATCCACAAAGTTAGACGGATGAACAAATTAAATTTGATATTGTAATTGTGAAGTAAATCACTACTTGAACATCGTATTGACCAATCAGCATCCAGGACTGAAACCATATTTTATGATGATATATTGTGTGTGTATATGTATATACATATACAGTACAGGCCAAAAGTTTGGACATACCTTCTCATTCAATGTGTTTTCTTTATTTTCATGACCATTTACATTGGTAGATTCTCACTGAAGGCATCAAAACTATGAATGAACACATGCAGAATTATGTACTTAACAAAAAAAGGTGAAATAACTGAAAAATCTTTTGTATTCTAGTTTCTTCAAAATAGCCACCCTTTGCTCTGATTACTGCTTTGCACACTCTTGGCATTCTCAATGAGCTTCAAGAGGTAGTCACCTAAAATGGTTTTCCAACAGTCTTAAAGGAGTTCCCAGAGGTGTTTAGCACTTGTTGGCCCACTTGCCTTCACTCTGCGGTCCAGCTCACCCCAAACCATCTCGATTGGGCTCAGGTCCGGTGACTGTGGAGGTCAGGTCATCTGCCGCAGCACTCCATCACTCTCCTTCTTGGTCAAATAGCCCTTACACAGCCTGGAGGTGTGTTTGGGTTCATTGTCCTGTTGAAAAATATATTATCTTTCAACTAAACGCAAACTGATATAATAATAAATAATAAATCCCCTCAGTGTCAACAGCAAAACACATCACACCTCCTCCTCCATGCTTCACAGTGGGAACCAGGCATGTGGAATCCATCTGTTCACCTTTTCTGCGTCTCACAAAGACACAGCAGTTGGAACCAAAGATCTCAAATTTGTAATCATCAGACCAAAGCACAGATTTCCACTGGTCTAATGTCCATTCCTTGTGTTTCTTGGCCCAAACAAATCTCTTGTGCTTGTTGCTTCTCCTTAGCAGTGGTTTCCTGGCAGCTATTTGACCATGAAGGCCTGATTCGCACAGTCTCCTCTTAACAGTTGTTCTAGAGATGGGTCTGCTGCTAGAACTCTGTGTGGCATTTATCTGGTCTCTGATCTGAGCTGCTGTTAACTTGTGATTTCTGAGGCTGGTGACTCGGTTGAACTTGTCTTCAGAAGCTCTTGGTCTTCCTTTTGTTGGTCAAGAGAATGCTAAGAGAGTAATCAGAGCAAAGGGTGGCTATTTTGAAGAAACTAGAATACAAAAGATGTTTTCAGTTATTTCACCTTTTTTTGTTAAGTACATAACTCGCATGCATGTGTTCATACATAGTTTTGATGCCTTCAGTGAGAATCTACCAAAGTAAAATAAAGAAAACGCATTGAATGAGAAGGTCTGTTCAAACCTTTGGTCTGTACTGTATACATGCATACGTACAGTACTGTGCAAAAGACTTAGGCCACTAGTATTTTCACCAACAAAAAATAGTTTTAAGTCCGTTATTTCTATTTTTTGCAGTAGCGTGTCAGTTGGAAATATCAGTTTACATCTCTATACATTATTTTTGTCACTAATTGTAATAATGCAGTGAGATTATTGTCTGCATAAGGAGTCTGACAACAGCCAGTGCTCCACACAGAGATCTGATCTGATCATGAACTGAAGTAACAGAACAAACTGAGA
>JAUMHI010000043.1:10066185-10084488 GCA_032359435.1 Enteromius unitaeniatus | reverse complement strand
TCAATCAATCAATCACTTTTATTTATATAGCGCTTTTAACAATACAGATTGTAGCAAAGCACTGAACATTATCAAATCGGAGAATAGAATGATGGTAATGTATAATAACGAGAATATTTATTTATTAAATGCAGAGACGCTCTCTGTAATCAAAACAACGATAATCACTAGAAATTAGGTGCCCCCAACAAAGCTAGCCTTTGGAGAAACCAGGCTTAGTTAGGGCCAGTTCTCCTCTGGAGAAATTAGCACCTAATTTGCTGTTCAATTTTAAGCGCATTTCAGATTGCAAAGGACTTATAGTGTGTGTGTGTTTGTGCATTTGTTTCCGCTGATCTGTCTACAGGGCTCATCTAGGTGTTCTGATCTCTTTGTGCTGATGCACCATCTGATCTGGATACGGGCTGAGAAACAGAATAAGAAAGAGGCAGACTAATATTAGCATAGATGCCATTCTTTTTACGATGTAACGAGTACATTGTGTGTTAACGGAAGTGTTCCTGGTTCCGGCTGATCTAATTAATGCCTAACAACCATGTGCATTAGTGAGTTAAGTGTAAGCCAGGGTAAAGAGATGTGTCTTTAATCTAGATTTAAACTGACAGAGTGTGCCTGCCTCCTGAACAGTATTAGGTAAATTGTTTCAGAGTTTAGGAAAAAGACCTGCCACCCGCAGTAGATTTTGATATCCTAAGTATTATCAAATGGCAATAGTTTTGAGAACACAGCGGATGTGCAGGACTATAATGTTATAAGAGCTCACTCAATGTGTAGCACTGTAATCTGCCTTTTCTTTTTGTCAAAAAGCGGTTATGTTGCAGAGTTCTGCCATTTTGCATTTTGCGGTTCCATACAGTTTGTGACCAGTGGTCTTGTTGCAGGTGTTGATCTTCTCTTCACTCCTCATAATCTCCCCAATAATTGTTCCCACCACCACAGGATCATGTAAATAACAGAGGCCTGAAATCATGGTTTAATTCAGACTGTTCTATGTTTCAAATGAATAGTAGCAATATACCATAGAAGTAGAAAAAGTTCTTGTTGTCTTAGTTGCATCTCTTCATCTCCATATATCAGTATCCAAAACTGTGATCTGAATCATGAGTATTTGCTGTATGCAAGTAGGTTTCGGTGCATTGTTGCTTGAATGTTAGCATTAATTAAGCCTAATTTCCATGTAATCAATCAGGTGTCTTGGATGAGGACGTGGTTGTGATCGAAGCGACTCCTGCACCTGCAGTGCCTGCCAGCGAGGAGATCAACGTCACCTCCACAGACAGTGAAGTGGAGATCGTAACCGTTGGAGATGCCTTCAGGTGAGATTTCTCATCAGTATGTCCTTGTAACTGGATTTCAGCAAGTGTTGTAATATTTGCAGAGAACAGCTGTTAAACTTCTGGAAATCAGATTTAAGGATCTTTTGTTTTGAAGACATTCCACTGTGACGATGTGTTTAAATAGTCATTAGCATCATAAATCCTACAGTTTTTCTATTTGAGAAAATGGAATCGCTAAAAATACTTGACAAATCGTTGACAAATGACGACTTCAGATTCAGAGAAACCTAGAAATTGTGTGCTTTAAAGATGAACCCCATATAATAGTGAATGTACACCTTTTGTCTTTCTGTGGACCAAAATCAAACAAGGACTTTCTCACATTCTTGCGAAAAGAAGTTCAGTGCCTCCGCTTGAGTGTTGTAAAGATTTCCATTGAGTTTACAAAAGAGCAGAGACTTTGCATGTAGATTTGATTTTCAGTTTGCTGCACGGCATATCCATTTAATACACGCTACAGCCTCTGGTGTTTTGGCTTGGTTCGCCCAAACTATGTCAGACGGAGCTCTCAGCAGGCTTCCCCTTTGAAATCTGATAAAAGCTCTAAACTCAATCACATCTGATATGGTTTTGTCCGAACTACGCCCCCTCTTCCCGTTGCTTGATTTGGTTTCGCTGTCCCGCTTCTCTCCTAATTGTTATTGAGGCGTCTGTTTCCCAAGCTGAGAATCATCGCTTTATTCTATTACTTTTTTAACCGCTGCCAGAAATAGTGCTGGCGGCCACGACACACCTGCCAGCAAAGTCACCGTAGGCCGTGCGTTGGAGGTTGACCGTGGTTTGGTTGTCTTGAATCATTCAGACGTTAGTGTTGGATGAGTAACTCCACAAGCTGTTTATTCGCTGGTGCATGTTTGCATGTTTTATTCCATAGCTTTCGCGGAAGCCTGTAAACCTCTGTGACAGCATGAGTGAGGTGAAACGCAAGTTTTCACAGTCAGTCAAGCCTAGAGATGTTTATTTAACAAAGATTATATGTACTCTTTTTAACAATATAATTCTGTTTTAAAATAGAAGTAATAAAATGGGAGAATATACATACAATTACAGTGTGAGCCATTCACTGACATAAAATCACACAACAAGGTACACCAATGCTTCCTCTGTCCATACAGTTGATGAGGGGCTGTGTATCATTTCCATGCCCCGCCTGCTGGCCATGTGCTTGTGTTTGGGTGTAGAAAGCACATCCTGTTAGAGGAGCTTAAAGAAGTCTGACTTGACAGCAGATTTTGCTGTCTGTGCTTAGGTTGGCCAGCTATATAGTGAGCACTTCTATAGGTTTGTGTGTGCGTTGAATTGGATTTCTCCTTTCCACTTGCACACTGTTTTCTCTGCACCAGTAAGATCAGTTTCCTCATTTATTTTCCTAAAGGTCATGAGGGCTATTATCCCTCTTCAAACAACAGCACTGGAATGCAGCTGAAATCATGTGGTCCTGCCGTTATATGGCTTCAGTGTGGAGAGTGAGCATGAGAGAGAGAGATAGAGTGCAGGAATGTGGGCTTGTGTGTTTGTGACTGAATGCTGATCTGCGAGCCGTGTGTCGGCTGTGGTTTGGATTGGACTTCACTGAAGGGGGAGGGAGAGGCTTTACAGCTCAGGAAAACATCACGTGGCCAAGGTCAGAGGAAAATGGGGGTCTTTTGTGAGTGCACGTTTGAGCAGTGTGAATAGGTGGTTTGCTTTTGCTGTTAGGAAGGCAGATACAGTGATAAAGTGGTCTGTACCGAATGCTTTGTGAGTGTTTGTGTATTGATTTGAGTGATACTACTCAAATAACAGAATTAACAAGGCACGTATCAAATACATCATCCATTTATGAAAGGTTCTTTATTAACATTCTATAATGTTAAAAAAACAATGAAACATTACGAGTAACTAAATGGCTTTTCTGGCCATACCATTCTCTATCAATACTTTAGACAAGTGTGGCACTTTTTCTTCAATTCTGCTACCTGTTGCTTATTATATTATATTATATTATTATTCATTGATGTTTTATTAACATGTAAAATGAGGCCATTTATAATGAGAGAAATTTTAGTTTTAAAAAACATTTTTATTTTATTTATAGAAATTAAAATAAAATCAGTTAATAAGAGTTTTGATCATTAAAATTTACTAAAACCATTTTAATGGAATCAAGAAAATGAATAGAAATTCATAGGCCATAAATCCACCGGGCATCTTCATATTCATGATAATCCATTAAAACATCAGGGTAGATCTAGATCAGGGCTGTCCAAACTCAGTTCTGGAGGGCCAGTGTCCTGCAGAGTTTAGCTCCAAATTGCCTCAACACACCTGTATTGAAGTATCTAACATGCCTAGTAAGAGCTTGATAACCTGCCTCAGGTGTGTTTGATTAGGGTTGGAACTAAACTCTACAGGACACCGGCCCTCCAGCACCGAGTTTGGACAGCCCTGGTCTAGATAAACTGTTCAACCTTATAAATGAAACAGTTGATTGTTGGATGACTAGTTAGACTATCCAGATCCATCTCTATAAACCTATTTTGAAGAAGGCTCAGCCATGAATCGTGACTTTCTTCAGAGCTCGTAACGCTGCCATAACATAGTGCAACAGGGTTATTTGGCTAATATTTTTTTTTCTCCTTTCTTTTTCTTTTTCAGTCATATGCCTCCCTCTTGTTCTGCTTTCCTCTATTCACTCCTCCCTTCCTCTAGTCTAAACTCATGCCTATGGAAAGCATTTCCAGGAACTGGATGTGTGTTATGTAGCGAGAGTGGTCTCATTTAATCTTTCCTATCTCCCTGAGGTGCCTGGGCTTGCAGCAGAATGCTGAGAGTGTTTCTCAGCTGGAGGAGGGGCTCTGGGTGTCTAAGGTCAGCTGGATGAGCAATGAAGCTCTTCCTCTCAAAGATCCTTTGTTTATAGTGCGTATGGAGAGCATGAGGAAATTACAGATAGATGGACTATTAATTCAGAAGAGGGGGGTTGGATTTGACCGAAACCCACAGCATGCACAAACAGCTGTGACAGACATCAGTTTACGGCAGCGTTACAGTCAAATCTTTATGTCTGCATTATAGATTTTATTAGAGAACCTATCTTCTGCTGTTCAAATCAGGATGTTTTCTTGTCTGTGAAAGGTTTCTGAGGCACTGGAATTGAAGATACTATCTGGTGGTTGCATATGGGCACTTGCTTGGCTTGTGAGCCTCTGAAGCGACTCAGTTTCACCCCTCCCCCATTTCAAAAAACAGCTCAATGTCTTTAAATGCAGAAGCTTGCAAAACTCGGCAGACGTCTTCCCACACACACAGGCATTTGACACATTTTTGCATGGACTCCTGGTCTGTTGTTTTGCTTAAAGAAATGGCTGGCTATTAAGGGAATTCAATGAAAAAATGTCAATACTCCCTTTCAAATTCTGCACAGGGTCCCTCATCTGACCTTTACGCTGGCTTGTGTTGATCCTACCCATTGCAAACTTGTGTGAGACGTACAGGAAGAAGAATTCCAATAATATGTTAGCAAACTAGGCACCGTGGACAAAGACCTAAAATTCCTCAAATTCCTTCTCCATCCCTGTTACCTCCATCAGTTCTTGTGTTACAGAGCCCGTCCCAACCGTAGATTCAAAATGCCATGCTGGTGTAATTTACAAAATAATCCCAGGCCTGCTTGTGGGTAATTAGCGGCAAGTCTCAGGTGATTTCTCTGGCTTTGCCTGTGATTCTGCCAATTAAAGAGCAGTGTCACACACAGCCTCAGGTATTCCCCAGCACTCACGTTTGATTTGAAAGCTTCCTCAACTTGGGGTCTTGGTATTTTGAGCATAATTGTAATTGTAGAGATTTCTTTCATGGTGTTTATCGTATGTAATATTTAGTATGTAAAATTTAGTGTTGGGCGATGTGCCTGATGTTCATTTCATCCTTTCGTCAGCATGTGAGTTCTGATAATAGGATATTTATTTATTCAGTTTCATTGCTAAAAAGTAAACTAACTGTGACAATTTAATGAACATTTTTCGTTACTAATCGTACGGCTTACATTTCCTCAGTTATTCAAAAAGCAGCTACATAAAACAAGCACATTACCCAAGAACATCATAATTGACTTCAATCTAGCACGAGTTTATGAATTAACACTCCTATTGTAATCCCTGATGCTGTTTACATTGTATGACGAATAAGTCTTGTATACTTGCATTGCACTTTGTTGTTTATGATGAGAGAATCAACGAGTCAGAATTCAATCAGCATGCACTGAACAACAAAACGTTTCTGTTTCATCTCAATGCCTCTTATTGGCCATTGCGTTCATAAGCTCAACATGATCATGTGTGATTTATTTATAACGTGGAACACTGGAAAAAAAAAGTTGTACAGATAATCTCTAATATTAATTAGATGGTATTATTAGCCCAATAATATAATAATAGCACAGCCCTGTTATAGTAGTTACACAATTTAAGGAGATTTCAGTGATGGTCAGTGTTTGTTTTTGTATGTTCTGTATTCCTCCCTCCCCCATTTATGTATTATTTTTATGGATTTTTTTTAATGCATGCAATTTGCTCTTTTGTTGATCCTAAGGGGAAATTAAAGAAGCAGGAATTTTGCATTGTGTTTGTAGTGATGTAGAATTTGTGATTTGTCTCTTTAGTGTTTGTTTTATTTGTCCTTTGAGTATAAATGTTCTAGAGGATGCCTTATGTTGTTTTTTGTAATAGTCAGTCCTTTTTTGCTCTGAATGCTGATGCTGACAGCACAGTGTTCAATCTGATCTGCTTCCCTAAATGTTTTCAACTGAGCAACAGAATAACAAACGTAGTTTAGTATTTTGTTTTACGCAGGCATTCAGTTATTTGAATGTGTGATAGGTATTTGAAGGCAGAACAAAATTGGAGTAATGGACTGACATCTATGTGAATTGATTTGCTTTATGTGATATAAAGAACTTGGTGTAAGTTGTTTACATGACCTACATATTGTTGATTTATTAAGCATAACGGGTGTAAGATGTGTAAACGCACTCGCTGAGACTTTCACAAGGAAACTGACGTTCTGGAGTCACTCCCCTAGTCTCTGGAGAATCCCTCAGCCCTCCAAGCCTGTTGGTAATCATTTTGTTTTGATGTTTTAATGATGCAATCTGTGGTTAACGGGCTCACCAGTGTTGGGTTGGGAGGCAGAGGGCTTCCCTGCTCCCCAGACACATGGGCTTGGGGCCGCTAAATCCCAGCCTGGAGAACAATTGTATTCCCAGGCACACTCTGCTTTACGGCAGCCGGGGCCAATGTGCCCCTCCTATGGAATCAAATTCGCACAGAGGGCAAGAATTCCACGAGTGATTATAGAATTCCAGAATAATTTATTTGGAATTTAGGAAAACCGCCATGTTGCTTAACCTCTCCAGGTAAACTAAACTCTACACATTCATAAACGCACTATTAAACATTACAATTTTCACACTGTATTGTGTGCTACATTACTAATAGTAAGAAACGTTGTGCAGTTTTGGTAACACACAAGAGACTGAATTTTAGGTTTTGTGCATACAAATGTTTTAGATTCAGTTTTGGTCTTTGAGTGGTTCGATTTTGTGACCTCCAAATGGTGCATTCTTTTATTTAATAATGAATTTACCAAAAACGTCTGCCGTATGCATAAATGTAACTATTATATTAACTTCCATCTTGACTGGACTTGAAGTTTTACTTTTATGTATTTATTTTTTATGTGATGGATGTAGCAGTCTTTAATTTTCTCTATGGTTACTGGTGATATCACATGGTAAATATAGCAGTAGCTACATTTAGAGTTGTTTGAGAGTCACACCTGTTAAATACAGTTTCAATTCTAAACACTGACTTTTGTGAATGCCAGTATGACTTAATGTGAGCAATTAATAATGACTGAACAAGAGAGCTCAATTTACATGTGAAACGGGAGAAAATGCAGCTGTTCTAATGCTGAAACAAAAAGTCAGTTGATATAATGTTTGGAGCAGAATCGTGCATGAAGTGGTTTACTGATTAGTGTTAGTGTTATACCTGTGGTGTGATTCTAATGAAAGCTAATGACATCAGACCTAGACACTGTTGCATTTGAGATGTCTTGTGCAGAAACCCCTCCCTTTTCTCCATGCACAAGCCCCTCCCTTCACACTGTTTATTTTTTAAAGATGCTTTCTATTCAAATGTCTAAGATCACGTGACAGGTTGAGGTGTTTGTTGGTGGTTAAGCTTATTGTTTATCTGTTGACCGTGTGGTTTGTTTCGTTCTATACTGTGAAAGATTTTTTTTTGTGTATTACACTAGTCATAGTTCTGCGTTATGCTCGCATTGCACTAGTATGCCATATCTTTTCAAAGATTTATAATATGTGTGTCTGTGTGAAGAGCTCCAGCTCTAGTGTCGGCTGGCTCTTATTTATGTTCCAGTCGATCATTCCAGTAGCTAAAGTTGCTTCTCTAATGCCCTGCTACAGCTCACTGAGAACAACAAAATCCAGACCACAAACAAAGGTCTGCTAATACGTTTGCTCTGTCCTCAATTGACCACTTTTGGCAGTCACGTATTACCATGACTGATCATTGTCTAATTGGTAAAAATACTTTTACAGTTATGTTAATGTAGAATGTCATCTGTTTATTGTGCAGGCCACGCTCAGTGGGAAGCCATGGCAGGATGCACTGGGGACCCAGCTGTTCCCAGAGCCGAGCTCAGGAGGGACGTGGCCGCCATCGCCTGTCCACTGTCATCCAGCCACTCAGACAGAGTGCTGGAGAGGTCGTGGACCTCACCGTGGACGAGGACGGTGAGGAAACGTTTTTCGTTTACATATACAGATTTTCATATACAGATATTAAATTCTATACTTATTTGTCAAGTGAATTTTAAAAAATGGCATGAGGGTGAATAAATTGTATAAATGTATAAATAATAAATGAGCTGTGATTAAAAAAATAAATAAATGAGCTGTAACCGCAACTTTCAAAACAACAAAACTGTGTTGCGCAACCCTAACAAGTAAAAACAATCTGCTGTCCACTTTTGCTGAGCCCTAAAATTGAGGGAGAAATTATTTTGTGCATGTCAGCCATTATTTGAAATGTAACAGGTTTGATGAGCATTTGATGAGCATCTCCCTGACTCTGTGCTGCAGTGATGGTCTTCAGGTCTGGAACATAAAGGAGGGAATGAGAGTTAGATCACCCAGTTCAACACTGTGTGGGTTTGGGAAATATTAGATGTCACATCTAATCTACTCATCTTTCACTGTGCACGGTCCTCCCTCTCTGTCTCTGAGCTGTGTCTCTTTGTGAGGGGGAGGAGGAATGAATCTGGTAGATTCGGTTAGTGGTGTTCAACGCTGTGGATTGCAGCTCGACTGTGTGTTCAGGCCCCGTTAATAATGATTAATCTATATCGTTTCAGCATGCACAGCAGCATAAATAGCCTTCGCAGCTGCACTGCATTCTCTCACAGCCACAGACTGACAGACACCGAAAGCATCCCATATATTGTGTGTAATTGAGTTTAATTCTGATTTCATTTGCAGGCAACATAATGAAGTCTGTCTGTTATGCAATCAGCCACTGGCCCCAAAGATTCAGAGAGAACTGCTTATAGGAACCAATTAAATGGCCATGCTGGATAAGGGAATAAAATCTGTGTAGTGTTATCTCATTAATCTGTGATATGCTCCCCAATCTTGAGGTTTGTCAAAGGAAAACTCATTTACATTGTTTTGTTTGATTTACTGTCATAAAGTGTCTCTTTGTTTGTCTTTGTAGTCTGTAGCTGGTGGGGAGGTAAAAGAGCAGGCTCAGATATGATTGCATTTGCATTTCTTTTGACGGAGTGAGAAATTAATTTGCAAGGAAAAAGCAGATGGATTACTTGCAATGGAATGTTAATGAGTAGCTATCCTCATGGGCCACTTCGTGAATAAAGTGTGTGAGTGTGAAAATGCACATGCATGCTCACACTGATGTTCTAGAGCTGGAGTAAACCATCTGTTGCCAGTTGCAACAAATGTTTTTTTTAAGTGAAGAAGACCCTTATTACAGTATTAATATCTTTACAGTTATTGTTGAAGGTGTACTGCTGCAGTAGTTAAAAGTGTTTATGCTCTGAAGGTAAAATTCTGGCTGATGCCAATTTATTTGCTGTAATTACAATAAAACACTTAAATCAATAAAAAAAGGTTAAATCAATTATTTAAATGCTATAAGTAAATTCAGGCAAAAAAACATTATAGTGAACAGAACAGTATGAAAATGCATTACTGTTAAAAAATGTGGGGTCAGTATTTTCTATCATTTATTTTATTCGTGTATTTTTATTTTTGATAATGAATATTTTTAGACATTGAAAAAATAGTTTTTTGAGCATCCCATCAGCTTATAAGTATGACTTCAACATATTAGAAAGACCATGTGACATTGAAGGAGAAATAGCTGCAGATATATTTCACAAAATTAGTGTTTTTCCTGTTTTTGGTTAAATAATTGCAGCCTCAGTAAGCATAAGATTTTTTTTTTTTCTAAAACATTTGCTAATTTAACAGTATTATTAAATTGACTTAATTAGTGTGTATATATATATATATATGTGTGTGTGTATATATATATATATATAATGTATATGTGTGTGTGTGTGTGTGTGTGTGTGTATATATATATATATATACACACACACACACACACATATATAAAAGCATCACTATTCAGAAGTTTTATGATTTATGTGTATGTGTCTTTAGAAATGGTCAAATGCTCTTGAAGTAACCCTCGGAGCAGTTCTGGAGATGTTTTTCATGTTGTCTGAACATGATGTTGATGACATAATGAGATGTTTTCGTTTAATATTGTCAGATACTATTAAAAGCTGGAGTTTGCTCACTTGTGTGTGGCACGCGCACGTTTGTGTGTTTGTGAGGCTTTTTAAAATATTAGATACCTTAACAAACTTAAATAAATAGTATAGAATATTTAAATAAATAGTAATAATATTTTTTAATAATATGTTGTAATATTATTTTTTTTCTCTGAAAAGGGTGCAAAGAATTGCTGAAAACCACAGTCCCTATTTAGCAGTCAGATTTCTGTTTGTACAAAGACACAGATCCCTAAACAAGGCCATATATGCAGATTAAACTGTTATGTTGTTATGTACGAGAAGCTACATGTCTTTATATATGCTGATCCTTCTTCAGATCTCTCAGTTGTGCCAACCACTTCTGACAGCACACATCCACAGCTGGTCAGTTCTTCTTCCTCTTCACACAATGCCAGTACCTCAGAATCGCCACAGGAGGGTCCTGGTCCCTCCAGTAACTGCTCAGCGGCCGCCCCTGATAGCACACTGGCTGCTCAGAGCCACGGTGGAGTGCCAGGACACAGCACCACCAACACCACTGCCACCGAAGGTAAACTCTCAAGATGCTGCTGTTCAATAATCAACACTGACATTGATTAGTGACTTGCTTTTATCGGTTTTAACTGTATGTTTTTATCGCCCAAATCAGATGACAGCAGAAGAAGCTTGTCTGGTGAGAATGGAGGTGTGGCGATGCCCAGGTTACCCTCTTGTTGCCCCCAGCACTCTCCATGTAGCGGGCCATCTTCAGGGCACCTCTCCATGGGGCACACCCACTCAGGGTGCATGCAGGCTGGGACGACACAGCAGTCTGGCTCCCAGCACTCCCATGGTCACTCGCACCACTTCCACCACCACCACCACACCACGCCGGTCCCTTCTTCCTTAGCCTTCCCAGAGTCCAGCTGCCCTCTGGAGAGGCCCACTGCCATGCCTGCGCCCTGTGGAGGGGTGAGCAGCAGTAACCAGTACCATGATCAGGTACCTTAATAACTGCATGACAGCTTCTTGAGAACCCTGTGTTGTGGCAAGGATATTATAAGCTTCTGTAGCAGTTAATACCGAAACAAATGTTCTTGGCTTCTTTGTTCATTGTGTGTATAAATTAAACCTTTTTTGCTTCATAAATTGAGGGCGGAAAACTATTTTGCTACATAAATTGAGGGAAAAAATCGAAATAATATATTCACTGTTTGAAGCATAATGTCTACGTTGTTGACGAAGTCTGTTTTTCATTTCACACATGGTTTGTATTTAACAGCATGTGTTTTTGTTTGGAGTTAAAGATCCTGCCTTCTTGAAATACTAAATCACCCTTCATGTTTTGATGATGAAAAGGAATATCCAAAGCACCTTTATGGAGAAAAAAAAAAAAAAATTTCTGGACCTGAGCTTTTCCACCGAGGATTTTGTTTGAGGCCATCCTCTCAGTGTTGTTGAATAATTCACACTGAGCTAATTGTCTTGGCTGCTGAATTCTATTATTAACCAGCATAAAGACGTGTTGCATGGGCATGTTGTACTTGAGTTTGTGTTCCGAAAAGAGAAAGTTGTGTATTTTTGGTTGCGTATGCTGTGACATTTTGTCTCGGTGTATGCTGGGCTAACAAAGTTGTTTCTATGCGAAATGCATTTAGCAAAAGTCGGTGGCCTTTGATGACTGGGCAATGAGCAGTAAGTGCCGTTAGCTAGTCATCAGATATGCGCAGACAGGAGGTGTAGAGTGAAGCGAGGTGATGTCAGGCATGTTTTATACATCAAAGTGCGTAAAGGATTAAATTTGGGCTTGAATTCCTTCATTTTGTTTATGCATGTCATTTCTTTGGCTAGTGTCATTTATTTTTAAATGTGGACGTGATTATGTGCCTTGTTTGTATGTGGAAGATATGATTTTATGATATGCAGCTTTTTATTGAATAAACCCCTAACTCTGGGTATTAAACTTAAACCATTTGACTAAAACAAGACTGCTATCAAATCGAGTGCAATACAAGAGACGTGTGGCATCTCACATGATCTGAATATGTGCCTGTCTGCTGCAGACTTGACTTGTTTTAAGTCTTGTTAGAGATATTACAGTAGCTTCCTTGTAATCAGGTGGAACAGAAGAGCAGTGGCACGTAGCATTCTTGCATGAAAACTTACAACTGCGTATCAAGCTAAATATGGGGCTCTTGCCTCCCATACATGACACACATAATTTTCCAGGTGTTGTGGAGTGTCACCATATTAAACATCACTTATAAAAAGTTTGTTATAAAGAAGTTAAGTCTCAGACCCAGTGATTTAGTGCCACCGAATAAGATATTGCGCTCTAGTGCCATTTTAACAACATTTCATTGGAACAGCACAAATTGTTGAAAACTATCAATATTTTTTAGTCTAGAACAAGCAGTCGCCAGCACGTTTTCATGTGGAAACTTAATATGAGTAATAAAAATATAAATAACTAAAGGGTATAGATTGATGAAAATGATAACATTATTACTCATTAATGCCTCATTTTGATTCAAACTCGTACAACCTTTAATCACCTTTGGAGCATAAATTAAGATATTTTTGCTCAAATCCGAGAGCTCTCTGACCCTCCACATACATCAAAGCAACTGAATTTTTCCCAGATCCAGAAACTTCATAAGGACTTCATAAAATATTCAGTGAGATACGAGAATACCTTTTTGTTTGCAAAGAAAACAAAAATAACAACTTTATTCAACAATTCTTCACAAATTCCAGCATTATTGTTGAATGAAGTTATTTTATCTCTTAATCTGTGTTTTGAAGGTGAAAAAAAAAGGTTTTATGGGTATGGAACGGCATGCAGGTGAGTAATTAACGACAGAAATGACATTTTTGGGTGAACTATCCCTTTAAAATATTGAAAATTCATGTAATTATTATTGATGAGTAGTATAATAATATTTAGTTAAAAAAGCTATTTTATTCTGTAACAAAATATGCAAGGCTGTACTACTATTAGCTTCTTTGTGTGCAAAAAAAAAAATACAACCATTTGTATTTCTAAGTCAGTTCATCAGCCATGTAATAGACGTCTTGTTCAAAAACATAATGTTCGTTGCTGGATTAATTGTGGGTTTGTATTTTCCTGCATCCCTCTCTGTCTCAGCAGACTCTGCCGGTGGATCTCAGTAGCAGTGCAGTGCGTAGCAGTGGATCCGGCAGCACAGGGATCCACGGCACATCTGCCTTTGATCCCTGCTGTCCAGGCTCTGCACCCCGGCCTCCTGCTTACATTTCCCAGGCTGCACCTGGACCCAGCCAGCAGACTGTGGCCGACTCATTCAGCTCAGCCATAGTGGCCCAGCCTCAGCCCCAACCTTCTCAGCTCTCTTCCTGCAGGCACTACATGCATCCCCCCTGTAAGCAGCAACACTGTAATATTTAATATTCATCCAAAATGAATGCTTATTTAGGGGTGAAATTGTTCTTGTAAAGAAGTTACATGTTTTATTAATATAATTGGAAAGTCACAACAATCAAAAGTTGGATAATTGTACCTTAAAATAAAAATGACAGCAATCAGATAAATAAAGGGCAATCGCGTTAAAGTAATGGTTATTATTTTGACTTTAGTATGCCAATACACACATTTACTAATATATTACGAGTATTTACTGAATAAGTAGAGACCACAGAACAGTGATACAACCTGGACCTGGAAATTTGAACTGTTACACCCCAATTTATTAGATATTCTTAAAAGAAGGGAATAAAATAAAATGAATGTGAGATGATTTCTTTGTGTTTTGTTGTGTGTGAGTGAGAATGTGAAGATGCTGAGATGTTGGCGCCTGTGCTTTATGTTAATTAGATGAAACACCTGATGTTTAATGTGTTAAGTGCTGCAGGTAGTGTGCCCAGCAGTCCCACTTAATTGCCGATTCTGATCACAATAGCGTTGTGTGGAATATAAATGAGTGTGGCAGGCCTCCCTGGTGGGCCTGAATTTAGTGGAGTAATTGGCACTCACAGCTCACTGGAGCACCTGTTTGCACATTCTCTCGCTTTCTCCCACTATATTTATCTCTTGTATCTCGCGGCCATTCTTTTTCTTTGTTTTCCCTTTACTTTCTCCCTCATTTCCTTCTATCTGTCAAATCCTGAGCAGTCCAACTCATCTGCTCCAGGGTAATCATACTTACCGGGGCAGTATCCAGACCATCCTGTAGCTCCAGTGGAGTTTCCACATAACTCTTTTTAATTCTCCCAGTAATTACCACAGTTAATTGTTTTTGACTTATCTAAAAAAAAAAATTTAATCATTCAGAAAGAAAAGTACAGGAAAGCAGAGGAATTTCTGACATTTATGCTAACATTTCTGCTTTTCTTCTCTAGATGGCCCTCTTCCGCGCCCCCTGCACCACCAGTCCTCCTCTTCCTGTCCTCACTCCCACAGCAATGCTCCTCAACCTCAACAGCCTCCTCCACAGGGTGACTATGTCATCCCACACACCGTCCTCCCCTTCCACACCCCACTGCCTTCTCATGCCCCGGGCCACTCAGTGCCCCCAGCTCCTCCACCCTCCCTGCCTTCCCACCATCTACCAGGCTCCAGCGCCCCTCTGCCGCAGCATCTTCCCCCTGAGCATCAGGCGCTGCAACATCACCTGCCCGTACTCGGCCCAAATCCTGTCCAGAGGCTCCACCAGCATGACATACTGCAGAGAATTGAGGTTCAGAGACGCAGAATGATGCAGCACCCAACGTGAGTTGAAAATATATTACCAATTTAAAGTAATTGGGTTCTTTTGTGTTTTAATATATTTTAATTTGTAATTTATGTCTTTGATGGCCAAGGCTGAGCCTTATGTATTAAGAAGAACATTTCCGTTAAGGTGTTTTAAGTGTAATGCCCCTGCAAACAGTGTCCTGTTTAGTTTTTTTTATTTTATTTTATTTTTTTGTAAAAACATATATCTCCTTTCTTAAGGCGAGCACATGAGAGACCCCCACCGCATCCCCATAGAATGCACCCAAACTACGGTCACGGACATCACATTCACGTTCCTCAAACTATGTCATCGCACCCTCGGCAGGCTGACCAGAGGACCACATGGTAGAGTACATTAAATAATAGATTGTTTCTGTAAATTAATGCTTTCGGTGGTTTGACAACTACCAACTTGCAAGCCATTTCCAGTTGACGTTTACTTTACAGTTTTGTATTTATCATTAAAACAAATGTGGTTAATGTTGCTTGAAGAGATTTAAAGGAATAGTTCACTCCAAAAATCATTTACTCACCCTCATGTCATTCTTAACCCGTATAAGTTTCTTATGTTAAACACAAAAGATATTTTGAAGCTTTTAAGGATCGAAAGAGTTGGTCCCTATTGAATTTCTAAGTAGGGAAAGAAATACTAGGTCTAGGTCTACAGGGACCATCAGCTGTTTAAATACCATCATTCTTTAAAATATCTTCGACATGAGGGTGAGTAAATAATGACAACGTTTTCATTTTTGTGTAAACAAATATTGAATAATATATTGAATATTGAATTTTTGTGTAAACAAATATTGAATATATTTGAAACTTTAAGTACATGAAAAAAATACTTTTATAAATATTTTATCTGAGAGTAATTATCTAATGTCACCACAGACATAATAAAAATAATAATCAAAAACTGCTATTTAAAAAAAAAATAATAATAATAATTAGTAATTCCTGAGGGAGTTTGTGATGAATTGGCTTTCCTGGTTGGCCTTCAAATTGACATCATGACTGAACATCTCTATAATGTCAGGATCTGTTACAAGATCAGAGTTTTCACAAAGTTTGTGTTTGTGATTTTTTTTTTTATAGACTTTATATGGTATGCTGTTGTTTAACATGCTGCTTGTTGGTCTCTTTGATGTTTTAGGGAGCTGGGCATCGAGGCTGGTGTCACTGTAGCTCCCTACCCTTCAGGACACCTGCACCCGCATCTGCCTCACTATCACCCTCCACCCAGACTGCACCACTTCCCCATCCAGCTGATGGTGAGTTGCTAGTCCTCTCCATCAGCTGAAATATATGCATACATTAGCATGAATAAAGAAGCCCTGATTTGCTCTCAGGTATGGCACAGATTATTGGCCGCGGCCTCAAGCCTAGTATCCGCAGCATCTGTTATTTCAGGGTGATTTTTTTATGGGTGCATGAATTATGCATTGCAGATTATAATGGAAGCTCATTAGACATTTGAATTGAATATATTTGAAAGTCTAAAGTTCTATATAAATCATATGGAGTGACATGCGTGCACATACGTGTGAATAGTTTCTGATGCCTCATAAATATTGCGTCCCAAATTACGACGGTTCTTTTGATTTAAAATAGTCGCACTCTCATTTCTTTCTGTTTCTCTCCCTCTTGGTGCCGTCACTAATTTGATGTCTCTGTTTTCTTTAGCACACTGGCTCAATGCCTGAGGTGACATATCCACATATTCGTTACATCTCCTCCAGAATGACCTTTGGCCGCACATATGAGGTAAGAACTGGAATGTGGACCAAAATCATTGGTGATCAAAACTTGCTTTCATTAACTAATTTTATATTACTAATGATATACCTAAAGCTGTTAAAAGGGTAATAATAATAAAGTTTGTGTGTGTGTGTGTGTGAGAGAGAGAGCTGTAACTGAAAGAAATTTCCCCTTTGCATGTGAAAAGCTCGGAGCACATTTCAAGCGGAGTTGTTATTGTCTCCAGTATCATTTTAAACTCCCCCATCCTTCAATAACAGCCTTTTTGTACAGCCTGCGTTACATTGTGATGGATTCACAGAACAATACACTACAAAACGTCTGCTGAAAATAAAAATAAAACTTTGAATCACTTCAAACCGTGGTATTCTTCTAAAAGATACACAGACCGTCAGCTGGTCACAGACTTTCCGATAAATGGGATTAGTTATTGTTAGTCCTTCTGATGTTGTTTTCTTTTTACCAAGCATTTTTTCATGATGTAACTCGTTTATAAGCACTTGTAACCATTTGTGCTTTTAACAGGATCTGCTGCATTTAGAAGAGCGTCTGGGGACTGTGAATCGAGGGGCCTCTCAGGGAACCATAGAGAGGTGCACCTATCACCACAAATACAAAAAGGTGAGAAATCATTCACGGAAAAACATCTTTGTTTTACTGAGGTGGTCAAAATAAAGTCCCGTTTGGTGATAATGGACAGGCAGTCTGCAAAAAGACTCTGAGGATATTATATATAGGGGCTTCCTGTTAGACACAAAAAAAAAAAAATAACTCAACCAGGAGCCATTATAATCGGATGTTTTGTGTCATCAGAAATCCTCACACAGTCCTTTTATTGCCAAAAGCTGCATAGTGTAGACATTTGAAATGTCACTGATATGTAGCAAAAGGTTCCTGAATAACAGTAATCTAAAACCCTGCCGCCCTAATACAGAAGGTGGTGGAGAGAGACACTGAGGAACAGTTAGCACCTGAAGCATGGGCATCTGTTGGAAAAAATATGCACTCAACCTTAAACTCGGTGAGAACAAAATGTGGTCAAATAGTTTGGGATGATATGTTTTAGCTCACATATGGTGTAGATGTTAACGGGGACAGGAATAGTGCACAATGTCAGGAGCACACTGACAATGTGTGTCTGTTTTGTTTTGTTTTTTATGTGCAATATCTGAAGTTTTAGGATTTGTTGTTGCTTGACGTCTTGTTTAAATGATCAGCATGACAGACTGTTGCACTATGTTTATGTAACATGCTGTGAAGCTCTTGTGTGGTTGTTTTCGTATCACCAGCAGCAATCGCAGCACTTGCTAAAATATAACATATTTAAACATTTATATAAACTATGTATCTGGGGAAAGAAGACACAGGAAGTGCTATTATGGGTACTGGTCTTGCTCGCCAGTTGATGAGAATTTAGGTGCAGTGATTCTACTTATGATGGCTGTTATGCTTCTTTCTCGTGCACAGAGAAAGCTGCATGGTAAGCAGGAAGAAGAGGAAGGTGCGGAGGAAGACACAGAGGAGAAATGCACCATCTGTCTGTCCATACTGGAAGAAGGGGAGGATGTCAGGTAAACACTTGACTTACAACATTTGCTTTTGTCCATTAGGACT
>JAUMHI010000043.1:10030661-10056827 GCA_032359435.1 Enteromius unitaeniatus | reverse complement strand
GCTGGGGTTTATTTGTAGCAATATCCAAAAATACATTGCATGGGTCAAAATTATAGATTTTTTTTTTTATGCCAAAATTCATTAGAAAATTAAGTAAAGATCATGTTCCATGAAGATTTTTTGTAAAATTCCTACAGTAAACATATCAAAATGTCTTTTTTCATTAGTAAAATGCATTGATAAGATATTTTTAATAATTCATTTAATTGGTAATGGGTGTATGATGCCCCCCCCCCACCCCCCATTCTATAATAACATTAGAAAATCTTATTTAATTTGTTTGTTTTATTTACAGGAGACTGAGGAAGAGGAATCTGAAAAAGGTATGTCTGGTCACTTATTGGGGTGGAGATGTAACGTTTGTTTTTCAGGTTTCAGGCGGTCGGACTTCTCTTGCTTGCTTTTTCTTTTGCTGTTTTCCAATCTCGACGTTGTAGTCAGACACGTATAAAGCGGGTCTTTACAGACATTAAAACGCTTCATCTGGAACACGTGCTGCATCAAAGGACAGATAACCCTTCACCGTTTGTGTTAACATCAGTGATGCTCCTAATCTCATCATCTAATTCGTTCAAGAGCACATTACCCTGCCACCACATTTCATCCGCAGCAGAGGAGACCTTTCACCCACTCGATCTCTGTTTAGAACACCACACAAACTTCATCAGGCCTCCTCTTTCTTTCTGTGGAGACTGGACTACCTCCTGAAATGGAGCAGGCAGCATGCTGCATGCCTTTGTTGACTGGTCAGAACATGACACATGAACCTCGTTCACCAAAGTCTTGACACTTCTTCCTGACTGCAGTATAGCCGGCATGGCTTAAGTGGATATCAACGTCGCTGCTCGTGCTTTGAACTCATTCAAGACTGGATGCAGCTCAGTGGATGTCCATTTTTAGCCGTGTTACTGGACAGAGTACTGTGAACAAGGCTAGATTTCGCCAATGCATCAGAGAAGATTTGGCACCCTGTTTTTGATTTGCCTCCATCGGCTGTAAAACGAGATGGACAGTCAGCGGAAGTGTGTGAAAGAAGGCTCTTGATCTGACCACAAGCAGCTGAGCGACATCTGGCAGGAGGACTTGCATTATGGAATAGATGTGCCTTTCACTCAGACTGAATGCATGTCTGTGAAGCAGAGAAGCGTGGCGGAATGTCACCCAGCTGGGACCATCAAAACCATCAAAACATTGGACCAAGATAGCGATGTTCATCGTAGCCAGAAGATTGTTCAACCTCTCATCGTTGTTCTCTAAGGAATGTGTTTTTATGTGTACCTGTGATTTCTTCACCCACGATGACCACTAACACTAAACTTGCTCTTTGTTGTACTTTCTAGGTCACGTAGCACAGAGATTTGAATGTTAAACAATGTGTTTTTTTGCCATGTTTTATCCTTGTTAAATCCCTCAGATGTAACTGATACTGATGATGCTACTCGTGACAATTCTAAAACCTTCTCCTGTGAAGACGGCCTTGCAGAGCCCGAGGCTGAGGTAGGAGTGGAGCCTGATCTTGAGGCTGAGGTGGAAGCAGAAGCAGAAGCAGAACCCGAGCCCGATCCTGACGCTGAGATTGAGGCTGAGAGAGAAGCCGAGTCTGAAGTCTCAGCGATGGAGGCCTTGGAGAGCGAACCTGCTCCTGAACCCATAAAAGAAGTTGAGGATGACAATATATCTGTCACCATCCAAGCTGAAGATGCCATCACGCTGGATGTAGATGGTGACGACCTCCTGGAAACAGGTAAACATGTGAAACTTCCAGATTCTGAGGCAGACAAGGGCTGCGAAGAGCCTGAGGCCACTGCTGAGATGGGGCAGGAGACAGACTCGCTGACTGAAGCCATAGATGGCCACAAGGATGGTAAGAGAGATGACGGGCTGATGTCCGACGCCGCCAAGAAGGACAGCAGAGAGGCCTCGAAGAAAGGAGAAACGGGAGACAAGGAAAAGGATTCTGGGAAGAAAGGCCCCTCTTCAACTGGGGCGACAGGTCAAGCAAAGAGGTTTGTCTTTCTATGTCAGTTCTTTAAGATACTACTACCAAGTTCCAGCTCACTAAGAACGCAGCATTGTGGGTAGCCGCAAGAATTTTTTCATAACAAGTTGTTCAGTGTACCTAATCCCTGCCTTTGGTTTGCTCTTTTGGTTTGGTTTTGCCATTTTTTTTTCGAGTTTGGTAATTGGTGGAGTTAAACGAGGAACAGAAAACACGTCTGTTATGCACACATTTCCAGCACTTGCTTTTCCAGTCCCTACTTATGGGTTAAAAAAAGAGCAATAGTTCCAGTGATGTCAGAGGGGTTTGTCAGTCCAGTGAAGTGATTCTCTCTCTGAAGTTGAACACCCTCCTGAGGATGTCATTGGTCAAGGGAATAAATTGGCAGAAAACCTGACCCACCTTGCTCCTGTGGAAAAGCAAGAGAAAGAAGCCTTATTGGAGTTTTGTCCGAGTGCAAGCCTTGCCTATGGGGATATTTTTTTTGTTGTTGTTTTTTGGTTTTCCTTTTCTGTAATGCACCAAACATTTGTATAACCTTTGTTGTTTGTTTGGAGATGTACCTCGATGTCCCACAGTCATCTTCGCTCATGCTCTGGTATTCATTAAAGTATTTCTCTCTCTTTGTCGCTCTCATAATATTCACATTTTAGCTCTTCAAAAGACAGAGATGGAAAGACTACAAAAGACGAAAAAGGTATGACTTTCCTAAATGGGTTTGCACTTTGAAATCTTGGACTTTTTACATACAGTAAAATTTTGGACCGTTTATGTACAGCAGCTGGTCTGATTGATAAAACACCAGTATTATCCAATTCTCAAAAATCTAAAGTTAGAAGCTTCATTATTTGCTCTGATTCTCAAGTAGAGTGTCTTCTTAAACCTGTTAATCTGTCTTCAGGAAGTGGCAGCAGCAGTACCAGCTCTACTCGCAATCTGTGGGTGAGCGGCCTGTCGTCCAACACCAAAGCAGCTGATCTCAAGAACCTCTTTGGCAAATACGGAAAGGTAAAGGCTCTTTGTATATGATAAAAAGGCACCAGCTTATAATTTGCATGTTTGTGACATCAACATTAATTTCAAAATGCTTGTTTTATAAATAGGTTTTTAGTGCCAAAGTAGTCACCAATGCTCGTAGCCCAGGAGCCAAGTGTTATGGATTAGTTACCATGTCATCCAGCGCAGAAGTGACCAGGTGCATCTCTCATCTGGACCGTACAGAACTTCATGGACAACAGATATGTGTGGACAGGGTAAGAGCTTAACCATTGTGCTTTAAGAGTGGGAATCGCAACATATTTCTGCACTTTTAATAGGCTTTACATATTACAGTCAAACATCATCAATATGATACTTTTAAACTTGACCTCATGTTATCATTCTCATAGGTGAGAACTGACCCATTTAAAAAGGACTCAAAGAAAGAGGGAGAAGAGAAGTCGGGTTCATGTAAAATTTCTGGAGAAAAGCGCACACCAACTGGAACAAAAACTTCCAGCAAGTAAGTGTTAATCCAATTTTATTTTGAAGGGGAGAAGTATTTCATTGCATTGGTTATATTTTCCCTCCTTTTTTTTTCAATAGGACACCAGTTTCATCTAAGAAGGAGGAGAAAAAATCAGACAAACCATCTGAGAAGGACTGCAAAGACGTTAAAAAACAGGACTCCAAAATTAACAAATCTGATACACCTTCTTCCAATTCAGGAGGTGACGTGGCAAAGAAAGATGACAAGAAACATGGACGTATGTTACAGTCTGATGGGGTTCACATACTGAGGAAGTTTTAAAACTTTATAAAAAAATGTATAGTTATGTGTTGAATGTTTTCCCGTTTGCAGGAAGGAGTCCAGGCAATATGATGATCGACCACGCTAAAGGAGGGCTAAACTTCAATAAATCTCGTCCTCCTTTCAGAAGGGGCGGCAGGTTTGAGAAGGTAGCTCAGACATCCTCAGTATGATCTGAATTACAAAGTAAAGAGGTTTTTATCAATCCCAAATGGTCTGATTGTCTATTTGCCTACAGCTTGGTCCTCCCAACATGATGAACAGACGTCCCAGAGGGTTCATACCACTTGAGGAGGTTTGTAAACTCTGAAAACATGATCTGAATAAGTAAGGCCATATTAACTCTCTTGAGTATTGTTTGACCGGTTTACATTCTTTCAGATGGAGAAAGGCCGTCCCATGCTTAACAAAGGTGGCAACAAGGACATCCTGCCATTTGAGAAGATGAAGGAACAGAGGATGCGTGAGCGCATGGTCAGGATGGAGCGTGTTCGCAGGGCTGTGGAACTGCGCAGGTAGGCATGCTTTCCTTGTCACTGGCAAACAAAACGACTTAAGTTGCATTTTGTAATACTGTTTTGATGTGATGTCCAGACGGCGTGAGGTAGCAGAGCGAGAGCGCCGGGAGAGGGAACGCATCCGTATGATGCGTGAGCGTGAGGAAAGGGAGAACCTGATGAGAGAGCGACAGAGGCTGGAGGTGGAAAGGCAGAAACTCGAACGCGAGCGCATGGAGAGAGAGAGACTGGAACGGGAGCGGATCCGTATAGAGCAGGTACTGCCACGCTACACCTGCCTGTGAAACTCCAACTCAAAGCTGGGATTATCTTTACATTTATGTGCTGTGTGTGCAGGAGCGACGCAAGGAAGCAGAGCGTTTGGTTCGTGAACGTGAGGAGCTGAGGCGGCAACAGGAACAACTGCGTTATGAACAGGAGAAACGAAACAACTTAAAGAGGGGACGTGATGTTGACCAAAGGTTTGTGTATATATAAATGTTTGCAATATTGTTATAAATTCATCTTTGGGATCTAGTAGTTTCTAAAGTTCAGTGGTTAACAAAAAAAATTTTTTCTGTCTGTGCAGGAGGGATGACCCATACTGGAACAGTGGTAAAAAGATGCAGACTGAGCCAGAGGGGAGGATGGGTCAAGGCGGAGATTACAATCGACAACAGAACCGCTTCAATGATTTCAACCCTAGAGACCGGAATCGATACCAGCAGACTTCGACTGTGCAGTCCAACAACTTTGATAGGTAGGTATTCATGAACGAGAATGTTATTCCCAAACACAATTGGACAGAAAGGAGAAGAGACCAGGCCATAGGATCTTTATAGCAGGCACTTTTATTGGAACGAGAGAGATACAAATTGTGCTAATCTACCGGATTTCCAAATATGCACAACTTTAAAATGTGTGAATCAACAGCAAGTGAAGAATTTGTTTCTGTTTTGTTTTTTTGCAGACGTAATCGCTTTGATGGTGAACCTGAAACGAAGAAGAATCGGCCTGCTCCTCGCCGTGAAGGTTCGGGATTTGAGCGCTACCCTAAAAACTTTGAAACCGTGCGGAGAGCAGATCCACCACCTCCACCTCGTGCAGAGCTGCGTGACAGTGACCGCAGAGAGATCCGTGACCGAGACGAGCGCAGACCGGTGTCCATGCCTGATCGACCAGCTGGTGGCAGAGCGCCGCCCCCTGCCATTGCCCACTCCCGTGCCCCTAGAGACGGCAGCCATGCTGGCTGGAAGAATGACGGGGGAATGAATGCCAAGCAGGGAGATGTCAGGTACAGATGCATTTCTGTTTGTGCTTTCTCTCCTCTATTGGTGGGGAATTGAGGCTTGGTCCATTTCATTACGTTAGCAATGTTTTTTTTTTTTCATTCTCTTTAAGTTGTTCCAAAGATTTATTCATTTCTTTTTTCTGCTGAACACAAAAGATGATATTTTGAAGTATGTCAGTAATCAAAGTTGTTAGTCCCCATTAACTTTTATCATATTTTTTGCCTCTATATCATCTGTTTTTGGGGACCAGGTATTTAAATAAATAAAATAAACATTGAATCAGCCTTGTTACTTGCCTGTATTACAGGGCAGTGCGGATGCGTCCAGAACGTCCAGGCAGAGAGGGTCCCGGACCTGCCATGAGGGGGGTGTCCTCAGCCAGCCGTGGCAGAGCCAGCTTCAACAACCGAGACGGTGGCAGACCTGTGGTCATGGGAGATCAGGTAAAGAACATGACATGCCTCTGACACTCTTTTTGTTGCCAGTTTTGAAATTAACGCCATATAACCCCTCCCTCTTACCAAAGCAGCACTTCGGAAGTGGCAGACAGGTGGTGGTGGAGCGACATGGGCGCGATCAGGGCCCTAGAAAAGACTGGCACGGGGCAGCGAGCTCACAAAGCGGAGGATTCACAGATAACCACAGAATGGGGGACAGTCGACCTGGCATGATGGCACCCCACTCCAGGTTGGTTTTGATCATGCATGTACAGCATGGATATGGATTATGATCCTAAATCTTTTAATTGAAGCATGTGTTTTATGTTTCACATCACAAGAATCAGTGAAGCATAAGCAGCACTTCTCAGGTTAAAAAATGAAAGGCTCTTATTCATTAACGTGCAGAAATGTGTGCTGCTTGCACTCTGCTGATACTTGCTATGTGACGCAAGCACTATACCAAAGTCTAGGCACTTTGTTAAACCTTTGTAGTATGTAATGATCATAACAAATGCAACAGTCAGATCTGTGTCTACACTGCCGTTGATCTGAAGTTGTCCTATTTTGCATTATACCAACTCTATCCGCCTAATTTTTACTTTGAACATTTTTGACTGTAATGTAAAGTCTTTCCTTCACGTATTGATCTGGCTGATTGTGTCTTTCTGCAGTCATTCCTCTTCTGGTATGAACAGAATTGTGCAGATCACTAATGTTCCCATGGCCGGTGGCAGCGGAGGATTCAAGCCCTTTAAAGGAAGGTTCTAGCATCTGACTCTCCACGGTGGAAAAATATAAATACTGTTTTTTTTTTTTTTATTATTATTTTGAACTTCTGATGATTTTAATTGGCTAAACGTATAGACATTAGATTGTAAAGATTAAATTTGGTTTTGTTGTCTTTATAAACGGCTTTACATGTAGGTTTTTGTTTCCTGAACTGTTCTTTGGTGACTTGTAAACAACCTTTTGTGCACATACATGTTCTCCTGCATTCTATAGGTGCAGCTGTACAGCTCATTTCTTAACCAGTGTTTGTTTAGATTACCTTAACTTGGTTTCAGATCCTCTCATATGCTTTGGGCAGACTACTGCGTGTAGCACTGGACACATCTGTAATTCCATTAACATTTCAGTATGTGGCTTTTTTGATGATTCTACAACTTATTAAATTATATGGATTATGACCAGTTTGCTTCTGTTTTGTGCCGCTGCATCTGTGGCAGAAAAACGGGAAGAATCACACAGACTCACAGACCAGATTTCATTTAATCAGACATATTGTCTCTCGTCTAAGGCATTTGTTACAGAAAAGTTGTCCATCTACTTTTTGACACTGTTGGGCTACATAAATGTTTTTGGTCATTAATGAACCTTACGCACAATGGAAGGTTGATCCTTATAATATCCTTCTTTTTTTTTGTCCTTTTTATTTTTAAGTTAAAATGTTTTGTGTAAATATACACGTAAAAAGGATATAAAATAGAAATTGTAATGGGACTGGTTCTCTTAAAATGATTTAGAAGCACACGTTGTATTCAGTTGTTAAACATGCATCACAACTGTATTTCCATCATGGACTGACCCGGTAATATTAACAAGACAAATGCACCAGGAGAAAACTTTCCAGTTCGCATCATTGGCAGAAAGCATGTTTGCAGTGTGTAACGTGTGGCATTTAAATATTACTTTAAATTCAGAAGACAATTACCCTCCCTGGAATCAACCTCGGTAATGCCCTGTCAACATGGATCAACTCCATTTAGCTCTTTCATCATTTTGTTCCCTTATCGCATGATGGCACTACGATATGAAAACATCGAATTATATTCATGAGAAGTCCTGCAAACATTTCCTGTCTGGAAGGGCAAGAAACAATACATCTAAATGGCAGCATTTAGTGTAAAACTGAACCATTAGAAAGTTCCATATAACGTTCAGTTCTTTAAGCTCCAGAAGTATAAGCCTTATTGCAAAAATGAGATTTATTGAGTGTTACGAATCAGGTTCAGCTGTAACCAGACAAACTCTGGTGAGTCTGATTTTGTATAAAAAGAGGTATATTTCTCATCTAGTGCATTCAATGTAACAGTGCATAAAGAACTAAAATGGTCTAGGACCTATAATGGAGCTTTAATGGGTGCTGCACACCAACAAACAAGGCCTTGGAATATTTACTTCTATCATTTGGAGGTCAAAAATAGCTTTAGCTAAATATATTAAACAGTTTGAAGCCATTTTCCATCTATTTACTCTTTGAAATGGGCTTTCTGTTTTCATGAAGATCGCACCCACAAACTCCACTTTTCCCCCCTTTCTATAAATATGACATTTCAGTATGTATCCGACTTGTGTATGTTTTTGTGACAATTTATACATATGCAATTAACAAGATCAATTTAGAAGCAAATGGTTAAAGCTGAAGCACATTACAGAAGAGTAAAGTTATTGGCAATCAATACAAATGACAAACTAATGCACAGTGGGTACATATTGTGTGCTGGAGAAATCTGTTGCACGTTGTCCTTAATCACTCCTTTACCAGACACGCCACTGATCAAAAGCACCTTGGAATGTCCATATTTAACCTGACCTGCAAGTGTAACATTAGAGGAAGTGTATGAATCAGAACCTAAGTGTCAGAATGAAATATTTGTTCTCCCAAGCTTGAAGAAAACCGATGGTTTACTCACAAACCCCACTCTTTAAGACATTTCTCTCCCACCTCTACAGTGACTAGCTTGTGCTTCCTACCATGACACCAGCTGCAGACGTGAAAGTATGTAAATGTACAGTTTGTGTAGTGTAAAACCATAGTGAATGTGTAACCTAACCATAACCCCTAGATGTTATTACAGTGTATCCCATCTAGGGGATTTGAACATGACAAATACAGACTAACACAGACTGTTGTGCACTTTCTGGCTGAACACTATTAGTATGCCAACCAATTAATCTCAGGTAAAAACAACTTCAAAAAACAAAAACGGTACGATTTCTTTTAGAAGCACAGTCCAGGGTTGAAACAGTTCCAATTATAAAGTTTATAGGGCTGTTCATATCAAGGACGATAACTATAAAGTTTTCCAAATTCTATGATGGCTGAGTATTCCACATTGAAGGAAATGGAATTTCAGAAAGATTTTTTTAGCTGAAGAATGCTTAAAACTTTTAAAATCACAAGCATTTAATACATAATTAACGTTACAGCGCGCTTAATAAACAGCGTTATTATTCGTTGGCGCACATGCGCCATATTGAATTTGACGATAAAAACTAGGCTGTGCGTGGTATATGTACAGTTTTTACAATGACACACTTTACAAAGGTACTACATTGTGTAATTCTCCCTACTATCAACGTTCTGAATTGTTTTTGATTGACATTTTGTCAGCTGAGCCTGTGTTAAACAACAGTACATTAATCGACTGTACTTCATATAATGACACGAACGCTTTAAAAATGAAACATGGCGCTACCCTGACTAAGGTTATATAGTTATCGCTCTTGGTGTGAACCGGTGCACTGCCAAATTTTGACCACTGCCAGATTATAACATCATATAAATTATTATCATAATTTGGCAGTGAGTCAAAATTCGGCACAACACCGGAGACGTTGAAAAAAAAAAAAAAAAAAAAAAAGTTGAAGCAACGTTTTATCTGAAGGATCACGTTCATACAGCTTGCAACAGTTTCAAACAACCCGGTGCTAAAAGTGAGACAGACAGTAGCAGCGACTATATTTGAAGCAATTTTTAGTAAATATTATTATTATTATTATTAACGAGTAACATTGTTACATTAACTATATTTATAGTAGGCTTAATCAATTTTTTTCGGTCTTCAAATTTGGAGGGAAGGAAGATCGTTTTTAAAGATTACACTAGAATTTACTTCATCAGGATGAACACTGACTAACTAAAATGTCAAAAAAAATCCATTAATTTAATCAAATTACCAGTAAACGAGCTTAAGTGTTAAAAAAATTGTATGGAATGTGTTACTTCTGTATTCCCTCTTCTGATGAAACTCTGTGGTAGTGTCGCAGCTGTCTTTCAACAATTCTGTTACGGACGAGCCATAACAAACCCTGTGCTTCACGTTTTACATTGTTTAAATCTTCATCCGTTACCAAGTAAGCTAACACGCGTCAAACTGTTTGCAAGACACTCATGGATATGTTCCTTCTGTGAAGGCCTGTGCGGTTTTCTGTCTATGGTAAGGTCTACAGATTGTCTCAGTCTCGTCTCTCACCTACATTTGTCGGTATAAAAGATACTGTAAATATTGTAAGGCTTTTTATATACATAGAGTATTGGCCACTAGGGGACCAAACGTCAAATGAACAGCTCCAGCTCCAATGTAACCAGCGGGCAATCGAACGGTCTTGTTCGACTGACTACACCATCACGAGGCTCTTCTACATGCGGGAGTTGTTCATTCTTGCACTGCGAGAGCAGAACAACAGGTAAAATAGCCCAACGTTAGCGCTTCTCTGAGTGTAAAGCTCAGTACAATGCTCAGTTCAAGGCATATAGCTGGAATGTTTGGATCGAAAAGACCTTGTCTCTCAGGAGGCAGCACTGGAACAGAATGGGCTTGAGTAATCCTTTCCTACCTTACATACATATAGTAAATGAATATGTACAATGTACAAGAGTGAAATTTATAACTAGGCTTAGCCTCACTTCGGCCAACGTTCATCCATTTTCAGACTTTCGTCCAGTGTCTGCTTGGCTGATTAACAAAAGTGATACATTTCCTCTTGTTATCTTTATCACCAATCAGCCAACCTGCTCTCCATATTTCAGTATTGACATCGGCTTAAAGTAAAACCGATATCGTTTGACCACTAGCGGGAGGAGAGCAAACCATTATGACCAAAGACGAGATTTCTTTACACAACCTTTCGGTTTTTGGGCAATAACACTGTAGTTCATTGAGCAATGCCAAACTCATGGACAATGATCCTACTCACATACTTCATCTTATAAGGCAAATATGAACCAGACATTTGGCTGAAATGCAAAAGAGGTGGGGCGAAGCAAAACCTTGGCCATGTACTTTTATATAACCTACCGTTTTCTGAGATTTTAAAGCTATTTACATTAATGGTAGTGTCAGACACTCCTACTGGCAATAATCATTCTTTTGTATACTCATCTATATAACCAACTGGATTTTCAACTGCCTAAGATGGAAACCCTTTTTGAATGCATTTGTTTTATCAAGATCTCACTCTCTAAAAAGGAAGTCACTTCTCCTACAATATCAACAATGAAAGATTTGGCATCAAACTGCCAGGCAAAGAACTACGGTGGCCTACATCATGTCCTGAGACACAACCTTTGCCAAGCGACCTGTTGGCTTGCTACCTGCTCATGTGAATGGCCTTTCATTAAAAGATCTCATATATCCTTCAGTCAAACAACACAAACTGACCAATACAACAAATCTACATATGCATATATACGGGTAAACTGGTATAAAATAGCTTATAAACAACAGCAATAACGGAAATCAACACAAAAAAAAGAAAAGAAAATGTTTTGTATAATGAAAAAACGTGGTGCCGTGTTTTTTTTGTTTGTTTTTGGAGGGAGGGGGAACTTTTATGCCTAGTGCTATGTGTACATTACCTTGTTTTACTACAAAAACCACCCTCCCTGGTGACCCCACACAAATATAGTGCACTGCAGTGGATTTCCTGCTGAGAACATTTGGCCAGCTCTACGAAAGATGTAGTGATAGTCCTTGTAGTGACACCCCTCTCTTCTTGTCTGCATCTTCAGAACTCAGAGGGTTAAAGTCAGGCACAAGTGGCTTGAGAATGGCAAGTCCTCTCCGTCTGTCACACTTCATCTCTGTTGCCTATTTTTTCTTCACCTCACGCTGGGAGATGCATTGCAGAGCCACTGGAATTAAACTGCTGCCCATTTCACACACCACACAGAGTGTTACAACAAGATGCATTTATCTTTGTCCTTGGCTTCTTTCTTGGGTTTGCGTTCCCCTGTTGAGGGCTGTTTGCCTGGGCTTGGAGAAGCTGTGGCTCCCCCTGCTGCGGCTCCAGCGGCTGCCGCTCTATCCACTTGGTCAGCACCCGCTGCTGGTTGTTGTCCCTGACAGGAGGGGAACAAATTAACCTCTTATTTATGCTCGTTAAATCAGGCATGAAATGGAAATTCATCCTCTTTTTTTCTAAATGCTTATTATTGATCTTGTAACCGACCCATGCTTATGTTTTATTAAAAAGTATTTTTTAAACCCCAAAGTCATCATTTGATCTTCCATTGAAATGACAAATTAATTTACAATTAGATCCGATCATTTTTTTTTAAGATATGTCAGATGTATGATACTGTATGGAAGAGATCGGATGTCACATTTGTCCTCTTAAACACCTAATGGCGTCTACAGCCCCCATCAAATTTGAAGCACCATC
The DNA here is from genome assembly GCA_032359435.1 of Enteromius unitaeniatus. NCBI lineage: Eukaryota > Metazoa > Chordata > Actinopteri > Cypriniformes > Cyprinidae > Enteromius > Enteromius unitaeniatus. Next base: position 10,044,363 of record JAUMHI010000043.1, on the reverse strand, counting down.
ACATTTATATGATGTTATGTCAGACTGATCAAAGTGTAGTAAACGCTGATATTTTGAAGAAAATGTGATGTGTTTGTAGCTAATTAACTGACCTGTGCCTGTGCAGCCGCTGCCTGTGCCTGTTCCTGCTCCTGATAGTACTGTGACGCTCTGCGGTCCTCCTCCTCCTGCAGCTTCTTGGCCAGCTCTAGATCACTGATGCCTTCTGGGATCTGTTCCCAACCTAGGTCCGAGGCCTGCTGTTCCTGCTGTAGGGACAGCGCCATCAGGTAGTCCTACACATGCGAGGGGAAAATTGAAAGAGTCAACATCCACTCAATTTTCCTATTAAAAGTTACTTAGCAGAGTTATGGTATAATACAGTATATACACTTTTTATGTTACCTTTAGCTTGATATATTATAGAAATTGTTATGCTTCCCAGTCACCTTAAGTCTTAAAGGAACATGCCTTTTTTTTTTTGGAAAACTCATTTTCCAACACACCTAGATTCAAACAATTGAGTTTTACGGTTTTCAAATCCATTCAGCCAATCTCTGGGTCTGGCAGTAGCACTTTTAGCTTTAGCTTAGTATAGATCATTAAATCTGATTAGACCATTAACGTCTCGCTCAAAAATGACCAAAGAGTTTGAATATTTCCCCAGCATTTTCGGGTGCTGTGTGATATTATTGCGCCTGCTTCACTCATGGTATGGCAGCACAGTTCCTTGATTATTACACCAGATTGAGAGGATAGTTCCTAGCTATATCAGTCTAGACAATCGCAACTTTTCATTTTTGTTGGTCTTGGAAGACAATGTAAATAGAGAAGAGCCAAGTTTTAAATAGGAAAAAAATCTAAACTCTTTGCTCATAAGCTTTAACTCTTGTGTTACACACCACATGAAACATAATTTTCAATAATCCATAATAGGGGGACTTGAAAAAGCATTACTTATAAAATATAATATATAAAGTATACAATATATTTTAATGACAAGCTGTGTTCTCTCCTATATTGAAAAAGAAATCGCAGCCTAAACGGTCTGCTAAATAACTCCTTTAGAGTTCCATAAAATATTAATCATTCAGATTTAGAATATGTTTGTGTAAGTGGATGATAATAATTTTTCTGTACAGCATTATATCCTCACAGTAGTTAACAGCTTACATAATACTTTCTAAAATAAATAAATAAATAAATAAAAAGATTGCAGTGCATTATGCATATCCTCAAAGTTTGCCCATGAATTGACTATTTCATTTGCTAACTGACCCCACGACACAGCCCTACAATGACCGTTTTAGAGTAAAGACTGAATTTTAGAGTACAGTGATCTCCAAGCCCTTCACTCATACAGAAACACAAGTGCAGAAGAGAGACAGAGACACAAAGGATATGTGTCACGTGAGAGATTTTGGTCCGATCATCAGGCATTTAAGCGTCCCAAAGGCACAGAGGGGAGGAATACACAGAGCTGGAAGAAGGGTTGGGGAGCTTTTAACATCAATAATTGAGAAGATTTCCAGCAAGCATTGAAGCAGAATTAGTGCTACAGGACAGCAGTGAGCTACAACTGCACTTTCACAGAGACAGCCTGCCAACAGTCAGGGATCACTGAAATATCAGCCTTACCTGAGGGTCACTGTGACTCTGAAATGATTTATTGCTTTTTTATTACTGAAAGATATGGTTGAGTGATTACTGTAAAACCACTGTTAAAATATCAGGAATTTAAATTATTAAACATGTTTCTGTTATACATGAGCATACAAATAATTAAAGGTTTTGAGGATTGGAAAGTGAATTTCTTTCAGAATTCTTTGATATGTATAAAGAAATCTGTCTTTACTGTCATTTAAAAAAATGTAATGTGTTCTTGTTGAATAAGAATATTAAATAATAAAAAATAAAAAAAATTAACTGATCCTAAACTTTTGACGGCAGTGCATGTAAATTAAATAAGCTTCAAATCATAAATAAGCCATGCAAATGTTCTTTTTCAGACATTACACTGAGAAACAACTACCATATTCAGAGTTTGTGACTGCATGACACTGAGCACTCCTGGGAAGTTACTAGTCCTGACCTGATCGATCTGGTCTTGCTGACCACGGTACACAGTTTCCGGGTCAGAGGGCGGCCTCAGATGGAACTCTGAGTCGCAGAAGTTTCCATCGCCGTCAACATTATGCAGACTTTCCCAAACCACCTTCTCCTCAGTGAGAAACCCCTGATCCGTTACCAACAGGTACAGCTGGGCCTGAGACGCACAGAAAGAGCATTTACAAAAACATCTCATCCATCAATCTCTCAACACTCCCAGACCAAGCAGCAGTGGTGTCATGTTCTGAAGTGTGTACATGAGGATCATGGGAGAGTTTTATCTGTGGGTGAAGTATGTCCTGCTGTTACAGAACAGCTCCACTTCCTCCAGATAACAGACTGAGACTTTACAGCCTTGCTGATAATAAGACAGTTGAGGGTTACAAAGAGTGTCAACATTCAAAACCAAAATTTTTTTTTTATAGAAACACATATAGAGTGATTTTGTTTTATGATAATATTTTAAGAAGTTTCCGAAACATTGCATTGTATTTTCAGATGCTATAATTTGTGGTGGTGTTATATGGGAGGAATGACTGCAGTAGCCTAACATAAACAAACCAGTATTGAAAAAAATTTAAACAAAATTTTACTGTATATTAGATTATCTGCAAATGTTTCTGTTAGACCTTGACTTTATCAATACGCAAAATCGAGGTAATTAGAAATAGCACAATCTAGGTACCTCAATATCTATAGTCTTCTCGGTAGAATATTAAAGTTGTTTTTGGCCACAGGGGGGCACCACCATACAGCATTCCTCTATAGACAAATGAACCATATGTACTTTGCTTATTGGAGCGCTTATTCACAGCAGCACTGAGCCATCTTTCGGCATTCCAACATCTCAAACACATTTAAATGTCAACACACCTTAAATTTGGTCATGGTGCTGAAGTGATTGTTCCTGAAGAAGACACACAGTTCTCCCTCTTGTACGGTTGAAGTGAGTTCACACAGGCCGTGGTATGTCAGCTGAGTCGCTGTGCTGTTCAGAAACTGCTCTGCCACAAAACCTGGGAAAGAAAGCGAAATACACAACACAATACAGACACAAATATTGAATTTAGCACCTTGAATCCCTAATTCTCCTAGGAGCATAGCAATGTCCGATTTGTAAACAAGTCAATTCTTGGAGTTTAATCTTTTCAATGAATCAGTTGATTTTTGTTCACAAAACTGTTCTGAATGATTAATTCATGATAACAGTCCACTGGAGGTGGCAATTACCAATGGCTTGAAATTTAGTCTCTTTGACACAAAGCTCTTATATGACTTCTAAAGACTTGGTATGAGTCATTTGGACAAATTTTAAGATACTTTTATGGTGTCTTTTTTGAAGTGTTAAAGTCTCATCCACTGTATCTTTCAAATTTTCTGACAGAATAACGCAAGTCATACAGGTTTAGAACAACATAAGAGTTAATAAACCAATCAAAAATGTTTGGGTGAACAGACATACAAAAATCATACAGTCTGACACAGACATGCTCATGTTCACAAACAGAAACAGAGGCGGAAAAAGTGCATTCTGATAGACGCGTACAGAAAGAGCAAAAAAAAAAAAAAAAAGAGAGAAAAAGATGGCAAGGGAGATATATTTAGACACAAACGCAGTGAGACAGGGACAGAACGTTTCAGACAGCTAAAAACTGTGAAAAGGAGGAGGGTGCTTAAATGACTCTGATAGTTGTTTATTTGCATGATGCAATGGGGAAAACACTACTCAGGGCATGGTTTAATAAATCTAAATTCTATAGAAGCCTGGCAAAGAGTAAACTTGAAACACTACAACTGCGTTACGTATGGCCAGCATTTGCAGTCCGCATGAATGTGTGAAAGAAAAGGAGAAGACAGATAAAAACAGTGAATACCCACCTTCTCCAGCCAGCTCGCTGTTGTCTGACTGCTTACAGCTGATTATCTTCTCTACCAACTGGTTATAGCTACAGTTCCCCACAGCCTTAACTATATCAGCCATCTACAGAGAGCATGATTAAAAAAAAAAAAAAAAAAGAAAGACAGACAATATGGTGGTCAAAATATTAGCATAAGCGTTAACATTCCACACAGGTGATTATTTTGAATGTGTTAATTTACCAGTTAATTAAATGGTTTTAATGTGAAATGGCATCGCCCACGACACACACTACATGACATGCTTAAAAACAACTGCCAAACTTCATTAAATCATGTGTTGTGGACTGTATCATATGGAACTAAAACCAACTACATAAACATTCTAAAGACAATTCTTGTAATATCTTTTCAAATTATAAGTCATGTAAATCATCAAAATTTTAGGGAAATTTGGCAGAACTGATACTGTAATGTAATACTACAAAATTACTTCCAAGTTGACAAAGTAGTTTATATATATATATATATATATATAGAGAGAGAGAGAGAGAGAGAGAGAGAGAGAGAGAGAGAGAGAAAGAGAGAAATATCTGCCATTATTAAATTATTTTAATAAATTATATTATATAATAATACATAATATTTTATTTTTATTTCAAGTAATTATTGTCATGTATTTTCCCCAAATCTTTTTCTTTTTTTTATTAAAACGTTACACTGCAAAAAATGCTTTTCTAGCTTAGATTTATTTCTTATTTCCAGCCATAATATCAACAAATTCTTAAATTAAGAAGGATTTCAAGTATTGTCAATAATTTAATGCAAGTCAAAATGAAGTGACTTTGCTTAGAACAAGCAAAGTAATCTTATTTCAAACAGAAAACAAGATTATTTTGCCTGTTTCAAGCAAAAACTCACTTTATTATCTTGTCTAGAAAATCCTTCTTGATTTAAGAATTTTTAAATATTTTGGCTGGAATCAAGACAAAAAAAATCTAGGCTAGAAAAGCGTTTTTTTGCGGTGTATGCTCAATGCATATCATGTATTTGTTATATTGAGTTATATTTCAAAATTAAAGCCCATAAATGACATGTGGCGACATTTTCTGCTGACATTTGCTGACCTGTGGGTCAACCAGCCACCCATGGTAGAGCGGGATGTCCAGCAGGTCAAAGACGATGCACTCGGATGTGTATTCGAACACTCGGACACCTGTGAACTTAACGTTTACATCCAGACCTGTCTGCAGTTTATGCAGCACTGCCATAGCATCACTCATATTCTAGAGAAAGAGAGAGCAAAGAAACACAGAAAAAAATTCAAGCAATAACAGTAGTTTCTTCCAACACAACACATGCACACATTTCTGTAAAATGTCACACCCAATTGTATTACTGCTCTGAGCAGGAAAAATCTCAGAACTCTAAGGCGCTCCAAACACAAGAGTTCACCTCCTTTACTTCCTGTCTTTCTGTTTTGACCATAATGACCCCCCACTGACTCTCAAAAAAGCCTTTCTGCAAGGCTACAAACTCCAGCGCAGTTAAACAGATAGAGTGTTAAACAGATACGCGTGTTTGAGATCACGTTCCAGGCCCTATGATAATAATAATCTGTCCGGCTCTCACTTTTAAGGACTCACAGTATGACCATCTGTTATGTTGATCGGTCACAGCTCACAAAATGAGTGTGTGTGGACAGTTGTTGGGATTAAAGCTCATAACACAACTCAACCATGTAACAGCAACATTATATATCATAAACCACGAATCCCTGGAAACCAGTGAGATTACTTTTGCCCTTCTGTAGATTTCTCTCTCACTCTTTCTGCCCTGGATATTTTCCATTGGTACAAGGGATTTTCTAGCACTTTCACGTAATTCAACCCCAGTCACTTGTTTCTGGAATTCTTTAATGTATAAAATGGATAGCTCCAGTTCTAAATGGTCATTCAGTGTCATTTTACTATTGTTTATTTATATACCATTACGGTATTTCAAATTAGTTTTTTATATCTTAAGTTTTCATTTAATTTGAATACATATTTGTAACAATAACACTTTTTCTAAATGTAACTGCTTTATAAAAGTATTAAGGCAGTTACGGCCATCCTAAATTGTAAATATAGCTGAACTAAACTTTTATTTAATGAGAAAAAAATTTGCATAAACTATGATAGAAATAAATTTCACCATGCACACCAAAAAAACGTCATGTGACTTTGCACAATGGGATGGGAAAACCTGACTAACCAGCAGCAGACTGATCTCGTTACACAGCATCAGTAACGTTGTTTGGGTCGTTCTCATTGCCTGAGCAAAGTCTGTCATCAAAGTATTTCTAAATAATTGTCTTACACGACTACGTTCCCAAACAGCATCTGAAAACATGAACTGCATTTATTGTATTTTGTCTGAGGCACATGTAATTTATCATATATATAAAAATTTGTATATTTAGTGGCTTCTCCTGTTTTTCTAAGTGATATTTACTGCCAGTTAATCAGGAAGTGGCAATTTTGTTTCTCTTTGACTCCTTGGATGGAAATGCTCCTTTATTCGCATAAGTTTGCATGGAAACATAGTGAAAGATAACAATAGTAAACATGCATTCTGTCTAATATACTTTATGTCTTCAATTATTGCCATCCTGTCTTCATCCTCTCAGATCTGTGCTATAAAACACATTAACAGAACAAAATTCTAGATCTCAGATGGTCACCTCTATTCTAGACAGCTGTCTCTGTTACACCCAAACTGTATTTAGCACTCCAAACAAGACACTGAATGAGCACAGCCTTCATCTCACCTTGACTTTAATCAAAATAATCTTCTCTCAGTTCGATAACAAAGTATGATGTTTCCAAAACAACACTAGACACCTTCAGAAAGCTGCTGAGTCATGAGTCCCTGCTCTCCTGGAACACAGGCCAGGATGAATCAGTGTGGCACAGGCTGACCCGATGGCCAGTAGGTGGATGAGAGCATGTAGAACTGGCACCAGGATTGGATGAGCGTTAGAGGTTTGACAGATCGGCCAAAACCCATCCACCCACAGCCCCCATTCAGTCCTGTTGAGCCTGGCACCGGTTACAACCCCCACCCACGCCCAGTCTGCATGTGGCCCGGCTCGGTCCCAGTGCCCCTGCCAGCATTTCTGAACCACTCCACTGCCCTGACCCACTTTCTTCAGCTCTATTATACTCGCTCCAGTCCAGAGATACTCACTGAGATTGCTATAAAAGCTTTAATACAGTCAGAACATCTTTTAGACTGGAAAGCATCTGATCAACACAGTCAAACCTGAGTGATGTTATTGTGCACAGGCTAACACACTAAGATCAACACAAAGAGCAGACAGGCCCTTTAAAGTTCTTCCGGACCTGTGTGTGTGTCTCTCTCTCTCTTGCTGCCAAAAAAATGCTTTACTGTCACAAAGCCTGACCGAAGATATAATAGCATTATTCAAGCATGAATGAAGCTCAGCTAAACTTGGAATAAAGTCTTGGCAATAAAGAAGAAGATACCTTTTAAAAATCAAAACATAAGAACAAAGCAAAATCTCATAAAGAAGAAAAGGAAGAGCAAGAAAGGAGCATGATTCCAGTCAGCCTCCACCTACTCCAATAAACAAGAACACACATTGGGGAAAATTAGAAACACTTCGATCTTCATCATCACTTCCTCAATCTCACATACAAAAATAGACTTGACTTTGAACTGCTTGGAAGTTAGATATTTCAAAAGGAATATGTTGTAGTAGCAATTAAAATATTCTCACGTTAGCAATATTTTACTACATAAACTACATAGTAAACTATTAGCAATATATTTAACTGGAGGAGTCTAAGAAACCATTAATACAATGTTAGGTTCAAAAACAGCATTTTTAAAATAGAAAAACATTTGCAGCATTAGAAATGTCTTTTTACATCCTTGCTGAGCAAATTATTATATTTAAAAAAAAAATCTTACTAACCACAAACTTTTGAACAGTCGTGTATGTTTTTTTTTCCCCTAGAATGATGTGGTTACAGCATCTGTGTATCCACTGTGGGGAAAAAAAACAACTCCTGTACACATCTATACACTGGAGAAAACATGGAATATCATACGCTTACTTCAAATTCAAAAGAATATATTTTCTGCCTCATCCTGTGATAAGAAGCCACATCAGATAAGACATTTTTGATTAGTTCAAACTCCTGACTAAAAAAATAAAAAAAAAACAAATTTTGACAAAGTTTGATTTCACTTCAACCCTAATCTGAGGATCCTTAAATCAAGGATCTCATTCCTAATTGGCATATATTTGTTCTTGTTTTAAGCATAAACTCACTCAATCTTGTTCAATTGCATCTCCATTAAATGCATTCTTGACCTAAGAAGATAGATATTTTTACAGGCAAAAAATCCTGAGGAAAATATGCAACACTGCAACATTTCATTTCATTTCATTTCATGACTTCATATTTAAGGCCTGGTTTTAAAAACAGGGCTTAGACTAAGCCAAGATTAGGCTATATCTTAATTAGAACATTTAAATATTTTTTATGAACGTAAAAAACATTACTGGTGTGCATCCTGAGACAAAAGAACAGTACTGATATACTAAGTCGGTGCAGGTTTCTTTCAGCTGGAACAGCTCAGACTTACATTTTAGTCTAGGATTAAGCTTGAGCCTTGTCTGTGAAACCACGGGTAAGACTTTCTGCTCATGTTTAAGATTTTTTTCTTAACTTGTGGAAAGTTAAAGACTTGGGAGTGAAATATGTATGCTGTCTTGTTCTGGGCAAGCTTTGCGTGGTACAGCCAACCAATATTTAATAAACACTCAAAACAAGCTAATAAACTGCTGTGGTCCCTGTCATGCATGAAATGAGGCATCTCTTTCACCCTATCTCTTTACATGTCAAATTCTGTAGCGCACACTCTATGAGAGGCTCATACTCTCTCACAGTGCAACACAATGATGATATTCACTCCTGCCATTATATAAACAGTTGGATCCAGACTGGAATGGACCAGTTCTCACAATTCCTTTAATTCAATGGCAATTCCATGCTTTCTTGTCCTTATTTCCTGTTGGAATGGATGGCTGCTGATCTAGAGGACTACCACAGCTTGTTTCCTAAAGGAACTACATTGTGTGCATAATTATAAGGCAAGTTGTATTTTTGAGAATAGATTTTGTTATTGTACAACTACAGTGCTCTTGGTCCATCCAAAATGTTAACAAACCCTCAAAACCGAACATTTAAGTAGTAAAAGTGAAGTTTTGGGTTTCTTAAGTCAATATCTACATGTACACCAGTTTTAGGCAACTATTAGTGTGCAGAATTATTATGCAACTAAATGACAAACAAAGATTTTCCCATCTCACTTGTTTATTTTCACCTGTTAAAGTAAGAATAATAAACTCAAAATAAACATTTCTGAAATTTTAAAAAGATAACCTCAGTAACCAATATAGCCACCCTTCTTTTCGGTAACAGTTACAAGCCTTCCATTCACAGAGTCAGCCAGTTTCTTGATCTGCTCAGAATCAACTTTTTGTGCAGCCTCCTAGACACTGTTCAGAGAGGTGTACTGTTTACCCTCACTGTAAATTTCCTGCTTAAGAAGGGCTCAAAAGTTCTCAATATGCTTTAAGTCAGGTGAAGAAGGGGGCCATGTCAACCCGAAAAGGGCCAACTAGCTCATCTTTAATAATACCTGCCCATACCAGTACCCCACCTCCACCTTGCTGGCGTCTGAGTCGAAGAGGAGCTCTGTGTCCATTACTGATCCAACCACGGGCCCATCCATCTGGTCCGTCAAGAGTCACTCTTATCTCATCAGTCCACAAAACCTTTGAAAAACCTGTCTTCAGATATTTCTTGGCCCATTCTTGACGTTTCAACTTATGCGTCTTGTTCGGAGGTGGTCGGGTTTCAGTCTTTCTTACCTTGGCCATGTCTCTGAGAACTGAACACCTCGTACTTCTTGACACTCCAGGTAGGTTGCAGTTGTGGAATATGGCAGCACTGGAAGACAATGGGTTCCTAGTAGCTTCGTGTTTGATTCTTCTCAAATCTTTGGCGGTTAATTTGCGCCTTTTCTTCTCAACACGTTTCTTGTGACCGGCGGACTATTTGCTACAATAACGTTTGATGGTTCTTTGATCACGCCCCAATATCATATTTCTAAGAGTGTTATTTCTAGAGTGTTGCATCCCTGTGAAAGACTTTTTTTTATCATTTTTGACTTTTCAGAGTTAGTTTAATCTCTTTTTTGGCCCATTTTTCCAAAGGAGAAGAACCTGCCTAATAATTGTGCACACAGTGTATAATGCCTCAGAGCTAATAACAATAATGGGCTGTTTATTGACAGAGAACTAAGCCATGCTCAATACAAGAACAAAGGGATGTTTCAGGAAGAGAATGCGAGAATGTGAATCATATCTATCTGTCCGAAAGTCTACATGTGTCTCATCTAATGTTTTCTCATCTTTCAGAGCCTTGAGCTTCACCCTTCCCTCCTCATTCTCGCTGTAAACGCCACACCATCACATAACACACAGAGAGCTATGTTAACAAACTGGCTATCTTCAATAGACCTGTGTTCTTTGAGTCACCAGCAAAACTGCTGTGGCTTTTACCTGTTCATAGTTCAGCCGCTGAGCCTCCGAGATCTCTTTTGGCTTGGCTTCAAGGATATAGTCTCCTGTTGTGAAGGAGCAAAAGTAAGAAAGAAAAAGAAAGGGAGGGTTAAGGAAAACATCTGAGAGACAGTGCACTTATGAAAACCACATGCTCACAGGAGACATCAGTCTCCTCTTCACCCTGTTGTAATTAACAAACTGTCTACATACGGCAGTAAACCAAAAGCAGTAAATATTTACAACCCCCATCTTTCTGTATTTAAAGCTTTACACAACCGGTTATTTAAAGTGCACTTTTTCTTTTTGGAATTTCAAGTGTGAACAGACTACTCACAATATTTCAAGTACAAAACGTCATAGAATAGTGCTTACATTTGAATTAGATCTACTGTTCATTGTCCATTGTGTAGCTATGTAGGTATGTTTCAGAGGGTTTAGTGCAAATAAAGTAATCCATAATAAGGAATCCATTGCGTTTATGACTGGGTTTACCAATCAATGAATGTCTCTTATTTAGAAGGTGGGACTATCTTGCAATATTGCATACAGTTTTTCCCATTTATAAGCATGTACTTTCATTTTCATGGTATTAAGTAGTATTTCTTATTTTGTTATTCAGTATCAGTATCATTTTAATATTATTATTATTATTATTATTATGTAGCTATACTGATGCAATTTCGTCCAAACTGCGCAGACCTATGAACAAGCTTAGCGAACTTCAATTTCCTCTTTAAATCGTATTTTTTTAAAAAATCACAATCATTTTCAACTCAACACACAAAGTTTAAGAATTCAATTTAATATTTAGTTTGACCTCTATGCAAGTTTACCATTGCCCTCCATTTATTGTCCTGTCCAAACGAACTCTCCTGCAGATCAGTGAAGGGTGCTGGAGCAGAGACAGGGGGCATCATTGGCTGCTAACATGCTGGCAGACACGAGAATATCTGACCCTGGGTTTTGCTCTAATACCGAACCACCTGTCATCCGCCTCATTAACATTCTGTACACACATACAGCTCTAGGTACAGGAGTACTGCTCGGCTGTACTGACCAATAAATCAAGGCCAAATCACAGTAAATAATCCACTCCATTACAGAATAGTCTATTGCTATTGATACCTGCCGCGGTTCAAAGCTTTCCAGTGACTTGTTATTGCACTAATAATTTAGTGACACTAAATTATGCGGTTGCATCTGCCATAGACTATAGTTCAAAACAAACAAATCCAGAATGCCTAGCTGTTTCTGCTCTGACAAAGCACGAACGCATGAGAGAGAGAGAAGCTCTGCGTTTTTATTTTCAGCCCACTCCCTCAGACTCCAGCTTCCTCTGACTGGTGCCAAGAATGCAGCCCAGTGCAGGCAGGTTCATTTGGGCCACTTTCACTTATTTCTGCTCAGCAAAACCCCTCCGTTTCAACTACTGCCTCTTCATCTCTTTTTCAGCTCCTCTCCAGGTGATCTCTTCCTCAGTCAATCCCTTTGTCTCTCCCAGTCTAATGAGAACCCATTAAAAAGGTCCTGTAATTGCTTGTACTGCCTTACAAAGGTCTTTATTTTGTGTATCTATCTATTTTATCACATCAAAATGTAAAAGAATAGTCCAAACCAGTATGACTATATTCCTTCTGTGGAACACAAATAAGAATCGTACTGGTTGCAATTTTTCATACTAGCCGGCCCAAAGATGACATTTTAAAATTACTACAATCATAAAAGTGCTCCATAAGAATTCATGTATTTTATTGCACGTCTGTGTACGCATCACAGCAGACATTAACTGAATAATGACTTCGATTTGGGTCTGTTTTTCCCACAAAGTTATCATCAGAAGACTTGGAACATAACACACAAGTAATATGTCAACATTTAAGATACTTTTATGGTGATTGTCCATACTTTTTTAAATCTGGAAAATCTCAGTCTCCATTCCCAATAACTGCATTGAAAAGAGCAAACTGCAGTTCTTTAAAAAGCTTCTTACAAGTTTTTAAACAATGAAGATCTAGGATTTTAAGACCTTAAAGATTTTAAAATTATTGTTTTAATGATGAATGAAACCAAAAACATTAGGGTCATAGGCTCTGGCTAAATTGTTTTGATGCTAATAAAATACTGTACACTTTTACACTTCAAGAACTGCTTGGGTTACTTGGAATACACACTACAGCATTCCACATTAAATGAACAGTAACTGAAATGCATGTCTTGATCAAATTAGAAAAGACTGTGCAGTCGCCAAGGGTTTGTTCATGGGCTACTGACTTTGCCTGGAAATGAAACACTATAACAGTGCTGTAAAGTGCAGCAGAGAGACAGAGAGATAGATGCTGCCTAATGGAGTTAAACAGCTTACTGCACCTAGGGAAGAGAAAAGCAATTTACAGATGCCTGTGTAGCTAACCATGAATGTCTCATAGAGCATAACCGAGCAAATACGAATATACGCCCTGAATAAACGCAGCTCAAAGCTATGACAGGAGTACCTCAGAAGTAACGTGCAGAAGGTCAAACGAGCAACAGTAAATGTAAAAAGTGCCCAGCTGGCACACTCTTCATCTGACACGATTTGTTTCTAGGGGATTTCTGTGTCCTATATGTCAGGCATGCTTTAGATCACATGAACGGACGTCCTCACAAACAGCTCAGCAATAAGAGGAATACTTTAGAGGGGTCTCTAGGCAGACAGCTGAGAATGGGGTGTGTTGAATGGCCTCAAGCATGTTCAGCGCAGTCAAGTTTTCCAAGCCAAACTGACCTCACAGTTACTGCAAGCCACGGGAGGTAGTGTTTCCCACCTGAAGCTGCTGTGCTCTTGTATCGCATTACACATTAGAGATTTTATTGCATGTTTAATCAGGAATGGGGCTGAAATAAGATATATTTATAAATGGCACTAAATATATGTTTTTGTTATATACAGGCAGTGTTATAGCACTAGTGAACTGGCAAAGATGAAAGCATTTATGGAAGTTGAGTGAGGAATTTCTCTGATCTAAAGTGATGTTGTTCGAGATTATAACACGGATCTCTGGAATGCTTGATTCTGATTGGTCAGTTCAGACATTTGCAGGTTCCTTCTTTTCAAATAATAACTGCTCCAAA
>JAUMHI010000043.1:10000548-10018798 GCA_032359435.1 Enteromius unitaeniatus | reverse complement strand
ATACCAAAAGAAATATACTAAGTATATGTTACATCCTGCTTAAATGTTTTGGGACAACATGTAAAAATATAAAAATGAGTATTTGTTTTATTTATCTGTACTTTTGACTTTTTAATTTTATTTTAATGTTAATTTAATTTAATTCAGTAATGTGAAGATGTTACTGTTGTTTAATTTTGTACAATTTAGTTTTAATTAGTTGTTGCTAGACTACACTGTACACTATATCTCAGTTGCGAAATAGAGATTTCAGCATTATTAATCATCTGTGTGTGTATTTTCCTTGATAACAAGCAAGTTGAGTAAAACCATTGTATATCTTATAACCATCACAAAGAGACTCTGGAAAGAACATTCTCCAGAATGATCTTCCCATTACTATCCGAAATGCCAACTCCCTTACAACTTTCAAACGACTGCTGAAAACCCATCTCTTTCAACACTATTTGACATCATAAAAAAAATAAAATCTCTTAACCCTATCCTTTCTTTCCTTTTCTAGCCTGCACTTATCTGAACATTGCCTGCTATATGGTATAATGAGCACTTCATAAGTTGCTTTTGCCTCTTTAGGACTAATTGCTTGCTGTTTTCCCCACCTGTAAGTCGCTTTGGATAAAAGCGTCTACTAAATGAATAAATGTAAATGTAAATAAATCGTATCGCAATCGCAATTTTGACCTTAATAATTGCAATGTGACATTTTTCCCAAATCGTGCAGCCCTAATTATAAGCTTTGTTTTGGTTGGGTGTCATGGTAAGAAAAGTGGTTATCATATAGTGATTTCAAATAATCACTAAAAACCGCTTCATCTTCAAATTCTGGCAGAAGAGGAACACAAACACATGAACAGGCTGAATATCACTTCATATTCAGCCTACTGAGCACATGTTTTCACAGAAACTCTATCCTGTGTTTGTTACCGTTTGCTTTTTGAGATAACAACCGAAAATGACACTCCCACAATAAATGATAACTTTTTTTTTTTTTTTAAAGTATCATTTCCTCTCAGGCTGCAGGGTGTCTCTCTCTGGTTTCTCTTTTCAGCTCCCCCAAACCCCCACAGTCAGCACAAATTATGCCCATTATTGTTTTAATATTTAATTTATTAATTAATTAACTTATATCATCGGTTAGTTTGGTCAAATGCGTTTTTAAGATATGGAATACTATGTGCTGTTTTATCTGTGAGAAGAAAGACCAAAGCATTTATTGATATTATCAATAGTGTCTTTTGTCTTTCTTTTGCCTCCTATTTGATTTGTGTAGTTTTGTTTTCTTTCGGTCTTGAAAGGATTGTGCAAGTTTTTACGTTTAAAAAGGATAGGCACAGAGTAATGGAATGGCCAAAATGCGAAACATTTCATACTAACTATGGTGTTTCCCATATGATTTATTTGTCTCTCACGGCAGTCTACTCTGTGCAATGAGCAGAGTAGAGAAACGTTGCTTTCAGTTGGACGTATCATAGCAGATTCGTCAATAATAAATGAGTACAAAACAGCGTTTCCAAGCACCTGTCACTTATTGATTGTTTGGACTTTTAAATATGAACACAATTTGTCTGTTAATGTGATAATAGTTTGTTATGCAGACACTGGCAGCACGCAGAATGAGACAAAACATTGATATACTTGGGAAACACTGTACTAATTTCATTCAATTCTGTTTTGTAGCTGTTTCGTAGCTGTCAGACTGCAGACCTCAAAGCTGTACATAACCAGCAGGAAATGAATATCATCACAACCTTTATTACCTGCAGTCTTGTGCCTGTGGCCAAATCATGGTTAAGCTGATATTCAAAACAACAGCATTCTTGCTCATGAAATATACAGTATATGAGAGATCATTTTGTTTGCGTTCCATCACATTTAATTGTTATGGCATTACATTAAGATATTGGCATTGCCTTGATCATTGTCTATAAAAAACATTGGCGCCAGCCATTATTGACCACTACTGTCATATTTAAGGCATAAGTATTGAAATACAAAAACTGCTAATGTTAAATACAAAACAATTTTATAAAGGACTTTTTATGCGTTTCCACAATCATAAGCTAATGATTTTAATATTATTGCACTTTGTATGTGTAAGATATGTGTTGTCAAAAAGACATTGTTCCATCTCTTTGCAGCAGTTTTTCTTGTTTAAGAAGGTGATTGGCATTTGTCTGTCTATAAATAGTGCTATATAATCAGATATATAATCAGATTACAGTTCCTCTTACCATTTTCACTCTGAGCGTTGTTACCAAACATATAGCCTGCCCTGTGCACTTATGATTACACCCAGTCAGGCATTCACACCTCAAAGTATATATAATTTTATATATAAAGATATATAAGTATATATCTTTTCCAGTTTACCCTCTTCACTGCAAAGCCTGACTGTTCACAACCTGTATGAGTAAACATGAGTAAACATCTCTGACTACTAGTGACAGGAACCAATATAATTCAAGCCAATAGACCTTTAATTGTGTTCCGAGGACAAACTGGCAGTCCCTTATGCCACAGTATCACTTTCAGTCCGCTTAAGCCCTTTGAAAAGTGTGGTGATTATTTGGCCGCTGAGTTCTCAGGCTCATTTACTTGAGAATAAGTGCATTTTTCTCAATTTGACAGAAATGAAGTGGAGTGAATCTCACCAGTGGCTCAGTCCAGCTCCTCTTAAACATGCAAGTGTAGTACAGATCTTGGCATAAGAAAAAACATTGTCGCTATGCTATTAAACACCCACCAACAACTGCCCACAGCTTGAGTCCAAGACAAAAAACGATTTGTGCAAAATCTTCTACCATGTCTGACCAGTAGTTCACCCATGGCTTTGAATTAAACATTGTTGCTATGAAGCAAATACAGGGTTTGTCTTTATAAGGAGAATTTCAGTGTAACTTTTTTTTTTTGTAGAATAGTATTAAAATGTTACTTAAGCTAAACCAATCCAATTCTAGAAGCCATGTATTTCTTTTTTGTGCTTTGAATCCCAGGGTATTAGTTTCTGTCTTGTCTCCTTATACACTTTGAATGTCTTAACTGTAAGACTGAGTTAGCATTGGTCATATATGTGGTTTCTTCTCAGAGCCCTGTCTGTAATCTCTCCTATGGTATAGGCAGAAGGAACTAGAGTATAAAGGTCACAGGCCCCTCACACATGCTCTGTGAACCCTACCATATCATAATAAATCATGAGCCAAGCTGTTTCCACTTCCTGTAATTTTCTGACTGTGTACCACCCAGTTCAACTTCACGCTTCAGTGTTTAGGGATATACAAAGATTTTAGTAACATACTAATTGTGATTTTCAGTGGAATGTTTCACCCAGCATTCATCTTGTGTCCTCTATTAAATTTGTTCGCTCAGTAGTGTGGGTTGCATTATGAAATTCACACAACCTGATCATGTTCTGAATAGTTCACTATTCTTGAATTATTGTGTTAGCTGAGCTGAGAAATAGAGGTGTTGTGCATCATTGTGTTCTGAACAAATAAAAGTAAAGTTCTTAGTGACCTTTTTGATAGGTGCAAACAGTGGAGAGGAAACTGGCTGTGATGGGGTTTTTTTTCCCTTTCTTATATGAACAAACACATTTATGATTTGAAAATGTAATAAAATTAGGACTTTAGCACAAACTGTTGCTTCAGACTGGTTTCAAAAGTGGGCGGTAAGACTGTTTTTGTAACAATCAAATGATTCATTTCAAGTCAATTCTCTTTATTTAACAAAGGCACAGTCCGTAGATGAAAAGTGGCAGTGAAAATGTTTAAATTGATGCAAAATTTTATATCTTCTTACCAAACTCCAAAATTGAACAATGTGTGCAATGCTGTTTTTAGTGACCTCACAATCTGGTCCAAGGCTCAATCTGAGATCCTGATCATTTATTCCGAATACTCCCTGAAGGATTATACCACATTTTGCAAGAAAATACTATTTCAGTCCTTCTGCTTTGAAGTTACTTGCCATTTCTCTGTAATTATTTGTGAAATGTACTTGCCATTTCTGACAGAAAATTTTCTACAACATTTTTTACTGTCTAGTGTTTCTATTGTAGTTGCAGTAACCACTGAAAATGAATTCTACTTTTGCTTGCTTGTCGAACACAACAAACTAAAGTTTTGAGCATTTTTCCATCTGGAAGTCAGATGAGAGCAGCTCAGTTTAACAAAACAGAGTTCAGCTGATTACAGATGTGATGCGACGGTGGCTGCAATAAAAGTTGCGTAGTCACAGGCTGTTGCAAGTACTGTGGATGTAGAATATAAAAACATGTAAATATCTTTCCATTTGCCATTCACTGTAATGTTTGACAACTAAACTTTTCCATCATCAGTTGTGTTCAGGCCCTCCCCTCTTCTCATCCAGTGGTGTCGTGTCTTCCTTCTGACAGCTCTGCGGTTGTCTTTGTGTGGGAGCCTGGAGCTTTTGTCCTCATATGTGGGGTAATTTAGGCAAGAATGAAGCAGCTATTGTTTGTGAAAAGAGGGTGGACACTGAGCTCTTTTGTACAGGCACAGAGTCACGCCTTTTTCTATGTGTCTTTGCATTCTGAAAAGCCTTAGAGTTTCTCATTTACTCTGAACTATATATATTGACATCTATAAATACATTGGTGCAGGCCTATCTTGGAACGACTTAAAACTCTTATTTGTCTTCTGCAGTAGAAGTGATCTAAATGAATACTTTGTGTTGTCAAGCTAAACTTCATACATGATGCTTTACTTAGTTCCCTTGTCTCAACCCTCTCCTGTTATACAGAGTATGTCGTATAAACAACCAGACAGTAATTATAATCATTTTAATCTTCATTTGTATTTCGGACTTGCTTGTTTAGTTTTGTTCATCCACAAAGAATCTGAAAGAAAAACGCTTAATACTAGTAATCACTACTATTTTTATCACTGCAAAATGTATGGTGCTATAGATTCATCTACGCCACTGAATAGTGGAGCAGAAAATGCTGATCTGTAGTGGACCGACTCACCTCTCCGTCTGAGCTAATAGGGCAAAATTGTCCCAGTTGCTTCTGATAAAACATCACTTCCCTGTAATTTACACCTTTATGCTTCTCAGCTATAGTAATTTTTTTAAAAGCAAAGTGCCAAGTTGCCATGGAAGCAAGACTAAAACGAGACGGTCGTCTATAAGTCCATAGATATAAGTGTCATTGTCTCTTAAGACAAGTCTTTGAAGCAAGCTGTACATTTAAATAATTTGACATGGTGTTGTTGTTGTTCTTCTTGTTGTCTTGTGCACTCAGCATATTATCTTTTTTTAAAGTTTGTGAGCTGCCTACATACTGTACATAGATCTGGCATTGTAGGTTGACAGCAGCTCTAAAAAACTTTAAGGGTCTCTTTGAGGATTTGTGGATGTCATCAGTCAGCAAATGAATGCTGCACTTTACGTCTTTTTGAGGTTAGGACGCTTTGACCCAAAAAGCTCTGCTGTTAAAGGGCTTGAAACAATCAAAGCTCTGAAGAAGCTCTGTGCCATTTAGCCTGTGACGTGTGACTCAATAATTGTGATAAGATTGTGGTAAGAAAAGTAGTTAAATTGGACAGACGCTTGGAGACGCAGCTGCGTGGAGGTCAGTTCTGTGACATCAGAGTTTTGCGTGGTTCGTTTAGCTTTCCCTGGCCCGCTTGGAAGAGGTGTGCCAGAGCACGGTTCAGTTGGACAAATAAAAGTAACGTTTTTAGTGACCTTTTTGATCGGTGCAAACAGATAGGCTCGGTTCGCATGTAGTGTGAGCGTTAACATTAGTGACGTAAGCGTGCTCCGGCACACTTGCAGAAACCAAATGTGAGTGCAGGCCAGAGGGGGAGTGAGGAGGGGGGACAATCATACTCTGGCCCGGTTCACAGCAACCATGCCTAGTGTGAGTACACCCATAGTGAGGGGCTTGTATGAAAGTAGCTTTTTATGCACTGACTATCCTAGTTTGTGTGCCATCCATCTATAGAATTTACTCCCAAAATACAGCCACGAGTCCTAAAAATGTAAGGAAGTCACTAGAATATCTAATAAATCTTCATAAGCGCACTGTCCAATCACAACCCTATTTAGCACTCTAGACAGGACTGATAACTGTGCCAACCTACTAAACCACAAAAGTAACTGCTGGCATGAAGTCATGTAATCAAGCAGTTCATTGAACCTTTTTTTAGTCTGCACAGCACATTGAATGCAAAGAGCTAAAGAGAGAAGAACACTGGGGGAAAAAAAGAGTTTGCCTTGAGAGTGAGGTAGATAGGAGAGTTGGGAGGTGGAGCACTAATGTGTGTGGAATTGGAATGAGTGTTGGAGTGTTCTGCTCCTCTGAGGCAGTACTGCTTTCTGATTTCTGCTCGCCCTCTCATACTCTCTCTCTCCACAGCAAGATGAGAGGAGGATTTTATCACTGCTGTACAGGTGGACAAACAGTCTGCACTGATACTCCCGGCCAATACACAGTCTTTTTCAGCCCTCCCTCCCACTCACTCTACGCTAATTGTGCAGTTTCAGTTTTGCAGTTTTCAAAAGTGTCATCCTGCAAAAATGTTTTGTGATTTAAATCAGCATCAGCTGCAAACCATCAGGTCAGGTGTTTCTCAACTTCTTTAAAAATGTAATTCATTAGAAGATGAACAGAACCTGTTTGCTGAGGAAGCTGAGAAAAACATGTGGAAAGACATTGATTTGATTTTCATTTGAAATGAAACTTCTATTGAATGACAGAATGCCATGCAGGAATTTTTTGTCTTTTATTTCTGCTTCTAAAATGCCATTGAGAAGTGTGAAGTGTTGATAGTAGGGGTGTAACGATTCACAAAAATCACAGTTCGGTTTGTTTTCGATACGGCAAAAAAAAAGAGAGACAGAATTTCTTTTCTTTTTTTTCATAGACTTATGCACTGTATTATTCTTATGGTGCAGTCACATTGTCTATTGTCAGTAGTGTAGCTATGTCTAAAGCACAGCTTCATATTCAACCAAGCAGCTATCTGTGCGGTGAAATCTTTCATATAATGCAAGCAATACAGTTTAAAAGCAGTTGAGAAACATTTTAGGGAAAAAAAAATCCATTCAGACAGTCTCCAGACGTGACCTGCCACTGCTGATGACCCCCTTGCACAGCCGTTAGTCTGTTTTAGAGTAAAAGGAACCGCTCTATTCAAGCCATTTTGGTGCTCGAGGCTTATTGTCACAGCAGATATGGTTGGAGCCCAGAGGATGTAGAGGTAGATTCATAACAGGAAAGGCTGGTTTTCTGTAGGTGGTGTTAACTGGTGGAAAGCCAGTGTCAAAGTTCTTCCAAAAACTCCCCCAGAGGTCGGAGTCTCTTATTAGTCATGTTGTATTATAGACTCTTATAAAGAAGTGGGTGATATTCCGGTAGACACGATTAACTGGTAGAAATGTGTCAACCAATAGAGATTTTCGTTTATCGTTTTAATTGCGGTTGAGATCATGTGACGTTGCACATTACGTAACCACTCAATACAAATTAACTTCGACAATGGAAGAAGCAGTGTTGCCAACTTATCGGCTTTGTAGCTAGATTTAGCAACTTTTCAGACCCCCTTGGTGACATTTTCCCGCCAAAAAAACTAGCGACAAATCTAGCGACTTTCTAAAACACTTTACGTTAAAAAAGCTTAATGTGGCTTAACGCACCTAAAAACTGACGAGGGATGCCCAAATTTCTGTCAAACCTTCCTTGTAATAATCACTAACTACTGTCAAAAGAACAAGCCCATATTCGATAGATCAAGAGAATAATATTAAGCGTTTTCTCGCCCATAGAAGTCCATTATAAGGAAACAGCTTAACGTGGCTTAATGTACCTTAACAACGACCGTAAAACCTCTGTCCAATTTTATTTTGAATAAGAGCTTGCAGTGACAAGTCTTTATTATGTTTATAAAGTTAATAATATCATGTTAAGTGTTCACCCCCATAGCCAATATAAGGAAATAGCTTAACGTGATATTATTCACTTTATCTGTCAAATATGGGCTCGTTCTCTTGAGAGTAGTTAGTGATTATTACAGGAAGTGTTTAAGAATGTCCCGTGGAAACTGGTATACAGTCAGGCACTATGTTAGTAGGGCTGCACGATTTTGAGATAAAACCTAATTGCGGTTTTTCTGACAAATATTGCGATGCGATTTTCAATTTTTGCGTTCAATACTTTTAAGTGCATGAAACCTAAAATTATGAATAAATATGTTGTTATTTTATATGGCGTAACAGAAGCAAATGCAGTTTTAATGCTTGGTTGGTTGCTTTTTCCATGGCTAGTCGTGGCTTCGTCTTCATCCACACTTTTTTTGTATGCATTATATTGCTGTCGTGTCGGTGGTGCTTTTTAAGATGCTGGTATAGATTGGTAGTGTTTCCAAATCCGAATCCAAAATAAGTCCAAACAGCTGAAGTACCACCCTTCTTGTTAACCAACCCCGCTTCCTCTCCCGACACCAAAAAAGAGCCTTCGGCCCTTTTTTTTTACTTAGTATTGCTGCAATTCAGTTTAAATAAAATTACATTATATAAAACGGTTTCTTTATGTTTGAATTTTTATTTATGCATTTTCAGATACAAATTGCTATTGTGATATATATCATTATCGAAAATTGCTTCTACCGTGATAGAAGATTTTGGTGATATCGCCCACCCCTACTCTTATATACAGTGTCAGACTGCACTGCCATTTTTTTAAATAAGCAGTGTATAACTATCATAATCCTGACAGGATTTCAGGCTTGTGAAGGAAAGTGACTAGAAAAGCTGTTTGTGAGATGAAATGTATGGCTTGCTCTGGGAAATTCATATGTACAACTGTTGTTGGAACAGATAATATAGTGTCGTGACAAAGTAAACGTTCCCTGCTAAGGTCAGGTTATTCTTAGCATAAATGCTACTGTGCCAGGAAGTTGCTTTTTTTGTCTGAGGAAGGATGGGAGGGACAAAACATAAATAATGTCCAACTGTGGAAATGGAAAATATAAGTGCCCTAATAAAAAATTGAAAAATATAGTTAGTTTTTTTTTCTCTGCTCCTCTTATTAATGTTTGTTATAACAGTATAAGGCCAGCTTAACACATAAGCAACACATCTTCATGCCCATTTTTAAAGATTGTAGTATTCATGCTGCATATGTTTAGCCTGTTTTGCTGTGCTTGTTATTCCTTTGTTTTATTTTGAAATTATATTTATAGCCTATATGATACATTTTTCACACAAATAAATGCAGGGTTTTTACACAACACTGTGCAAAAGTCTTAGGCCACAAGTATTTCCACCAACAAAAAAATAGTTTTAAGTCCGTTATTTCTATTTTTTGCAGTAGCGTGTTGGAAATATCAGTTTACGTTTCTATACATTATTTTTGTCATTAATTGTAATAATGCAGTGAGATTATTGTCTGCACAAGCAGTCTGACAACAGCCAGTGCTCCACACAGAGATCTGATCTGATCATGAACTGAAGTAACAGAACAAACTGAGACAGACTCAATCCAGAAGAACTGTGGCCAAGATGCTTCAAAAAAACCTACCTGCAGAGCTACGGTACTGTTCAAGGTTTTAGACACTCATGTAAAAATGCTGTAAAATGAGGATGCTTTCAAAAATATTGCCATAAATAGATCTCATTTATCAATTAACTTCTGTTAACTAAATCAAATAAACATTTAGTATTACAGCTTTTGGTAAAACAGCTTCTGTTTCAAGGTACACTTGCCCATAGTTTTTCAGGTGGCTTTCTAGATGGGTTTTTTGAAGCATCTTGGAGACTTTGCCACAGTTCTTCTGGATTGAGTCTGTCTCAGTTTGTTCTGTTACTTCAGTTCATTCCAGACAGACTGGATGATTTGATTTCTGAAGTGGTCAAACAGAAAACCATTTAGACTAATACTGCTTCAGAATGTGCATTAGCCTTTTTTGTCCTTCAGCAATGTACAAAAAACAAGTACAACTTGGCTTCCGTCTGTGTCAAGCTCTTCAGACATTGTGCCTCGGTGTGGTTCTAAAGTCATGAACCATGCGAGAATTAGCTTCTGAACTAGTGCCTGTAAATAGTTTTTACTTTATTTATTCTTGTTGCTTTTGTGCAGTAGATGAATAACAGAATATTTGTTTTTATTAAATTAATTTTAATTTTAACCGCCAATTACTAGTGGCCTAGGCCTTTTGCACAGTGCCGTATGTGTGTGTGTGTGTGTGTGTGTGTGTGTGTGTGTATGTATATATAATATATAAAGATTTACAAAAAACAAAAAAATACAAATGGAAAATTATACAGCAGTTATAATCATACAAGAAGTTCCAAGACAGCAATCAATTCTTAACTATTTTTGGACAGATGCTGCTGATTAAGTTGAAGTTTGCATTTCTTATTTTTTGATCCCATTAACTCTTTATAATTTATGGATGTTTCAAGGATAAATTCAGTGTTGAACTGAAAATCAATGATCATTTTTGTTTTGTTTGTTATTTGGTATTACGTGGTGCCCATCCCTAACATGGTGCCCTGGGCATGTGTCCAGTCACCCATCTCGTTAAAACAGCCCCCATAGAGCTGCAATTGTATTATGCAGCAGAAACTCTGTTAGTTTGAAAGCTCAATGCCCTGCTGTAATGCTGATTTGTTTACACGTTGCAGACACAGGATGTGTGAAATGGGCCTAAGCCATGTAATTTATGTTGACGATGAGTCAGCATGTTGCAGCTCAAAGTGTAATTCTAACTATCAAAAAGGTTTATTCCCACTCTGTTACCACAGTTTCCCTGTTAACCTTCTGCACCAAGTCTTCTGTTTATAATAGCTAGTCAGATCGCAACCTGTCCCTGAGTTTCATCTGTCTTTCTCTCTCTCCTGTCTTGTTCTGTAGGTCAGCATGGGAAATCCCTAAGCAAGTACATTCGACATTACGAAGGCCTGTCCTACGACACAGACGTCTTGCACAGCAAGCACCAGAGGGCTAAGAGAGCTCTGTCTCACCAGGACCAGTTCCTGCACCTGGACTTCCACGCTCATGGCAGGTCAGCCAAAACTTCTTTTCCGCTCTATTGTTGATTCTGGAAAACTGAATGGAAATCTGGTTTAATACTTGTCCTCTGAGCATTTATGACGGGAAACGAGCTTCACAGATCTTGTGTTCTGTGAAAGTCAAGTCTTTTTTTCTTTAGAACTGACTCTGGATTGTTCTACCTGAGGTAACACTTTTCTCCGAGCAGTACAGAACGATAGAGACCCTCTGTGATTTAGCGCTCCAGGCAATGTGGAAACAAATTGATCAGCCTTCGAGCTTTGGGGTCTGGCATGCACCCCGCTAACAGAAAGCTTCCAGTTTCTGTGGTTTGTGAGCATGTCTTTAGCATTGTTCTGGTTTTGGATGGTACAGCTGGTGCCATGTAATTGCACCTGAGGTGGTGTAGTAATGTGCTGAGTAAACATTTACACAGGATACGATTTGCTCCATTGTGATGACAGACACTGTCTTAGAGCTTTATGATATAACATCTCAGTGGTAAATTAACAGTTCATTGATCACTGTAGTAACTTTAATATAGCTGACAGCTTTTTACTCTACATTCCCCTCAATGTTTAATCTACAGATTTCGTCTGGCACAGACCTGTTTTGTAGTCTTTATTTCACTACAGGGATTTTAGAAAGATTTTTTTTTTAGTCTCTGATGAAGGGAAGAAACTGATGAAATTCCACTGGGTTTGAAACAAGTTCACCTCTACAGCATCTGTAGCATGGTTATCACAGAAAATACTCATACCTCAGTTTGAATAAAAGTGATAAACATGTACAACAACTCCCAATGAAAGCCTTTGGTGCGATATATAAATGTATATAAAATATATTTGGTGCAATATATTCATTGTAAGGTTTAAAAGCAGAAATGGAAAGCTTGTATTGTGTTAACATTCTTACATGAATTACTCATTTGAAAAATAATTTGTTCTGTACAGTTTTATTTACAGTCCAAAGGGTTGCTTGTACTGACAGCAATTGGATGTGATGGGATATTATACATTTTTAACAAGAGTTGGTGCTTTTCGTTGACACAGGCAAAAGATCCCCGTGGCAAAAACAAAGTTGAGCAATGTTTAACTTTATTCAAATGACCAATGACAAATTAGTTTTAACATTTATTTGCAATTGGACTTCCAGGTGCATTACTGTGAAAACGTTTTAAGTTGTTTAAACTTTTATAACACTCAGTTTATTTGAAGTCATTAGTGTTCCTTTCTGACACTATTGTATGAAAACAAGAGCCGAAGGACGGGAAGACCTGATTCTGCTAAGCCCAATGACACAATTTTTTCTACGACAAGACGAATCTGTCTGTGTCAAGCTTTTTCTTTTTTTTTTTTAATAAACGCTAGTGCTTGTGCACATGTGTATTCCTTTGTGTCGTGACAAAAGGCTGCACCAAAACACGTAAGTCTACATAACCATCTGCTTTCTTCCTGCTTGCATTTGTGTATGAGAATGTTCAGCAGCCTAAAAATAACACATCCCAAGCGTTTTTATTTTCTCTCTCTCTCTCTCTCTCTCTCTCTCTCTCTCTCTCTCTCTCTCTCTCTCTCTCTCCGTGTTTTCACATGAATTGAGTCTAAAGAAAGACAGCGTCTTACAATGAAAGTGCTGTTGACAGTGAGGGAGTATGTCACAATGGATTCTATATTAAAGTCATTGTGGACATTAGAAAAAGTGGATGACAGTGAGTGAAATCTGATTACCTAAACCATGTTCAGATTTAGTTAGAAATCCATGTGACTACATCATATATTTAGTGCAAGCTAGACTCTTCTTAAACGTGTAGACAGCAATCCATCTTATAAGGATCATCATAGATGGACGATAATATCAGGTGTAAACAAGGGTCCTGGTTTTTTGGAGCTCACGGTGCTCTTTCTCTCTTTGGACTTCAAAGGTCTCTTTTGAAGCCATTGTACTCAAACATGATGAAGGTCATCTATTGTGAAAGGGGTTCTGGGAGGCTAAAATGTGAGTCAAGTTGATGTTTAGGTGCCTAACAGGATCTCTGAGTGTGGCCCAGCATATGAAGTGGCCATTTGTCACATGTGATGGAGCGTTTTTCTTTAAATCCATTATTCATGAATCAACCTTATTATGTCTGGATGCTGAATTTAATTAGATAATAAGGTTAAAGTGCTCATTGAATGATGCTGTATGTATTAATTTGTCTGCAAGTGCTGCATGCAAATGTCTTATAACTTAAAATTGCACTTATAATTAATTTGAAGATGTGTTACTGGGAAGATTCATTATGCCAGGGTGGGGAATCTTTTGCATTTAATAAACCTTGCTTATTAGCAGATAGACATGGAGTGTAAATAAGATGCCCTTAGTTTAGTTGCCTTCATGATTAATAGTTTACGTACATGATTTAAAGTTTAAGTATGTGGTAGATGACAGATTATTATTATTAGAGAATTAATTTTAGAACATAGAAAAGTAATTTTTGTTTGTGATATTTGACAATATTACAGTAAAATATTATATTTTACTGTATTTGTAGACAAATAAATGCAGATTTTTTATTTCAAAACATTGAACAATTGAAACTCCAAACTATTTAACCGTAGTGTACATCCATTATTAACCAATACCAATCATCGTCATATAATGCATTGTGAATCCCTAAACCATTTACAACAAGGGTCACATGATATACACAACTTTTTTCTTTTCCTGTGTACACAGATTCTCCATTTATACTGTTTTTTTTTGTGTGTGTGTCTCAGGAGGCTTTTGTTCAGTCTGTACTATTCTCTATGGCCCAACTAGTCCACTGAAAAGAACCAGTGTGTTGTATTTAACTGCTGGATAGTTTGCATATAACAAGCCTTCGTGTTCTCAGTAATCACTCAATGATGTTTTGTTTAGTTTCTGACATTAACTTGGGAGCTCAACTGTATGCTCAGACACATGTGGCGTGGTGAGCCTGAAAACAGCTGTCTGTGACTGAAAGCAGCGTATTGTTTGAAAGAGACCAGTGTAGTGCATTGCAGCAAGTGTGTGTGTGTGTTTGGGGGGGGCTACATTTAGTGTGTTTTGCCTTATTGGGATTAGCTGTTTAAGCCGCAGTGGAGCATCATGCCAGAGGTGGAACAGAATGAGCCCTGGAGCTAATCTCTCCAAGGTGAGTCCACAGCCGTGCTCATTCCACTCTGCAGAAGCAGAGAAGCTTATAAGTGAATGAATATTTAACAATGCAGGAGGTTCATGGGGAGTCACACATCACCGTATGACTTGAGCCTAGTCAGCGTGAGTCTTGTGACTAATACTGACATGCACATCTCTTCCCAGCTCAGTCACTGAAAAAGTGAGGTAATGGACAGTGACACTGCAGGAACAGTCCAACCGTCTCACATATGAGTTGAAGCAATGTCATAGTCAGAATGAGCAGTGTATTTGCATTACATTACCGTACATTAGCAGTCCCTTTCCTATCCAAGGTGACTTGGAGTACATCGTCTATGGCACAGTCCATCTGGAGCAACACAACACTCAAGTGTCTAGCTCAAAGGCATAATGGATATAGAATCCCAGTTATTCATGAATTGGGGTTCTCCCAGGTATTTTAGGATGCCCATAACTTCCCCAAGGCTTTATATTGGCAAGACATTAGAATACAACAAGCTTAGGCTGGCTATGTCATCTTTCAGTTTCCAACTAAACAAAGCTGAACTGAGAGTTTTTGGTTTAACCTCTAGGGAAGTAGCTGTATACATCAGTATACAACTCTGTAAAGTAATAGGAAGGGAGAGGAGGTTAGTTTGTCATTCTGATGAATGTTTTTAAGCTTTTCTGCTCTCATCAGTTTGATCTTATGGGAAACCTTCTGAGATATGCATTTTTTTGTTGTTTCTTTGGTCTCATAAACAGTGGTTACTTTGACTTTTATAATACACATAATGCATTCCACCGACGGCATAAATATATCAGCAAGCAGGCACGCTGTGAACCAGCACATTAAATAATTGTCTTTGTGTGTGAGGCTCATTTGAGTGCCTGATGTGATCTGTCTCTCTTAAACGCTGATGCTGCTCTTCTGCCAGCGTGTCACTCATTGCTTTTCTAGCCTAGGCTGTAGATGGACTTGCAGGTGTGTTTGTTTTGTTTGGTTTGTTTTTTTCTTTAAGGAAGACAGGTTCTACAATTGATAATTTGTTATCGGATCAGATTTAGATATCTTCTCCTCTCTGTCAGTACTTCTTTTTTGTCCATCTTTTCAGTACCAAGTTTGTGTAGGTAGAATTACTAAGAGGGTTGTTAGTCTCTGAGAAGGTCAGTAAGAATTACCTCACTGTGATTTGGCTCCTGCCCCCAGCGCTCAGAGCTACCGGGCTGGGCTTCAAATGCCCACCTCAATACTGTGGATGAACTCACTTGTTTGTTTAACCACAGTTCAGTGATAGATGCAGTATTATCTGACTGCAGGTTCTAAGCCAGCCCTGTTTTCCCACACAGATATAGTGTATGGTGTTTTCTGAGTGGGAACTCAACTCTGTATAACAACATAACTTAACAACATATTTAATGAAAATCATGCATATTAAGGTTACAGTACTTAGTGTTTCATGTAGGCTATTGTGAAACTTGTTTGCAATTTATTACAAATAGCTTGTTTTAATTTTGCTTATGCAAATAACTACTTCAGAAAATGTTAATTTTCATCTGTGTTCATATTAAATGTTCAACATTGTATATTACAAATAATGTTATTTTAGTCTTTATTCTTAAAGGCAATATATCTGTGCTCGTTTCAAAAACTGTTGTTTTGTTTTTTTATTACACCACATATGTACTTTTCACCTAAGCTGATATTGAACGTGGAATTACATTGGCTAATGAAATTTTAAATGAAAACTGTCCCCTAAAGCAAGAGGATTGTCTTCTAAGACCCCAGTCATTTACAAGCATTAAAGATAATTTGCTCACATATTAAACTGTAATTGAAACTCTGTTAATCATTAAGGATTTATTATCATTTGCATGATTACATAAAATATTATATAAAGCATTACAGCCAATGTAAAACCTTAATAAGGAGAAAGAATCAAGGAAAGAAAAGAAGGAAACAAAAAGGAGACCCTAAACAGTGGAAGCTGGAAAGACATATAAGATTGTCCATTTCTGCTAATACTATTTAAATGTATGATTATTGTAGTGCTCATGATCTAATGATTAGTAAGTTAGGATGCTAAAGGAAATTCAACATCAGGACTGACTTATGTAATTTGTTTCAGAAACAAGAAAAAAATAGATTTTTATTGTGAAGCTACATGTACAGTTTCATTCAAACACAGCTGGAACTTTCCACTCCACCATTAAATAGGCATAGATTTATTATAACAGCTTACAACACTGCTCTGACTTAACTCCAGTGCCAGTGCTCCTGAACTTTGCACACGTTTGATTGTGATGTTTTTGTGTACCCAGATCTCATTGGGCGAATAAAAACAGCCTGTTTTGTCAGTGGAAAAATAAACACAGAAGCATTTTTATTGCATATCTATTTGCCATTTTAAAATTACTCAATTTCCTTTCCCATTCAAATGAAATGGCAGAAGTGGTAATGATGTCAGCCTTTTATAACTATGCTAAGATCATGCAGACCAAGAGTTTTTGTTGTCATAAGAGTGTGTGTGTGTGTGTGTGTGTGTGATTTTAAACATGCTATTTCTTCTAGAGAGGGTCACGTGGTCTTCATGTGATGCATATCTACCCTCTCACATTCTCATGTGAGCTCAGAGAACAGAGAGATTAGCAAAAGTTACATTCTCCTGAAATTCCTAAAGAATGAGTGTTGGGCATGTGATCCAAATGAAAGAAGTCTGTATTATTAGTTTTTAATAATTCAGATTCAGCCTGTTCTTCAGCTCTGTAATGCCCAGTTATGTGCAATGAATCATTGTTTGTTATCTTTGGTTTTGGAAGCAAAGGAGATCGTTTTTCTGACCGTGATCTTCAGCTTTTGGAAGTTTTTTTTTCTTTTTCCTTAGAAAGCCCTGCAGAGCTCTTCAGATGTCCTGCCATACAAACTCTGAAATTTTTGGAGGGGTTTCATCTGCTGTCCATACTTTCTTAGTATTGATCACAGTGAAGGGACTCAAAGCACGGAGGTGGCTGAAATAACAAAGGAAGTGCTAAGAGATCACAGATCACTGGTCTCCTGACTGCAGACTGCAAGACGAAATAAATATTTTTTTCTTGTTTTAAACAGTGCATTTTGTTAAGAGGAAATGGAATTGTGATCAAGAGGTTTTTCCTCGAAGTGTGTATTTTGTGACGAAGGTGGATTTGATGTGGATTTGGAGAGAGATAAATTTGAATAGGATTTATTTGCCATTTTATCCACAAGTCCAATCACTTAGAAAAATAAAAGAATTTAAGGTTCATGTCTGTAGTAGAAATATTGCAAAGCTGAGTCACAATAGCAATCTGAAGCTTTCCTTAGCAAGCCCCACAAAAGATTGTCTCTCTGTCTGTCTCGCTCACTCACAATCACTTTATCATGTCAGTGATCTGTACAATCCAAATATGTCATTTGTGTAGCAGTATGTGCTGTGCAGAAGATGTTGACTCACCACCAGATGGGTTCTTTATGAGGCTTGATACTGAGAAGTTGTTCAGTAAAGCTTTTCCATCCATCCATCAAACTGTTAACTGCACCTGAATCTCTACTGCCGTTCTCAAATGTTGTTCTTCTTTATCTGCACTCCCTCACTGTCTCCTCTCTCTGTAGATTAACTCTTGCTCCAGTTACTCATACTTGTCCCTGATGTTTTTGTCTTGCTGCTCTAAATTGAATTCAGACTGAGGTGCCTCCTCTTCGGCCTGCATCTGATAATGGAAGAACAGCACTGTCGGGTGGTATATTATAAGAGTTTACAGTATCTCTATTGAGATTATATATGCTCCTGAGTCCAGCAGGGAGAGGAGGTAATTGGAGAACAATGTCCAGAAAGATGGGTGATTGGATTAAAATGTTGCTGTTTGCAATATTGGCTAAAACAACGAATGCAAGCACATAATGTTTTATTAGAGACTTTCACTGACTTCATACTTTTTTTTTCCCAAGTGTGCTTGAAGATGGAGAAGCAAGTAAGCATAATCTTATGCTTATCTTAATCTTTTTTTTTTTTTTTTTTAAAAATTAAAAAAAAGCATATTTAAAAAGGTAAAAAAATAACTTTTTTTGTAAATTTATTTATA
>JAUMHI010000043.1:9970276-9998499 GCA_032359435.1 Enteromius unitaeniatus | reverse complement strand
CTTTGCTGTGACACTCATATATTTAACTCAGGTGCTGTCCATTTCTTCTGATCATCCTTGAGATGGTTCTACACCTTTTTTTGTGTTTGATTATACTGATAGAACTTGATTAGGAGGCCACACACCTGTCTATATAAGACCTTACAGCTCACAATACATGTCAGAGCAAATGAGAATCAAGGAACTGCCTGAAGAGCTCAGAGACAGAATTGTGGCAAGGCATAGATCTGGCCATGGTTACAAAAAAAGTTTCTGCTTTATTTTAGATTTAGAACTGTCTGTGACAGCGTCCCATTCAAATTGCTTTGAAGGATTGCGCAGCTCAAACCAACGAGGTGCGCTGATCCTCGCATGTAACACACACTGTAGATAAGTGAGGCAATGGATTGTGTCGGCTTGAAATCACTCAAGCCTGATTGCTCAACCACGAATTTGCCATTTTCACCTTCAAGAAACCAGGAGGGGAGAAACATGAGGGCGTGAGAGAGCCAGCATGTTAAGAGCAAATAGACTGGGGCTTTCCGGTGAAAGCAGCCTGTCTGCGTGCAACTTCAGCACCATACAATGTATTATTTTATAGTATTTTCAGCTCTGATGAACAAAGGAGAATAAAATCGCTAGCTATAACGAGGGGTGCTGACTCTCATGTGTAAACACTGGCATATGAAAGAGCAGTGGGGAAAGTGGGAAAACAAGCTCTCAAACCCGAATGCTCAGCCCGATGACTTTGCCGTTTCAGTCTCCGAGCTTCATTGAGAGAGAGAAATCTCCGCATCTTGCAGGGTTCTTTGCACAAGTCACACTCGCAGCACGACGTTCTTACAGTGCGAAACTGCAGCATTTTAGCTCTGACCACAGAGGAGGTTAAGCTGCTCTATATAACGAGGGGCATGTGATAACTCTCATGTGTAAACACCGGCAGATCAAAGAGTGGCGGGAAAAGCGGGAATGCAGGCTCTGTGCCAGCGTCCGAGCTCTCAACCCACATGTTCTGACCCTTCCGTTTGAGACTCTGAGTTTGCTGAGAGACGAGAAACAGGCGAGCAAGGTGGCCTTCACAGAGAAGGCGGTTGGGACTCGGTCAGGACTGGCGAAGAGTATCGTCGTTGCTGAAGGAGAAGAAATGTGAATCCCTTGGCAAAGCAGTTTAAAAAACTGTTAACTATAAGTTATACTCATATTAGGTGGCTGAGCTGGTGGATGTCATAATTTTAGATGCATTACTGTAAACGTAATTGAAAAGTGTTGAGAGCTGGGTTAATTACATTGCACATGGCACTTGAATTAAATTGGGTCTGACTGGGATTGGGTGGAATGTTCCTGGAACTGCCTTTAGCAGTGAAAGTGTCATCAGGGCACAAATCATCAGCTGGTGTCATCAGGTGACAAAAGATCACAGGGGGAACCTAGAAGCCTCCCTTTGGCTTTTGGGATGTTCAAACAAAGGAGTTTGCTGGGCGCTTGACAACTGCAAGGGAAATGCAGTGATTCACTGTAGAGCTAATGAAGGCTTGCTAGTGCTCGGCTGATGAGGGGGTCGTCTCTTCTGGCTCTAAGGTCGAGTGCTGCTATCACTGTCTAATGATCTGTTAGTGGTGAGACCCATTAAAATCATGATCAGCCGTCTGCTTGCATACTGGAGCTGCAGAACTAAATGAATTTTTGCCTATGTAATAATTGCATCTTTAACACTCTTCTGTTTCTCTTATGACAAATATTTTTGTAGAGTAGGCATCCTGTTCTCTTTGTGTATGCTCTTTGTGATTTTAATGTGTGCTTTGCGTTTGCTGAGTCCAGGTTTTTGGGATTGCTTGTACTTAAAGGCTTACAAACAAACTGCTTTCCCAGATGTTGCCATCCTGTCATCACATGAGGATAAATATAGGCCTCTGCAGTAATGATAAGTGGAAATGCTGCTAATTTGTAGGAAAGCAAGCAAACAGCAGCTGCTTAGGTGCTTTCTTATAGCACTGTCTTCACCCCACAGTAGTATTGACCAACAAAGTCAGTATCCCAGAGGATGGGAATCTTAATAAGGGAATTTATTATTCTGATTCTGATTCCTCTGAATGATTTGTGTGGCTTAATGGTTCTATTAACAATCCTTTTAGTACTTTTAAAATTCAGTTACTAAGTAAATTTATTATTATTAATTAAATTAAAACTTGTAAAACTGTTCTTTTAGCAGAAACACTGTAAATGCAATCTCATGGGATGAATTGCACTAATGGTTTCTTTGCTTTCTTTTATTTTATTCAGCTTTGTAGAATGCGTTGTATTTGAGCAGGTATTCTCTTTTTAATGTTTTATGAATAGAACCAAAACAGGTAACATTTTAAATTGAGAATGGTACAATTACCCTCACCGACAAACATTTGGACAATAATAATCATTTTTAGCTTGATGGAGATTTTTTTTTTTTCCATTCCACCTGCAGAAGATCCAGAGATGGGGATATTGAAAGCACCACTGTTGGGTTTTACATCATTTTTAAAGGCCTGCATTGGTTTGAATAGCATGAATAGCAAAGGTTCTGAATGTTTCTGGGCACTGGGGGAAATGTTGTGACTCGTGTGGCTAAATGAGGTGTAGACAGCACTATGGTTTGTGGGGATTTTGGGTGGGGTTAGAGTTTGGCCAATGTCCTCCATGTAAGTTTAAATAAGATGGTGGATGTTGTTCATGATCTGAGTCACATACTGAAAAAAACAAAGCCCTTCAGTGCAAATATGAAATCAGCCGTGTCTGATTTTGTTTATACTAACATGAATCATTAAGCTCCTCTGAGGTCTAAATCTTTAATTTATGAATCTCTAATGCCTCACTCGTAAGTGATCTCATTTAAACTTGTGCAAAATGCCATTCTGGCTGCAAGTTTAAAAAACTTTAAGACTTCCTGCACTACTTCCCTTTGTCTGAGTGTAACTATTCATGGGATCTTACAAGAAAGAACTTGTAATATGCTCATTCCTCGAATCTCCACTCCACACGCCACTGTGTCCCTCATAAATGGTAGGTGTTGTTACCTGTCCGTGCTTGCCCCGAGTTATGCATGTTTGTGTGTTAAAGTACTGGTTAGTGACACTGTATGAATTGATATATACATACATGTCCCTCAGTACTCCTAATGTCTCAGTCCAGGGGTGGATCTAGAAAATTATTCATGGGGTGGCATTAAAATTATAAGGGGTGGCAACACTGAAGCAATCATCCTTGCATGGGTTTTGTAGATTCAAGGAACGCTATTCTTATTCGGTGTATATACTAGGGTGCACATTTTTACATTGTCCTATTAAAAATGAAATGAAGGCTGATGCGTGATTGACTTGAACTTGATATCTGGATTGGAAAGTCAGATAAATTAAATGAGATGGTACGGTATATTTAGCTTCTCTTTTTTAAGTTCTATGCCAAGCTTTACAAAGCATGACAAACAATGCAGACTGCATATGGATACAAAGTCTCAGTGGGTCAAGTTTAAGTCAAAAAATTTACAGAAACCACATTTAAATCACCAAAATATATCTTCAAAATGAATAAAATAAATCACAGTATTTAGTGCAACAAAATGATATTTGAAAATTATTCAAATATCTTTGCGCCGCTGGATGTCTAATCGCGTCTTTGCAATGACTTGATGCTTCATTCGCGTCATAGGTGTGAACGCACCTTAGGACTTTGTTTCTATAATTATTGTAGCATAGAGACTGCGTCATGGTTATTTTCAAAGTTTTTCTCTGGTTTAATGAAAAGGCAGATTTTTCTATTGCGATGTTTGTTATGTTGTTTACAGTCGAGTCACTCTCTCTCTGCCACGACGATCTCGTAGGCTGCACTGAACTGATAACTTCGGTCCTCGAGAAAATAAATAAATTGCGCAAATTTGAAAAATGCCGCCTGGAGAATTTTACAACATCAGCCTTGGTTGTAAAATTCTGTTGGCTCCCGCGTGTCTCGTGACGATCGCGTCGTGCTGTAGTGAGATGTTATTGGCTCTTGTGTGTCTGCTGATCGATTTGCATCATTCTACAGGACAAGAGTGTCTTTTGAATAAGAGTCAACGTGTTAACGGAGCGGGATAATTTTAGCGATTAAAACCTTGTATTTTACTCTCTTCTTCGCATAAAGACATTGTGTGGCTTCAGAAGGGTTTGAAATGCAACAACTTGTTTGTGATTTTTTTATTTATTTATTTTTTTTTTACTGCTTATGGTCCGTTTTTGAAATAAATACCTGTGACTGCGCTTTTATTTTCTTTGTCATTTACCGCTTATTACATGGCCGGCTTTACTGACAAAACGGCAAGCATATCAGCCGATCTGGATCGGTGCATCCCTAGTGTGCTGTTACGTTTTCTGCGAAGTGGGAGTCTGCCACAATAGGATCAAATCAAGCAAGAATCAGTGTTTGTCCCAAAAACTTCCTTTCATTTAAACAAAAATTAATCATTTCATTCCCCAAATTATTTTTGTATACTTTTATGATTTGCTTTTTGTGCCAATTTTGAGACATGAAAGCCTCAATCATTCAATGATATTTTTCTTGAAATGAGAGAACAGTACAATAAAAAAAAAAAAAAACTATTTGTCTTCCACAGAATAAATAAAGATCTCTCTGAAATAGACTAAGCAGTTACTTGATGCTACTCCTGCTAAACAAGTTATTTGATAACAAACTTTCCTTCAGGTTTGAATTGGTTAAAGGGTTGAGGTGAGAAATGTGTATTATTTATACCTAGAAGTCAATGGGATGCTCTTATTTAGATCTCGGCTCATTCATTGCTTGTTTAGCTGTGTAGTCTAAATGCATGTAAGATTACTTGGCAGTACTTTGGGGGTTGTGTTGCCTGTAATAATTAGAATTTTCTATGCACAATTTCTATGTCCGTGTGTCCTCAGTCAGGGGTGGGTGTGTGTTTGAAGGGTAGTTTTAATTAGAGAGTTCTTAGAATGGCCTGACCTCCTCCACCTGCCTATTCTCCCTCCAGGACTCTCTGTCCTTTTGTTTCTTCTCTCTCTTCTTTTCATCCTACACTTTTTCATGATTTCTCAGTTTCCTCGTGACAGTACTAGTGTATGTTAACCATGAGTCTCATCTGCACAAAGGTCAAACCAATCCTGGGTGTAGCAGTGAGCTGCTATGCTCATCACTAGGAGTGTTTACTACAGGGACGTGGGTCAGCTCCTTTTTTTTTTTGTTCCTGTACTGAGCCTCTTATGAAATTCAGCTTTGTGTTTTTTCAGGTCAATACTGTGGTGTTTTTTCACATTACGGTAATGTCTTTTCTCTAGCTAACATGATTAAAATCTCCCCTGATGAGGCACATCTTGTCCACAGCTATTGTCTGGCTCCTTTAGTCCTCTGATGTATTAGAGACAAGAGCTTCACACACAAACACACAGGCTCAGCTGCACGAGCATGGGTGATGCTTGATCCCGTTTATCCTGAGGGAATCCATGATTGCAGGGTGGTCATGGCCATTTCAGCAGAGCAAGACATTTATTTCTCTCTACTGTCAACAAAACAAATTACTGATGTAATCCGCATGCACAGTACTCTGCAGAAGCTCTGTGGGTGTGCTGTATACATTTCCCATGCTTTGCAAGTTTGTTTATTAAAAATATTGGACAAACGGTGTATTGCCACTGTCAGTATTTGCTTCTTTTTTTTTTTTTGTCTATCAAAAGCAGAAAATGTCAATAAGAATGTCAGCACCTAAGAGAAAGCAGACCCTGTCTTCAGAATTTCCTCAAATTCCTCACTCAATAAATTCTTAATTTGCTGCTTAGTTAGTTATGTAGTGGTTAGGTTTGGGTATTGGGTAGGATTAGGGATATAGAATAATGTAATGTATAATAATAATAATAATAATGAACACTGATACAGAGCTAATATTCTAGTTATATGCAAGCTAATAAGCAATTAATACCCAATTTTTTTCCAGTTGATGAACTATTAAAAAATGTTTTCCCCCCTGCTTTAAAGAGCTTGAGTATTCACAGCAGCAGACAACAAAACTGCCATGCATGCTTAGAATAAATAAGACTTCGTTGTGCTCTGCTGTAGATTCTAATAGTTATCTTTATCTTTATGGTTATGATTCTTGGTGTGAACATTCTTTTGCTCAGTTTTTTTTCTTCTTCTCATTAATCCATCACGTCTTCAACTAGACATCCAGTGCATGCTTATATATTTTCGACATGTCAGAGCATCACAAGTGTGTCAAGTTAATAACCCAGATGAATCATTTTGAATCACTATCAGCACCTAGTGTTCTAGAAAATCATAATGACCTAATGTGCCAATGGGAAATGAAATAATCTGAAGGGAAGATATGATTTGATTGTAAATGCTGGTAAAGGAGGAAGAAAATTGTTTTGGCAGTGAGAAATGCTTTTTGGCAGATTTCCCTTATTGCTCCTTTATCTCCGTTTTAGTAATGCTCTGCATCATGACTCTTATTCTGAGTTGGCTCAGACTAGTAGTATTTTGGTGTATCCACCTCTGTTGGGACACACTGGTACACTCACGGGCAACTTCACAGTCCATTAATCTTGTTCTCTTTCTCTCTCTTTTTCTATCAGGCATTTTAACCTTCGGATGAAGAGGGACACCTCTCTCTTCGCTCCCGATCTGAAGGTGGAAGTTTCTGGAGTAGAGATTCCCTTTGACACCTCTCACATTTACACTGGAGAAATTTACGGTGAGCATGGCACCTTTCCAGCACTCACACATGCACACACTTGTACTTAACAGCATGCATGCACCTCAACACACTTCCCGTGTTGCCACGGAAACGTTGCCTTCATCTGTTGTATTTGTATACTTTTTGAAAAGATGCAAAGTTTTTTTTTTGTTTTTTTTTTACACATCATGTAAGGTAGAGTTATTAAGAAAGAGAGTATAAAGGTGAGGTTTTCTTTTAATTTGACCCTCTTAAAAATTGGGGGGCAAGTTGTCTTTTTGCCAGTGACATTCAGTGCCTTTTTTTTTTTACAAATTAAGTTGTTGTTTTTTTCCTCCACAGTTTGGCACTTCTGTAGCTCATTTGTAATTAAATACTTCAAAAATTGGGGGTGAAGGAAACAATTTAAGGTTAAGGAGACTGTAGAGTCAGGCTCATCCTTTCTCCCGTTGAGTTTGTAAAAGAAGGCCAATGTCAATAAAATGAATGTCCTGTCATAGAGCCAAACCACACACACCCTTCTATGATTACATTTTTCTACATGGATCTGACCATTGTGTGCTCCCCATTTATTTCTCACATAACCTGTTGACCAAATTCAATTAAAATTTTGTAAACGCATTATAAATGTTAGAAATGCATTGTTGAAACATCTTACAAAGACTGTGAACTACATAATACGTAATGGTGGAGTTATACCATTAAATAGTTTTTCATCATTTCCATGAGCAGGATTTATTGGCATAGTCTAAATCATAAGTTCGGTGATGCAATGGAGCCACTGAGCACTGCCCCTCCGGAAAAATCTTTAGAGGTGTGTTGGACTTGAAGCAGCACTGACTGCACAGACTGATCGCTTTGTGACCTCAGTACAGTGAGAGCTAGAGAGTGCAGATGCTCATTATGCTTTGAATCTACTTTGATGTCAAACACTGATCGTTCTGCACAGAGCTGCTTCAAGTGGAACACACACATAATAACTAGAGTGCATAAGCATCAGTGGTTCGTCCGTTCAGTCATGAGTTACTGTCATTACCGTTAGCCTAGAATGCGCCTTTATCACGTTACGTGGTTGCTACCATTTACAAAACAACTGAGCTTGTTCTCCTTATTTGAATCAAGTTGTTTGAGGAAGACAGTAGAGAGAGATGGTAGCTTTGCCGTGACTGGCCTGTTTGAGAGTAGAAAGGACTTTTTTTCTTAAAGATTTTGATACTTAATTTTAAATAATTGCCTAGTTTTAGTTTTAGATTGTTTATCTTTCTACTGTCTCTTGTCACTGATCATTTAAATACAGTCACTGCATATCTTTTTACATGTTGGGTATTTCAGTGTTTTTAGACCTCATCTTCAGCATAAGTGAATGAAAGGTCTTGTCATGACCTTTGGCCTTCAGAACTACTGTATCATTACCTTTTTCTCATTATAAATCCTGTAGTGTGATGAGGCACTGAACCTGATTGATGATGGGTACATTTTGCGATAAACATCAGTGAGATTTGAGCAATTGCCCATGTACTTTAAATAATGGACAGGCTGCCTACTGCAGGATGAAAACTACATTTCTTTATCTTCGTCTGATCAGGAATCCTTATTGACTCCGAGCATCTCCCCTGACCCTAGTACTGACACATCCTTTTAGTCTCTAAATTGCTCTGAATGGATTCACGTAATTTCCTGCTCACCACAGGATGTTTCATAATAACTGTTATTGTCAGGAGATGACGTTCATGTGATCTGTTAATATGAGTAAGTGGAAGACTTCAGGCCTGAGAAAGTGAGAATAATTGAGGATAGTTCTGGACTGTTTCTTTATTGGAAATTAATGAATTAGCAATAATAAATAACGTTATCGCAAACCACAGATGGAAAATGGCCTTTCACAAGCTGTCAAGTCAACTTTGTATTGGCAGTTTAAGAAAAAAAAATCTAGAATTTTTCACTGGCATTTTGCTTCTTAAAGGATTTTTTTGTCAGCAGTATTGAAGATGAGACTCCCCTGCATTTGTCAATATTTATTATTAGGGTTTTTTTAAATGTACTGTTGAAGAAAACAAAAAGATTAACAGCAGTGTACTACAAGTTTAGTATAGAAAGTATATTGATTCACAACATTTTGAACATATAATGCTGTTCAAATGTTTTTTATCGATAGTAATACCTTTATTAAGCAGGGGTATGCAATATAATGTTGTTGATTTGACTACATTTAAGGACATTTCTGTCAAAAGACAAGAACTATACAAATGGTCTGTAATGCTCATTTCCCAAAAATGTTGATAAAGCCTTTAAACATACAGGTGTTAATATTTTACCATGTATTTTACCTCTCTCCCCCTTTGTTATTCATTAGCACTCTTTGTACTCTCTAAAGGATAAACATCGCTCCGTGCTTAGTCTTGTAACCTCTAATATTCAAACAAGAGTTTGAAGTAGGCCGAAGTGGCACAAAATCTGACATTAACAGATTTTCTTTCATTAGCATTTCCCTTTTCTGCTTTCTCTTTTTGAACTCTGAAGTAGAGTTCATCTCTAGACCTTCTCATTAGCCAGCAGAGTACTGCTACATACGTACATTCAATTTGTTCATTCTTCATAAGAAATGACAGGTTTGGAGAAGTATGCCAGTATATATCTTGGCTGTTGATTTATGTTATTGCGTGTCTTCATGCTTAATCTCTTCAGCTTTTCTGATGTTTTATTCTGTGAACGAGAGAGCAGAAGGTCAGGGAGGGATGGAGGAGAGCAGTAGTTTAATGTTACACAGGGTGTGAGAGTGAATCTTCCATCTGTTGTTATCAGTTTTCAGGATGAAAAGTCCAAGAGCTTTTAGAGCTTGTTCTTTTCTGA
Organism: Enteromius unitaeniatus; assembly: GCA_032359435.1. Classification (NCBI taxonomy): domain Eukaryota; kingdom Metazoa; phylum Chordata; class Actinopteri; order Cypriniformes; family Cyprinidae; genus Enteromius; species Enteromius unitaeniatus. The sequence goes on along the minus strand of JAUMHI010000043.1, from coordinate 9,988,964 downwards.
AAAAAGAAACCGGATTTCAGGTTCTTCCTCTGTGCCTCAGAATCAGCCAAAACACACTCCGAAACTTTCCCATAGCCTTTTAACCATAATAGCAGACATCTCCTGGTAAACCAACACTAAACATTAAAAGTCTCTATCATTTGCCTTGTCTAGAGTGGTCTAGACTTTTAAAAGGGCCTGAAATGGCTTAAAATGTCTACATTCATATAGATGGTTCCTTTTCTTGCCCTTTTGTGTTGGTCCCATGCTTTGTCATTTTAGGGTTGGCCAAGGAAGCTCCACTTTCTTTGGTTTTCTGTACTGTTCTTCAAATTTTGAAGTACTTCGGTTTCATTGTTCCCCTGTGGAAAAATAATTTTCCCAGCCCTACAAAACCTTCAAAAGGAATTTAACACATTTATTATGATAAATATGCATTGTGAGATTGGCTTATAGCAACTTTTTCCTAAATATTCATATAATATTCTTTCATAAATATTCTATAAATATTATTGAAAACAGATAGTATATTTAAAAAAATAGGCAAATAATAGTAGTTAAATCTGTAACAAACTCTGGTGTTGATGGGTTAATGCAGTCATGAGATAGGAAATTAATTATTACCCGTTTGTTTGTAGGTTTATCTTACTTGAGTTCTTAGTTCTGGATGATGTTTTCAGACAATTAATGCCTCCATAGTCTTTTTTGTCTCCTTATTTGTAATTAATTTTGGTTAAAAGCATTTCCTAAATGATTGAATGTCAGTGTTGATGTCCATCTGCATGCTGTTGTGGTACAGCACTAGATGAATTAAAATCTGTAGATGAAGAGCAGGTCTGCTTTGAGTGTCAGAGACAGTAGCCGGGTTGCTGAGCTCATTACCATTCTAAAGGTCATGCTTAGTTGCTTGGTGTGCGCTGTGTGTGTTTTTTATGTTATAGGAGTTGACTGACTGGTTTATAATAAGGAAGCTTCTCATTATACATTCTCCATCTGTCATATTTCACGACATTCCCATTCAGTCTGAGAGAGCTGTTTCTGTGCCCTGACTGACTTTACAATTGACTTTGCTGGTCTTTTAATCTTTGGTTTGTTTTTATCTTGCAGGTGAGAAGGGCACTCTGACCCATGGCTCTATCGTGGAAGGGAAATTTGAGGGTTTCATTAGGAGCCATCAGGGCACATACTACATAGAACCATCAGAGAGATACCTCAAAGACCAGAATGTGCCCTTCCACTCAGTCATGTACCATGAGGATGATATCGGTGAGTTAATTATTTGCTTTGGAATGACCTATAGCATATCCTTAATCATCTCTTATTTAATGTTTTACTGAGTTCAGCCTGCTGTATTGTTGATGTAGTGTCTGTGGATGCTTCAGATTATGTATATATTTAGAAAACAAACTAATTTTGCCAATTAAATGTTAGGACTCTGTAAGGTTTTTAAAAAAAAGTCTCTTATGGTCATCAAGGCTGCATTGATTGATCAAAAATACAGTGAAAAGGATATTACAATGCAAAATAGCATTTTTTAAATTAAAAATATATATGTATTTTACTGCAATTTTCCTACTGGTAATCAGTTTAAAAATATTTATTTCAAAAACAACCAGCTCTTAAGTATCTTTTTAAATACTTATATTTTAGAGCTATTTGAGATTATTGTGTGCTTTAACTTGCTTTTTTTCAAAATCAACCGACCACAAATCTTTTGGTGATGGTGTATATAAATCAGTTTTCTAAAGGTGATAAACCAGTTGCTCAAGTTAGTTTTAAATGCTATAAAATGTGCTTTCAGCATAATCTATGTTACACACCGTAAAGATCCATATCAAGCTTGCTGCTTTTGACAGAGAAATGAAAGCATCTGAATGAGTCTGTCTCCAATCTGTTGTTCTGGGACTCCCCCAAGTATGATGAGAGCTGTTATAATGGCTGGATAATGGATTTGGTTTCAAATTGCATGTTTTGATTTGCTTTTGGATGTAAAATGCTGTTATTGTTAGAATTGCATCACATTATGATGGTCATTTATAATCTTTTGGAAAGATGTTTTACACCATAAGCATGAAGCATTATCACACAAATAAATCAGTTAGGACACAGCAAAATGCAGATCGCTTCCCCTTTTCCCATTAAGCAGACTAGGCACAGGCTATAAACAAGCTTCAGTAGTTTTCACTAGTCTTTACAGTCTATTGTTGTTTACTCATCCTCATGTCATTCCGTAGTTGCTTATTTTCACCTTTCTTCTGTGGAACACGGAGGAAGATATTTTGGGGGGGGGGGTCTCTAGTGGCTCCAGTGTTCAAACTTGTTTGAAAACTCACTTCCAGAAAATATTCTTTCATGCTCCACAGAAAAAAGAACATCATACAGGTTTAGAACAATATGAAGGTAAGTAAATGAGGACAGAATTTTAATTTTTCGTTAAGAGAATGCAAACTTGCAGCTGCTGATTATAGTGTTAACAGCATGTACCAGTGCAAAAGGGAATGAAGTGTCTTTTCCACACTCCCCTATTTCAATGTTACTAGTACAGTATGTTTTTTTTTTTTTTTTTTAAATACTAGTATCTATTCCATTAAGTACGAGTGCTTATTTTTAAGCTACTAGTGTTTATACTTTAGGTACTAGTGTCTTTAGTTAAGTTACTAGTACTTCTTCATTAGATACTAGTACTTCATTATATACTAGTACGTAATCATTAGATACTAGTACTTATTCATTAGATACTAGTATTTATTTTAATAGTGACTAGTAGCTATTATATTCCTACTAGTAACAAATTAAATAAAAATTGCCATTGACTTCTATGGAGATCTGTCATTGAGAGATCTTCTGTTCAGTTTTGACTAGTATGTATTCCACTTATGACTAGTACTTAAATTTTATATACTAGTAGTTATTTATTAGGTACTAGTAAATATTTTTTAGATACTAGTACTTATTCTAGGGATGTTCATTTTAGCCGTTTAACCGTTAACCGACCAATATGAATTTTGACTGATTAATACAGTCTGTTAAAAGGTCACTTTATTTATTTATTTCAGTATTTTACCAACTCGCCAAAAAAATAGCATTTTATTGGCCACATTCACACACAGCAGAACACAGTTGTTGAGTCCTAACACAGGGAGTGACAACAGAGTTCTGTAACGGAACTCATCTGTATATGTTCAGGACTCACAACCAAGATTTTTAGGGTTAGGTTTAGAGCTGACACAATTCTTTTAACCCTGGCACCCTGGTACAATTCCCATCATTCCTTTAATGCCCTCTCATAAGGGGTTCCAACCAGCACCTTGCAGAAGTCATTCAGCTTATGTTGACCACAATGGAGTTTTTTTTTTTTTTTAATTCCATCTGGTTTTATTGCATATTTTGATAAGCTCAGTCATAAAAGTATGGGTTGTTCAAACTGAAACCTAACACTTCCCGGTTGGGACAACCTCTCACAACCACAGCTTGCGTGTCTGTGCAGCTGTTTGTCAGTTTTGTGTATGAGGTGGTGGTGTTGTGCTGTTTATTGCGCAGCAAAAATGTGTCAGTGTATAAATTATTTTCTCAGAAGATAGATACGGTTCTCTCCTCGAGGCACTTGTCGTTTCCTTTTACACTCGTTTCCTCTAGACAGATGTCTCTCTTGTTCTGCCTAACGTAGATTTGCATTTGAATGGGGCTGCGTTCAATGTGGGACAATAAAAACCTCACAGAGAAGAAATGGAGTCGGTTGTGATCAGAGATCACACTGACTGTCTTTTCCAAACTACCACCAAGACACCTTTAGCCACATACATATTCTCTTCTCCTCCATGCCCTCACCTGACAGAGCACATTTAATTTTGATGACTCATTGTCTATATATGCTAACATTATTCCACAACAGTCAGTTCCTCCTTAAAGAAAACAAGTTCTCACAGGAGCTTGAGAGATTTTCATGGGTGTATGTATAGATTATTAAGAGAGAACGCAGTGCTGGATCCTCAGTGTCTGTTCTCTGTGGAGATCTCATAGACGCTGAGTAGACTTTCAGAGCTCTGCTGTCTCATTAGACCAGCTCTCTTCTCTCACAGTACCTGGCTGTCCTGGGACTGAGAAACCATCAGCCTTAACCTGTCATGGGTAATTAGACTGGCGTGTGTCAGAGTTGGACACATGCACTCTGCTTAGGTTCTGTTGTGTTATTTTCATTATTTCTTAAAAGTCTGTCCTTATCTAATCCCTGAGCTGGGTAGATACTCATAAGCCAACTGTCAGTAAGCAAGGTCTTTAATTAAACTGCGTTTACCTAATTTACTGTATGTTCAGGACAATCCGTACACAGAAGTGAGTGAAATCTGACAACCTGATTTTGGGGAAATTATCATTTGTAACAACAGTTGGAAAGAGGTTTCCAACTGCTCCCTTGAAAGGTAGATTGCAAACAGCATATCACTTTGGTTGACTAACCTTGCAGCAGGAGAGGAGCAAAGACCATTTTATTATGAATGCTGGCAGGTTTTCAGTATAGACGTTCCATTTAAAATATACAATATCTAAAGAAGACACTTGATTATACTCTCCTTTTTTTAGATCTCTCAGATCTCTGATAAATCTTTGTGGATCATGTGACACTGGGGACTGCAGTAATGACTGCTGAAGTCAGCTTTGCCCTCACAGGAATACAATACATTTTTAAATGTATTCAAAATGTAAAACTTTTATTTAATATAAATAAAGAAAATATTATTTTAAATTCTATTTGACTAATGTAATGTATTCTTTGTTTTACACAATCTTTGTAGAAACCCCAATCTTTTGAGTAGTATTTTGAACACTGTTAGTGTGAGTGAAGGTATAGAACCTTTACTCTGTTCAGTCATCAAATGTACCCGTCAAGTAGTGATTTCAGTAATGAAAGAAGCTGTCAGGGCTGTATCAGATTCTGTAAATAGTAAGCAGTGCAGTGAATATAAGAAGATTTTATGCTCTGTAGTCACAAAAAGGCTGAGAAATCAAGTATCAGTAACACTTTATGCTGTTGCCATCACAGTTACAGGAATAGGTGGACTTGGAAGCAGCTGTGTTTGCAGTTCTTCCTTAGGTGTACTGTGTGATAGTGCTCTTTGCAGTTTCCTCGCTGAGAGGCTTCCCTCAGGATAAATGTCTACTTCTGCCTCAAAATCTTTTCAGTTATGTATCATATTCAGATGTGAAATACTGAAGTGTAAACGTAAATAAAAGTGCATATAGAGCAAAATGCAGCAGGTCGCTTTGGAGACTTCACATGTTAAGTTTATTTGTTTTCTAGGAGCATTGTGTTGCTTTGGTTTTTCAAAAAACTCTTGATTACTTTTCCTAACAGATTATCCTCATAAATACGGAGCAGAAGGTGGCTGTGCAGATCACACCGTTTTTGAGCGAATGAAGAAATACCAGGCATCTGCAGTAGAGAAGCCCTCCCAGGTCAGCATCAACACCCCTTCACACAACACCACTGATATCACCAACTGATCTCACAGTGCAAACAAACATGGAAACCCTACCACACAGAGATCTGGAACATTTCCTGTTTCCCATGAATCTGAATTCAATTTGAATCCTTGCCCGAACAGGTTCATCTGATATAAATTAGATATATATGCATTTTTATTATAAATAGTCATTTTGTGCTTAAACATAAAAATATTTTCTTCTCAGCCCCTTCAGCAGAAGAGCCATGTCATTGATGAAGAGATGGCTGATGGACCGGTGATCCTGAGGAAACGTCGTGCAGCACAGGTGGAGAGAAATACCTGTCAGCTCTTCATCCAGACAGATCACCTCTTTTTTAAGTACTATGGCACCAGGGAGGCTGTGATCGCACAGGTACACTAAGCACAGATGACTTAATGGTATATAGTGCCTGCAGCTTTTTATATTGTACATTAATAGGCTTGATCTTTTGGGTTGTGCAGATTTCAAGTCACGTGAAGGCCATCGACTCCATCTATCAAAGCACAGATTTTCAGGGCATCCGCAATATCAGCTTCATGGTGAAGAGAATTAAGGTTAGTGAATTGCTCTACTTAATTATATGCATGTCGTTCCCTGTTGGAAGTGAAATATGGATTAAGTGTATTTCGTAGTTGCTGATGTAATTATGTCTGGAATATAAACAGAATTTTCTTCTTATCCACAGTAATTTGCTGGCTAGAATACAAGTCCGTCTGGACTGACTGGTTTAAGTTGTTAAACTTGTTCAGAGGGGTTACAGATCTTGCCCAGTATTGACCAGATGTCAATAAAAGCATGTCAGCTCATGTACTGCAGCTCTTTTGAAGACTCGTACAGTTCACTATTTAGTCCCAGGCTACTGCGCTACAATTGATTTCTTTTGGCTGCTTAAGGGTTCGTTCACACAGAATGTGTTTTAAAAGAGGTTTTGGACAAAAGTGTCTCTCTTTAGAGAGATGGTGTTTCTGTGAATGTAGATGTACTACATTTGATCTATCCTGTATCTCATGTTGACTAAACATCAACTGCAGACTGTCACTTGAATTAAACTCAAGTTTATTTGCATCTTCATTACAGATCAACACTACTGAAGATGAGAGGGATCGTAGTAACCCTTTTCGTTTTCCCAACATCGGTGTGGAGAAATTTCTAGAACTCAACTCCGAGCAGAATCACGATGACTACTGCCTTGCCTATGTCTTCACAGATAGAGACTTTGACGATGGAGTCCTGGGTCTGGCTTGGGTCGGGGCTCCTTCAGGTACGATCAGTGTTGCAAATACAAATTCTCCCAAGTTTTATCTCCTGAGATGTTTTCAGTTATGTGCTAGTGACCCAAGTTAGTGTCTGCTAATCTGGAATGAAGAACATGCATGTCAGGAGACATGGAAGAAGACCTGTGAATCAGATGCGAAACTGCTTTGGGAAATCCAAATAAATAAAGTGTTATTATTAATATTAATATTACTTTTAATTTATTTATAATATGTTTAATAGTAATACACATGTAAATAATTTTAATTCTGCATTAATCTGTATTGTATGTAAGCATGTTTCTACTACAGTTGAGAAAATATGATTAAAAAAAAATATGATTCTGTAAGCCATATTAATGAGTTGGTATCTTGTTATGTTGAGAAACTTTCTCGTAATGAGAATGTCTCGTAATAATTCTCATAATAATTACTTTCTTGTTATTTTGACATAGTAAGTCGTTATTACGAGAAGGTATCTCATTATTATGACTTTTAGAAATATATATATAATTTTTTTCTCAAAGCAGCAGGAACAGGCTTCCATAGTATTCATTTTATTTAACTTCTTATGAACAGAACTTATTCTATTTGGTTCTGCATTTTCAGGTTTTTTTTTATCTAAACTGTGTTAGTCTCAAGGTAAATTGAAGCAAGGACAGCACTGCATCCAAGATTTGCATACAGAATAGGACAGTAAAGCTCAGTACGACTTGGCTTTCGGCTCCGCTTGATAAAAACCCTGTTAGTGTTTTCACGTATTTGCATTTCTTTAGCACAGACATGCACACCTTAAATGCAACATTCTCTTCATCACTTTTAGTGTTTGTTTCTGTTAATGTATTCATGTTGCTCGGGAGGTGTGCATCTCTCTCACCTCTTTGGCATATTCAGAATGTGAGATCACTTTGAGGATTTTAGTTCACTTTTCTGCCTGCTGCACAAACTCTCAGTAACACACAGAAACACAGCTTGTTGCATAAGCAGTTCTGCTTAATTAATTTAAAAATAATGTTTTTGTATTGATTTATATTCAGTAACTCAAATTTATGAGCATTTATGTTGTCTTGTTTAATGTATGCAGTGTCTTGAAGGCTTATTAAGATGCTTAAACTATTGTTAAGATTTGAGTCCTCATTAGGGCAATTGTGTTTTTGCACCAGATGCTTATGTATATTTCGGTTTTTAGTTATGCTATGAATATTATTGAGCATAAAACTAACTCGTATGCAAATAAAGACTTTTGAATGTCACTTAAAAAAATCGAAATAATGTCTGTATTTCAACAAAAAGTAAGAATCAAGTCTTTGATTTTTGATTTAAAATAAAGAGCTTTCTATAGAATTACTACATTTTTGATAAACCATTCCTGAGACTTAAACACTGTTCTTGAGGGGGAAACTCAGAAACATACTCATAAACATCCTGTCAATCAATAAAGGTAAATTAGCATTGTTAAAGTCTGCTGCTTCAGTGAGCTGTGTAAACAAACTAATCAGCCTGCATGTAATGTATATTAGACAAGGAACATAACAGTGTGGTCATTCAAAGCTTGAGCTTACAAATTTCCATCTCTAAACTGTTATACAGATATAGATATGTATCCCACCTGCCTTTAGAGTTGCAAAACTGAAGTTTTGTTATTTTGCCAGTACACTTAATTAGTTGTCTTTAGTCTAATTTGAGCAGAAGGTGTGTGGGAGTATTATCACACACAACAGGTACTAGTGTTCTGGCGTAGTGGCATGTGTCTTTGCCCTCCGTCTGTGTGTCTTTACTCTGTGATATTTGAATCTTTTGTGGGCATCTGAGCCACAGCTACAGTGAGATAATTTCTACAATGATCAATCAAGATTAAATAACAGGATTTTGGATTTCCTCTTTATATATGGTTCATTTATTTATTTTTAATGAATGTTTCTCTTTTTTCAGGCAGCTCTGGTGGAATCTGTGAGAAGAACAAGCAGTACTCTGATGGGAAGAAGAAGTCTCTGAACACTGGCATCATCACAGTCCAAAACTATGCTTCACACGTTCCCCCTAAAGTCTCCCACATCACCTTCGCTCATGAGGTCGGACATAACTTCGGTTCTCCGGTGAGTCCTTGTCAATTCATGTGCTGCTTCCTTGACAACACCCCATCCTTTATGAACAAACTCCTTGTACTCTCTAAAGCTCAAAGAATAAAACACACATTACAGGGCTTCCCTTGAGACCTTTAAATTTAGATTAATCTAGAAAGTCCTTTTGTAGTAACCTGACCTCAAATTTACTAAATACACTATAAATCATTTCAGTTTAATAGCAACTGCTAAGACTAGTTTTATATTAGTTTTTCATTTCGTTTCTGCCAAAAACGTCACGAAGAGAATATTTTTGAACAATGCTTATTAGTTAATTTAGGCACAAACTCTAACCTTAACCCATCCTGAAATGCAGAGGATGTTATTTTAACATCTTTTTTTTAGATGCTCCATCATACTAATGGTGCAAAATGTGCATTACTTGCATAGATTGCAGAGAGAGCACCCCCTTCTGGCCTTAGTAACTCCTCCAAAAGCGTCCTTAGTTGTTCTTGTTCATTCTGGTAGATACCAGATTTCCAACTCTTCTTGCGTAGCTTCAGGCAAATGCTGCAGGGCAATAGCTGCCAGGATAGCCAATATTTCAAGCGTGTCTCTACATTTGTTACTTATTACACTGGTCTTCTTTCTTTGTATTCCAGCATGACTCAGGAAGTGATTGCACTCCGGGAGAGTCTAAGACTCAGGACCAGAAAGAAAGAGGCAACTACATCATGTATGCCAGAGCCACATCAGGAGACAAATTCAACAACAACAAGTTCTCCATCTGCAGCATTCGCAACATCAGCCAAGTGCTGGATAAGAAGAGATTCCTCTGCTTTGTTGGTGAGATTTTAACCTCCTACAAGTATTCACTGTAAAGTAAAAAAATGTACTGGTAATTTTCTGCCAGGATATCATCTTGTAATTTTATGCACAGTTTCTAAAACACAATGCATGAGTGCAAAATTACAGGTGAAACACCTATTAAAATAAAAACTGAAAGTTCTTTCATATTGGTACAGTACATCATGCCCTATTTTTTTACAGATTTGGCATGTCAAATGATTGTGTGGAGTATTGTTTAAGGCTCTCGGCTGGAGCGAGACATGAGCTTGAGTGAGGCACTTAACCTCAGTTCACTCTGAGAGGATTGTCATTGTAATGAGCTCTTGGCGTCGTTCTGTAAAAATGTTTCATCAGCGTCTCAAAAAACTGATTCCACCAGCACTGATCAGGCAACAGACTTCTGTTTTTTGTGTGTCTTCGTTTCCCTCTCTCACTGGCTTGTTCTTTTTCAGAATCTGGACAGCCAATCTGTGGTAATGGTTTGGTGGAGGCTAATGAAGAGTGCGACTGTGGCTATAGCGATCAATGCAAGGACCAGTGCTGCTATGATGCTAATGCACCAGACACACAGAAATGTAAACTGAAGCCAAACGTCCAATGCAGGTGCGCAAGAAATTAATCAGTCTGTTTAATCTTTATCAATAGCAGTAATTTATTATGGTAATACCCATTTCATTAAGTGAGAAAAATCATTCATTTTTTTTCTCGTACTTTTCTCCTGCAGTCCCAGTCAGGGCCCATGCTGCAAATCAGAGTGCACATATAAGTCCAGAGATGTGAAATGCAGGGAAGAGTCTGAGTGTGCATTTCAGGGCATGTGCAACGGAATCTCTGCCCAGTGCCCCACCTCATCTCCTAAAGAAAACTTTACATCCTGCCACAAAAATACCCAAGTCTGCCTTAGTGGGGTAGGTGCTGCATCATGTGCTGTGTGCTCTTTTTATACAACGGGCCATACTGAAATACAATGTGATCTATTTGTTTTCACGTTGGCACTAAATAATATTTTCACTTTGACCTAAATGCATACACACATATTTCTCACTGTATACGTGCATATGTGTGTGAGATAGTTGAGAATGTCGTTTCTTTCTCTTCAGGTTTGCTCTGGCTCTATCTGTGAGAAGTATTCTCTAGATGTTTGCACTTGTGCCACTGAAGAGGGGAAGGATGACACAGAGCTCTGTCATGTGTGCTGTATGAATAAGGGTGAGTAACACTGACAGATTTCTCAAGCATGCGGTGCTGACCCTAACAACTTCTCCAGCACTTAACATGTAGCCTTTTTTCAACTGTCATAAAACATGCAAATTAATTGCAAAGAAATGTATTTAACATGTATTCTTTTTGTCTTTGTAGGTCAACCCAACACTTGCAGCAGCACTAGCTCAGATAAATGGTCTCAATTCTTTAGCAAACAGGTCACCACGTTACAGCCTGGCTCTCCTTGTAATGACTTCAAAGGTTACTGTGATGTCTTCATGAAGTGTAGGCTGGTGGATGCTGATGGCCCTCTGGCAAGGCTTAAGAAGGCCATTTTCAACCCTGAGCTTTACTCGAGCATCGCAGAGTGGATAGTGGCAAGTGTCTTATTTATCTCTATTACTTGTTCCCTGCATTTGGTTGCAGCTTTACTTGCTATAATAGTCCATGAGAAGTGATATTTCACTTAACAATATTATTTATTATTTGCAGTGCTCATCTCATTTTAATATTTGTGTTTCAGGAGCATTGGTGGGCGGTTCTTCTAATGGGCATTGCTCTCATCATGCTAATGGCTGGGTTTATCAAGATCTGCAGTGTGCACACACCTAGCAGCAACCCTAAATTACCCCCACCCAAACCACTGCCAGGTAATGTACCCAGATGATCCCCATCTAAACCACGTGGTCATAAGTGGCTTAGACTTCCCTACCACACCACATCCAGGAGTATGTCCCAAATGACCACAAACATAAAGCTCATCTTTATACTTTTATTACACATAATTCACTAGCAGATAAATGCATTTGAAGAAAACCGTATACCTTGGCGTAGCTGAATAATAAGATTTCTGTACAAGGAAATGACACACCATGAGTCTCGCACATTTAATTAACCGGATCGTTAATGATTACACCCCGACGTTAGCATTATGTATACCAACCAATGCCAAATCATCAATGCAGTGTGGCTATTAAAACAAACAAAACTGATTTAAAAAAATAAAAATAAATTCTTTAAAATCTTTTGCGATTAAGCTAAAATAAAGATATTGCTGACCATAAATTGTAACATCCTACTTTATTAATTTTCCAGAGTTGAAAATTTTTTATCCACTTAAACGGTCTATAGTTTAAAAGTAAAATAAAAGTAATGTTCCTTCCCCTTGTCACATAGTTCAGTTTTGATAGGAATGTTTAGTGCATATATATATTATTTCAAAGTATACTCTTTCATCATCTTTCATAAAATACACAATATGAGTTATTAAATACAAAATACTCAAGCCAAAGTTTTGGTCCAGAGTACACGTTTAACAACTTTTTTTTCCTGTAGTCAAAATAATTTAAATGCATATATATTTTAGAATGTTTTTATGGTACCACAGTCCGATAAAACGCATTTAACGATTATTTTGAGTGGTGGACACTGGTAGAGGTCACGTCACTGGTTTAGAAAAGCTGCTATAGCTCCGAAAAGCTAGTTTAACCCCAGCACCTCAAGTGATTAATCTTACCTGTTTGTGTTATGGTCTAGGCACACTGAAGAGAAGAAGAAATCCCGCTGCACAGACTCAGCCACAGCGCCAACGCCAGCAGAGGGACAACTATCAGATGGGTCAGATGCGACGCTGAGACAGCCTCCTCATTGCCTTGGTTCTTCCTAGTGCCTACAGTGGGAAACACTTCACTCCAAAGAGTTAGCTGAATCAATCAATGAGCCCAATTCACAAACTAAGAAACTGGCAAATAAAAGGACTTCAAAGGACTATACTTAAGAAAACAACCGTTTTAAAGTAAAAAACCACTGCTCTGGGAGCCAGCGAAGCTTTTGTTGCATAGCTCAGAGAGGAAGAGGACAGAATTAATGATTTTTCTTCAATTTTTTTTTTCTGCTTTTCATTTTCTTTCTCAAGTGATTAAACCATTTTTTTCCACTAAAGCATTTTTCCCTTTTCTGCCTTTTTATCCTTTTTTTTGTTGTTGTTGGGATTGCCACCCTCCTGTGGAGATGAGCATGATGGGATGTAACACAGATATTTCTGCCATTCAACAATGAATGAGAGAACTCTTCAAAGAGACTTGCTTTCCAAAATGTTAAGTTGTTTTTAAAATGCAAGCAAAATAATTAAAAAGCTTTTATTTCTGAAGCTTTCTCATTGTCTCCTGCGTGCAATTGTACAGAGATCTCGAAATACATCAGATCCTTTGCAAAGTCAAATCCTTTTTTTTCTTTTGGATTATTAAGGATTATTGTTTAACTGACACTCAGGATATAATAGAAAATAACAGCACAGAGTTTTTCTGTTGGTGAAAGGCCTTGTTTTATTTTTCCTCCCCAGCTGATAACCACTAAATAGCTGTTCTTCACTCCATGTGGGCGAGGGAGTTAATGAGAAGGATGATGGTTAAAAAAAGCTATTTTACTCCTGATCTGCTGAGAGCCACTGTTACTTTATGTTCAGCCAGTAACGCTGGTCCCGCAGGAGACAGACTTGAGAAGATAAGCACAACATCATGAAAGATTTGTTGATTCAGTACATAACAGGTTTTATTTTGCAGTATGATGTTGGAAACAGGAAAGTGTGGACAGTAACACAAATGAGTGAATCTCAGTGGTGTGTATTAGTTAAAGGACAGCATATATATAGAGAGAGTGTGAGCGATAATAAAAGCAATCTATAGATCCTTTAGAGTGTTTTTACACATCAATCAATATTTATACAAAGCAAGTTTTCTCATGAGATATCAGTTATTACCTCTTTTATTAGCTAAAAGCAAAAGATCCAGATTAGCAGCCTATATAATCCATACATATATGACTTGTGTTGCTATATAGTGTATCTGAACCAGCCTATGGTGATTACACTACTATCACTGCAGTTCAACATCCTTTTTTTATTTGAAAGAAATCCCTCCATTCTCTCTAAATGTGTTTTGATTGTCTTCTGTGTGTGTCTCTACAAAGGCAAAGAGTAGCAAATGATTCATGCATCAAAAATGTTCTTTTTTTCCCCCCCTTTCTGCTTTTTTTGTATTTCAACAGACGAGGAATATTTTCTCGTCTATTTAATTTTGTTGAGTGTGACTGAGAGTCTGATGTTTCTAAAGTCTGTCTTCCCAAACATTCTTGTATCCTTTTAGGATGTGCTTTTAAAATATGGATGGTTTGCTTATTTCTAGAAGTATTACTGATTTTCAAGTCTTCCCTTAGATCTAAATCATCACCTCTTTTGTGTATGTCTCTTTACATGTTAATGGGAAATGGGTTTTTAGTGAGCTTGGCTTTTCTGTTCTGACTGCATAATTTCTGTGTTATTCTGTGGTAAAGGGGTTTGGTTGAATTTAAAGGGGATTTGGCCTAGGATTAAAAATGTTTTTAATATATTTTTGCTTGTCTTGCTTTAAGTTCATAAATAATGTGCACTGATATGTAAGCATGGTGTGGATAGTATATGAAAACCAAGATGGAGAAAATGTCTAATACTACTGTTTGATTTGAATGTCCGCTGTGTTTTATACAGTATCTTTGTTGTTCTTTTTTCTGTTTCTTATCTTTTTTTTTCTGCTTTATTTTTTTTTTCTTTCTCTCTCTCTTCTTTTTTTTTGCGCTCACTTTTTAAATTTTTACTTGATACTTTGCAAAAGGTATTCTGCGACATGTAATTTTTTGAACTTGAAACTTGAAATGCATTAATAAAATAGCCTTGATGAAACCGTAAAACTGTATTAATTGCCTGTATGATCTACAAATTTTCACTAATGCATATTTTTTTTAATTACTTTATTGTATATTGCAAGAGCACAGCTAAAGTGTTTAAAAAGCCATTTTTGAATTGAATTGAGATCCACCTTTCTCAAATAATTTTCTCCTAAATGAACATCAACCTCAGTCTTTACACAGCTTGTGTAGTTTTGTCAAATCTGTTGAGTACATTATCATTTATTCCCAGTTCAGTTGCAATTTTAAAGCAGAAAGTGATGTATCCTTTGTCTACTTTTTAGATTATCCAGGGATGGCTATAAGTAACCCTCTGAGTGAGAAGAAAAAACATATTAGTTAAAAGCCAATATGGCTAAATATATATCAGGATAAGTGCTAAGTGCATATATATTGCAGTGCCATAGAAATATGATTTGAAAATGGTCCAGTCACACACCACCTAAATATTATTTATCTCTAACCACCCTCTTTTACTCCTATACATGAGGGCATTTCATAGACATTTATTCAGACAATAAAGAGACATGACCTACATTTTATTTCAAGCTGAACTACTTTGAAGATCTACATCTACAACATGCAAATGTACAGATGTGTGCTTGGAGGTTGAGCTCATAATTTTCTAATAATAAATTCTGTAATGGGACATTCATCCAAACATTACATCCAGATGCACAATAAATACAATGCTTTGCGTGATGATGTCATTGCGTAATCGCTACATCTTTATGAAGTATACAAAATAATTAATGTTTTCTCAAATTGACTGGGCATCTCAGCAAAAACATTATTTGAAACATGTCCATTTAGATTTGTATGAAAAATATAGTTGACTATTTGTAAAAGTAATACAAACACTTTTTGATAAGATTTTTTTATTTTTAAATATAACACTGATAATGCACAGTTACATTATTTTTAACAATCACAGCTGGTGTACTTGCTCTTTTTAACATGTGAAATGAACACATCTGTGAGAGTTTATTGCTACCTACATTACCAACAATTATACATGTTCACAAATATCAGTAAATTAACAGTTATGAAAAGAACAGTTTGAGCTAGCAATTTAACTTGAATGTGACATGTGCGTGTTGATAATTGCTAAAAGTAGCCAAATGAATGTTAAAAATTGCTAAATTCTTTAAAAAAAAAAGTTGCTAGGGTTGTATGAAAAGTACCAGGGCTTCTGGTAAGTTGGTGCACAGTGAAATGTAAAAATATCTGATATACGAAAACCAAGTTTAACAACAAAATCCTTGTACATCTGATCATGCTTTCATTTCTCATTTAAAAAAATTAAGGTTATAAGCATTAATTACAGAAAAATCCTGCTTCTCGCGCTTCTTTTGACAGCGCACGAACACTTTCTCCTGCGACGGCTTGATAAACATACCCTCATCTGTCTGTGGACAAAACGTAGTTCTGAGGAGAAAAGAAAGCGTCATTAGCTTCAGCTTAGTAATGCATTTGACACTTTATTTTAAAAAGCCTATCCAAACGTCGTCGTGTCCAGCAGTTTCCACTAGAGGTCGCTAGAATAACTAAATATGAAACGCAAGCTTGAAAACGTTAGCTTTTTTGTGTGTCTGCTGTAGGTTTTGTTTTGTTTATCTGCTTAACAGTAGTTGAGATAATGTTTGCATATACATGATCATGCCTGTTTCTGGTGTATTGCAATACTTTTCCCGCTCATTTTCTAATCTATTCATTCTGTCCAGTTACTAAAAGCTGTTAAACTGAGGTACTACAGATCATTTAGATTATTATATGCTGACTCTTATAGGTTCTTAATCTCTAATCAGCATCTTTTATACCCGTCATTCATATGTGAACGTTCAATTGATTCCTTATGAATTTATATAGATCCACCATCTGTGATGGCAAACGGTTTCCTCTAACACTTACTTCCTCTGGGTCTCTCCAGCTTTTACTGTGATCTTCCCCACTGTGAGCTGTGGTCCTCTGCTGCTTTTGGCCCAAGGTATCATGGTCTTAACCGTGTTCCACATGTTTGCCCACCCTGGGCTTTCCTCCTCCCAGGTAAAGCGCATTATCATCAGGTCACCGATGTCAGTATCCAGAGTGACGAGGAACGTAAAAGTCTTGTTACCTGAAATCTCCTCAACTCTGAGTAAGAGAAATGAAGCAAAGTGATTGAGGTTCAGGTTTACTTCATTCGGTTTTCAGATTCCTATAATAAACAACAACATTTTTGTGAAAATGAGTTTAATTGTGTGCGCAACCCTTTGTTCGAGATGCTATTTTAGTCCATTGCATGCTTCCCTATAGTTCTCTGCTCTCCGTTTCATGTTCCCAGCACACATGTATTTCATTCATTCATGCGAAATGAGTTATTCTGATGAGAGCTCTCTGTGTGCTGTGATGACTAAATCGAGTGGGTTCCCTTTGAAACTGGAGCATGTTACTTTGAGCTTTTAGTACATCAAACATTGATGTTCTTCATCCCGAATGTTATCAAGCACTCTTTCATTTAGAAATCTGTGGCTTACTGGTAAATCAAGAGCTTCTGCTACTGTCACATTAATAAGCTTTTACTTGTGAACTAACCATAATTGTACTTTTATTTTAACGTGTGTTCTTGTAATTATACACTACCAAACAGATGCTACGTTACATAGTATTTCTTCTGGCTATAGCAGATAATGGTTAGCTGCATAAAGCTTTTTAGATTGCAAAAAAGTGCAAATGTACCCATATGATGATATGAAAGCTGATAGTGAGAGTCATTATAGAGCTCATTAAGGTGATGCTCAATAACACTTCACTAAGATCGTATTTCCTTAAGATGCAGCTGCTGATATCAGTGCATACTTACAGTGTTATGGGTAAATTTTCACTTTCTCCCAGTGTCCCAGTTATAGAAACGGTGAGGGTGGGCTCGATCTTATCAGTTTGGTTGATGAACTGGATCCTGAATTGATAGTGGAACACTAATGGGGAAGGAAAACAGGTTGGAATGGTTTATATATTTCCAAAAACAACTGTAAAACAATTACATACAAGTAATCCCAAACATTAATTGTGCAAAATGTGCATTCTTAATCAGTATTCCCCATAAAATGTCTAAGTATACTTAAAAATTAGGGGGAGGGAGGGAGTGAAGCCTAACACAGAATGTAACATAACAGTAAAAATGTACTGTTTTACACTTAAAGTGTTATAGCAGTTTCTCACATTTGTAGGGCATGTGTGAACGGGTTTTGAGAAACAGTCTCTTGCTTGTGCCTGTGCGGACTTTCTTGATGTCATAACCCAAAGTGTTGCAGCGGTTCTTTCGGCAGTCCAGACAGTAGCCTTTATCGAAAGCTGCATTGTTGGTGCACTTGTAGGCCATAATCTGCTTGTCTTTGTTCAACAGGGAGTCAATAAAGAGATGCACAGCGCGCTCATGGGCACACTTCACTGTCTGCTCAAAACCTGAAGATATAACAAAAGACTAATAAACAGCAAATAATATTAGGTTCAATTGTTTAACTTAATCACACTGTCTAGATTTACTATGGTGTGTTGTGGTTAGTATAAATAAATACTATGGTTCAAATGTTTTGGATCAGTTAGATTTTTGTTTTCTGAAAAAATAATATACTTTTATTCAGCAAAGAAACATAAAAGAAATCACCAAAAGTGGCAATAAAGACACTATAATAATCTTTCCCAAGATTGCAACCAGTCATCCTGTCCCTGCAGCTGAAAAACACCTCCACAGCATGATGCTGCCACCACCATGCTTCACTGATGGGACTGTATTGGACAGGTGATGAGCAGTGCCTGGTTTTCTCCACACATACCACTTAGAATTAAGGCCAGAAAGTTCTGTCTTGGTCTCATCAGACCAGAGAATCTTATTTCTCACCATCTTGGAGTCCTTCAGGTGTTTTTAACTAACTCCGTGCATGCTTTCATGTTTCTAGCACAGAGGAGAGGCTTCTGTCGGGCCACTCTGCCATAAAGTGATGATCACAGTAATCTTTGGGTTCTTCTTTACCTCTCTCACCAAGGCTCCTCTCCCCTGATATCTCAGTTTAGCCGGACAGCCTGCTCTAGGAAGGGTTCTGGTCGTCCCAAACATCTTCCATTTAAAGATTATGGAGGTCGCTGTGCTCTTAGGAACCT
>JAUMHI010000043.1:9912008-9940984 GCA_032359435.1 Enteromius unitaeniatus | reverse complement strand
ATCCAAGTGCACACACACAGCAGTGAGAAGTGAACAACCACACACACACACACTGTGAACACACACCCGGAGCAGTGAGTGCTCATTACTGCCCTTAGAACTTGCATATTTAAATAAAGAAATAAACACAAAGATTTTATTGCTTTAAATGTTTTTCACAGTACCCCAGTAGTTATTTTCTTCTGCAATATTCCAGTAGTTATTCTCTTGAAGAATAATAATTGAAATGGAAGGCTATTACAAACTCGACGTACTGTGTAATTTGTAAAATGACCGTGGGGTAAGGCTAGTTCCTCTGCCTCGTCGAATCAAGCTCCTCAGTCAGTCATACTGAACACATGACACATGAAAAAAGGTGTGACATAAATTTAATTCTGTTCATTCTGATACAATACATAAAATTAATATCTTAGTGTCAGGTGTTGTCCGTGCATGTAACAGGCAGAGACGTGAATCATAGGGTTCAACACTGACTTTATTAAAAGAGTTCAAAAAAACAAAGAAAACTTACAAACACAGCAATGCAAAGTAACCTTGACTGAATCACAATACAATACAGAATACACTGGGCTTAAATACACTAGAGAAGATGCAGGACAGGTGAGGAACACAGGGATAAACTCATTAACTTAACAAGAACAGGAACAAGACCAAATAAGGACAAACAGGAAATACTAAAACAAAAACCAAACTAACTTGTGACATAGAACACAGACAAGGGCGTGACACTTAATGCTTTGATATCATATATTCAAAAGATTTATTTTGGTTTATCTAAATGTATTCAATGCAAATTACCATTTCTCAAGCAGTAGATATAGTGCTAGCAACACCAAGGTCATGGGTTCAATTCCCAGCACATACATGAACTGATATAACGTTTAGCTAAAATTGGCCAAATACATAAATTTATGTTAAATTCAGCTACCTCTTATATGGTTTTGCATGGCATTACAATATAAATACATGCCAACATGAAGTAACACAAATTTAAATCTCTTCAACTGTCAGACAATGTAAAGGTATTGTTCGCGTGCCTACTTTCATTTTCCGAATCCTCTTCTCACACTCCCTGCAGCAGTGACAGTGCATGTCTTTCTGACTTTGTTCCTGTCTTGAGCTAATGTTACAAGACAAACAACAAACCAAGAATTAGATAATCTGGGTCTCTTGTCCCCCACAATTTAGTGTGCTTGCCAGTTTGTTGAAATGTGAAAGGATGACTTTATATCTCACTGTTTTATATATATATAGAAAGGCTTCTGGTTTGCTCAGGTCCTCAGCTACATACCCAATTGTTGGCACTATTTTGCTCCTGCTCAAATGCTGTCTGTAAGATGATCTTCAGGCTATGCACCTAACAGATAAGATGATTTGATAAAGCAGGTCAGGGTGAATTTACACTTTGATGGAATTCTTTTAAAAATATAACACTACAAGTCATTCTATGAAAACATGCCTTATATAGAAGTTGCAGTCTAATCAATTTTCATTGAATTTTACTTCAAAGCAATGAAATCTTTGTTTGTATGAATAATTCAATATTTGCTTGTATTTAAAGAGACAAGTTCTTGTTCATGTTGCACTGGCCAACATGACAGTTGCACTGGACTGTTACCAATGCACTGTATAAACACTGGCCCAACTGAGGGGTTCTCCTTCCTGTAAAGTTAACTCTTTTTTTTAAACTACTGATATGAGTACATGATATTTTTTACATTTTTCACCTCACCATTTTTTACTTACCCTATCATTCCCATTTGGCTTTCTTTCAGCTGTGGACAAAAAGAGATGTTGATGTTGCTCTTTTATAAAATAAATGCATATAGTGACAAGAAGATGTCAAAGGAATAGTTCACCCAACTAAATTAAAATTCTGTCATTACTTACTTACTCTGAATAGCTTTTCTTGTGCTGAACCCCAAATATGGCTTTCAACCTGTGAGTAAATGATAACAGAATTTTTGGGTGAACTAACCCTTTAAACTCCAAAAATGCTAGATTACATTGTATTAGCTTAAGAAAGCACAGCAAGGAATAAAAGCTGTAACAGCACTTATGTTTAAGGTTACTAATATTTGGAAAAATGAATATATATATCTCATTTGATACTGTCTGTGAAACTAGGGGAATGCGTTTCTGAGGAAATTTTGGCCATATGACATAATTACAGGATTTTGATACATGCTCCAGTGCAGCTGTCTAAATCATGATGTGGAAGGTTTGGGGTTTTGCATCTAAAGTATTTAAAGAGTGAATGACAGAAAGAGACACAGAAAGATTTCATTAAGAACATCTCTTTACACTATTTAGTTGACATCCAGAGGCAAGCAAGCGATAACCAGACTGTGCTTTTTACCAAGAGAACCATATATACCTCTCTCGTTCTCTCTCTCTCACACACACATAAACAGATACACAAATCAGACCTTTACATCTCACTAGCTTCCCCTTCTCATGACTTGAAAGGCATAATTTATTAATATTGTTTGTGATGCAGATATGGAGCTGATTTGAATATTTAAAAAGAGTGAATAGAGATCTGAGAACAAACTGAGATGACTAGTGTCAGACATTGCTTGTATTTTCTGACATGAACTCTGCCTCTCTTCCAATCATGAGCACACAAATAACAAATAAACAAAATACTTGTCTGATTTTCCTGTTGCTGTGTATAAAATCTTTGGCTGTTTTTCCCACCACTGGGCAAATACTCCACATTAGTTCTTATGTTGTGACCCTGATCCTTCACTTTCCTGAACTGCTTTTTGCAGATAATAATTATTTTAAAATCTGACTCCTCTAAAGCTTTCTAAGATGCCTTCAAAGTGCTGTGTGAATGTTAATATTTGATTGAGCTCTGATGTCTCCAGAGAGATTCTGAAATATTCAGCTCTCTCTGGAGCAGGAGACATAATGCTGGAACTTAAACAGAAGTCAAACCACATGCTCGCACCCTCTCTCTTTAATTGCACTCTGACTGCCACTGTAATTATTGCCACCACCTGGGCTTGATGTATCAGACTGTTCACAGCTGTATATAAAATACTTCATACAGCAATTCTTCTAACAGCAAGATTGTGATCACAAGTGGTGATATAGATATAAATATAAATACGCCCAACTGGTACTAAGGGGCCAAGGGTGCCAAGAAAAATGTGGAAAATAGTACACAAATATGCAAATTAGGGTGCACCTTATTTTGTAAAAAGGTATAAAAAAATGAAAATGAAAATAAATAATCAATAAAACAAGATAATATCATAAGGAAATAGACATAACAACATTTTAAGAATTTGACATTTCTGCTTAGTCTGTAATTAAAGACACATTAAACACATCTAGCATTCTTTTTTTATAAATGTGCCTTAAAAAATATTTAAATTTGCAGTAATGAAGGAGTGGAGGATGGAGTTAAATGTATTAGATGTCAGGTCACACACCAAAAGCAAAAATAATAAAAATGACAAACCTGCAGTCTTTTGATTTAATTAATACTGATTTACATATCAGCCTCACTCATAAATACCTCTTGCATTAATCCCAGGTTTTGGTAATTTTGCAGCTATCTTGTCAGATTTGGTGACACTGATGTATTTCGGCAGCTGTTCACATCAGGAAAAAAGTTACTTGTAATTTGTGTTATATGTACTGTACTGTAGGCTTTATCTATCTGGTAAATGCTTTATATGATATATCATACAGGTTAGAGATCACCAGAAAGAATTTGGGTAAGATTAAAGCTATTATGTGGTAATTGATTTTGGTAATCTCTAATAGATCAGATTAGGTGACCCTGATGTATATCGGCAGCTGTTCACATCAGGCATTGCTAGGATATAAAATATAGGGGGTGTGTTCTCTGTCTTATAGAATTGGGGTAACATTAAAGCAATTTTGTAATAAAAAAAGGGGAGTAAAAGAATTTGTTAACATATGCTGTGTTATTAGATTCAGTGACCCAGCTTTATATCTGGAGCTGATCACATCAGGCTAAAATGCTTTCTAAAATATAAAATGCAGGAGTTTAGACATCACTAGAGTGAATTTGAGTGATATTAAAGGCATTATATGTAAAACAGAGCAGTAACAGGGTAACCTCTAGTGCTGTTTTTTTTTGGTGACCCTGATGTACATTTGAAGACATTCACATCAGAAAAAATGCTTCCTAGGATATAAAAAACAAGTTAGACATCACCAGGAAGAATTTAAACATAAAGCATAAAAGCCATTATTTGTGAAACGGACGGGGGTAACAGGTTTTGGTAACCTCTAAACCTGCTGTATATCTGAAGCTGTTAAGCTGCAAATTAAGTGAAAATGCTTTCTAAGATAAAACATACAGTAGGTTGGACATCAGCAGAGTGAATTCAAGTAACATTAAAGCTATTATGTGTGAAATGGGAGCGAATACAGATTTTCTGTAACTTGTTTTTATGCTGTGTTAACAGATTCAGTGCTGCATATCTGCTGCTTATCCTGCTTTCTACTATTTTAATATTAGAGAGTAGACATCAACAAAATGTCCCTAGTAAAAATGAATATATTTAAAATATATTTATTTAATACTAAGTATTGTTCAAATCTATTAATATATTTATTGACAGATCACTAATGATACAAACATTTTAATTAAACTATATTTGGATTGTGTAATATTACCATTTAAATGCAAAAAATATTAAAAGTGTACCTAAAGTATACTATATGCAATAGTTCCACAATAGCACAATCAAATATACTTCTTTATAAGTCTTTAATTGGACTTCAGCACTACTTTTTTTGCACATTAGTATTAGCATTAAGTACAAAATTAGTTTGTTTCAATTTAACAGACTTTAAGTATACCAGTTTAGTATACTAAAAGTACAACTGCATGGCATTTTATTAACTACATTAATATGAAAATCTATTTGTAGTGTACTGAGCATGAAATAAATGTACAGGGTGGGCCATTTGTGTTCCCCCTCACATATACTAATGTGCCACAAACAGGAAGTTAATATCACCAACCATTCCCATTTTATTAAGGTGTATCCATATAAATGGCCCACCCTGTATTACAGATACATTTAAGTAGATTTATTTTTCACTAGTGGAATTTGGGTAACATTAAAAACATCCCATGTAAAAGAAAAGTGAGTGATGAATATTTATTCAAGAGCTAAAATTCCTGTTTTCCTGTTTCCAAACATTACAGTTTAGAAATGCTACACTGTACAGCTAAACCTACACTAATTGGGATGTCGGCAAAGAAAAAAGAGTGCTGTTAAAGATACTGTAGAATTGAAGCACTGTGAAAAGAAATGATCCAATATGATCTCAAGGACTGTGTCCCAGCATTGTCACATTGATACTTGTGTCTTACTGTTTCAGAGGGATGCAAAAGCGCAATGGCTGTTTGAGCAGGTCTGTCAACATCTAAACCTGCTTGAGAAAGACTACTTTGGTATTAGATTTGTAGACCCAGACAAGCAACGGGTGAGTTCCTATAGCATAACATTTATGGGTTGTTAGTAGTGCACAAGAGCTATAATTAACCATGCCTTATGAATGTGTCAATGTTAATGTTTGTGCATGTGCATGAAGCAAGACTCCCAATGATCACATGCCTATTCAGAAGAAGAACTGCAAGGTGTGATGCAATAGATATGCAACGTGGAGAACAGTCACAACACTGGTCATGACAATCTGTTAAACAGGAATCTCTGTCTGCATTATGGACATCATTTCATTTTGATTTTGTTGTTTCAGCATTGGCTGGAGTTCAGCAAGGCAATTACCAAACAAATGAGATGTAAGTCATATTGTGTGTGGAAAATGCCAGCTACATCCATTTTTTTACATGTTGTGTAAAGAACAATGATTGCATTCATATCCCTCATTGATATCCCTTTTGGTAAATGCCAAAAGATTATATTTGCTTAAGTTTAATTACATCTACGTGAATGTTTTATGTCCTAGCCCAGCCACCCTACACGATGTGTTTGCGTGTTAAATTCTATCCTCCGGACCCCGCAGCTCTTAAAGAAGAGATCACTAGGTACTGCTCATTAATATGCAGTCTTTTTTTGTTCAAAATGTATGCATTTAATTTAGTACTGTATGTAACAATACATAATAAGAACAATATGGAATTGGAATATGAAATATTAAGCTGTAAAACTTTTTTCAATAACATGAACATTAATAATTTTGTACATTATCTACATTGTTTTCAGATACCTGGTCTTCCTACAGATTAAAAGAGATTTGTATCATGGCAGACTCCTTTGCAAAAGTTCAGATGCTGCTACGCTGGCCGCGTTTATTTTGCAGGGTAATTTTTACAGAATTTGTTCAATTATGGCATCTCAAGAGCTTTGTTATACTGTAAATGATTGACATTACTGTAAGACAAGACCCTGAAGATGACACTGGTTTCATTCTTTCTTATATTTTTTTTAGCTGAGATTGGAGATTATGACCCTGGGAAGCATCCGGAAGGTTACAGCTCTAAGTTTCAGTTTTTTCCCAAGCATTCTGAGCGCCTGGAGCGCCGCATTGCTGAGATCCACAAATCTGAGCTGACGTAAGCTTGCAATCAATTAGCCTGTCACATGCAGCATGTCACTCTTTTTAAAGGGACATTAGGTTTGCAATGGAGAGATTAAACGTAATTTATTAAATTTATCTGCTAGAACAAATGCAGCAGATGAACTAGACTGTTCATTTCCTACAGAGGCCAGAGTCCTGAGACAGCTGAGCTGAACTTCTTAAGGAAAGCTCAGACTCTTGAAACATATGGAGTAGATCCACACCCATGCAAGGTCAGGAGCAAAACATATCAGCTGCCCATATCCAGGAAATTGTTTCAAAGTAAAAGTAACTGAAACTAGTCTGTTTATTTTACATTCATAAAGAATTTTTAAATTTTTTTTGGATCACAGGACGTGTCTGGCAATGCTGCATTTCTTGCATTTACCCCATTTGGCTTTGTGGTACTACAGGGGAACAGGAGGATTCATTTCCTCAAATGGTGAGAGAGGGGAAATTAATCTCTCATATCATTTTCATTTGCTTAGCAGCCCAGATCAAATGACAAATTTGTGTTTATGAATAACTATGACAGTGTTTTGTCATATTGTACAGGAACGAAGTGACCAAACTGAAGTTTGAAGGCAAGACATTTCACATTTATGCAACTCATCAAGAGGTAGGTGAGATTCCCCAGAGAATCGAAATTAAGTATTAGCACTTACTGACCTCCTGTGACCTTTACTAAGGATCAGAAGATCATCTTGACTTACTTTGCTCCAACACCTGAGGCCTGCAAGCATCTATGGAAGTGCGGGGTGGAAAACCAAGCTTTCTACCAGTAAGTTCACATGATTAGACATAATCATGATTAAACTGATTTAAAAAAAGTAAAATAAAAATCAAATCAATCTCTCTTGTTTTCTTTAATTCTTACAGGTTTGAGAAATCTAGTCAAGTTCGCACTGTGTCTAGTAGCAATCTTTTCTTCAAAGGGAGCCGCTTTAGATATAGGTGAGCATTATCTGCTTTGGTGGTTATTAAGTGAACCCCATGGGTTCGTCAGTTCTGCTTAATTAGGCCTGTGTTTTGAATATATGCTAATTAATGGATTAGCTCTAAGCAGTGTTCATATTTTGGTTACATAATTTATATTGAAGTGGTAAAGTGGCCAAGGAAGTGATGGAACAGAGTGCCAAAATCAGACGAGAGCCTCCAGAGATCCACAGGTTCTTTCTTGATTTCTTGAAAGTTTTATTATACTGTACCTGACAGTTTGTTTATTGATACATCACATCTTTTTGTATGCTCAGAGCTGGGATGGTCCCCAGTAGGAGTTGTCCTTCCATCACTCATGGCCCACGACAGAGTAGCGTTCCCCGGACACGAAGAAGAGCAGTTCACATTTCTATCATGGAGGGTAAGCATATGTGCCTATATGCTTTCTATTCTTTCAACTTAACTCATCATAAAACTACCCCTTTCAGAAACATTCTCTAAAAATAAACTTGATTTGGCTGATTCATACTGACTATTAAGATCTGGCTCAGTGATCAGTCTAACTGGTTTCACTATGTTAGTGAAGACATTTAAATTAGTGAGGACTGTTGGACTTCACAAGTACAGTCAAAACATGTGCAAACACAAACGCATTTAGCATAAGAACTAAAACTGAATTTAATTTGAATGGAGGTTGCAAGCAGATTTGTGCTACAAAAACAATGTTCTTCTGCCATCTTGTGGTACAACATTTTTTTCCCTCTCATGGATTGACTATAATAAAAAACGCTCCAGAGATTTCTGGGTTGTTTTAGCTTTCCACTTGGATTTCTTATTTGTGACCTTACTGGAATATACCATGCAGTAGGTTTTAATGTGTTTAATAGGTTTAATAATTAATTTTTTAATCCCTTGTTGCAAATATTTTAATTTAGATTTTTTGTGTGCAGTTGTGTAATTACAAGTGTTTTTTTGGTACATCATACATCACAAACACAATTAGGTAAAAACACTTGTGCTCTAATTTATTTTCTCTATTTTAATATTTAAATTAAAATGCACTTTATTCCTTTGATAACAAAGCTGAATTTTCAGCACTCACTGCTCAAATATTTACTGACACATGGTCTTGTAGATATCATTCTAATATGCTGATTTGTGGCATATTAAATGAAACCAGTGCTATTTATATTTTAGTAGAAATCAATTCTTTCTCTTTCAATTCTGATCTATTTAATTTGTCCTTGCTAAATAAAAATATTAATTTCTTTGAAAAACAAATCTTACAGAGCACAAAGATTATACTTAACAAAAGAGTGCTCTTGACAGGGACACTCCATCTCTCTCTTTTGCTCTGTGTAACATGAGAGCTGCTCTTATTGTGCACAATGTGACCAGACGTTCACCTGTTCCAGTCACTTTACTGACACCGCCAACTGCCATCATGGCAGTGTTTTTTTTTTCTACCCGCTCTGTACCGAAGGAACAGACACAATCTGCTTTCAAAAATCTGTACTAGCATATTTAAAATCATGTACTTATAGTAAAAGTACAAAGTAAAGGCTGACATAAAACACAATTACATGTGGGCTGACAATGTATCACGTACAAGAAAATACAGAGACAATGGGGACTGACAAACTTGTTTAACTCCAAAAATCAACAGTGCTATTATTACACAGTCTATAACTAAAGAGCCTGTCCATGTATGTCATGTGGTATGTGTCAGAATGAGTGTGTGTTGTGTATGTGCTCCTTTGTTACAGCCTATAATGGGTTTGAGGGGGTTGGGGCATGCAAAGTCACTGGGCTTTTGGGCATATGAGGACTTACGGAGCTTTAGGGCTTTAGGGTGTTCTCGCTTTCTCACACTCACTTTTACAAACACACACACACACACACAACATTGTGTTATGTCGTTTTTGCTCAGGAGGATAGAGGGAGGCGAGGGGTCTAGTGGTGATACATTTACGCAGGGCTGAAAACATCACACACGTTAGCAGCTACATTCTGAAACCATGGTGAAGTGTCTCATACGGATTAAGACAAAGGTGAACGTTCATCTGCGGATGATCAACCACTGTTACCGGGATGTGAGGGTACGGGTGTTGACGATGGGACCTAGGTTATTAGGGAAAGCTCTAGGGGCTCTGCCTCTTTTCCCGTCCTTGCCCAGCTCCTCCACTTCCTCTGGATCTTCATCTAGACTTGGTGTTCAACCCGCCAGCACTGAAGGTAAAGGTCCTGGTCGTTTTGAACAGCTGGACGTTCAACTTATTTTAGTGTGGCTGTATTTAAATGTGCACATATATAGTGGATTAGAGTGTGAACAGTGTTAGCGTTGATTGTGTATAGCTTTTATGGATTGTGGGTGGAGCTATGTTTTTTTAGGTTCTGTCATCATTTACACACCCTTGAGTTGTTCCAAACCTGTCTGAATTTCATTGTTTTGCCGAACACAAAAAAAGATATTTTGATATTTGAAATTTGTAACCAGGCTGTTTTGAGTCACCATTGGCTTCCATAGTATTTCTTTCCTACTATGGAAGTGAATGGTGACCCAAAACAGCAACAAAAGAATTCATACAGATTTGGAACTACTTGAGGGTGAGTAAATGATGACAGTTTTTCATTTGAGTAAACTTGTTCTGTGCTTCTATAAATACAAAAGAATTTGCAAGCTGTTATTTGTTTTTTTATAGCTATATTTGGTTGGGACATTTGATTCAGAGTAGTACTAGAGTAAGTACTTTTCTTACGTCTAGCTCAGCAAACTTTCTAAAAGTTTCTGCAAGTTGGGTATATCAGTTATATGGAGACAGCTTGGATACTAATATGCTGAAGTAATAGATTTATCTTGCCATGCCAATGTACAACTTTTAATTTAATGACCCATTTTAATTTAATGACCCAATATATTTAAGCATTATATAGGCCAGTGTTGCAGTACATTTATGAAATCAATATAATACATTAGAGTTGGGAAAAATTCTAATTGGCTCTCTTTCAATTCATCAGTTGGAATAACAAATGAACTGCCCACATCACATAGAAAGTTGAACTAGTATTTAAAGAAAGTGTACATTTTTGAATTACAGTTCAGAGAAATTCTAACGGTTACTGCATTCTGGAAAATCTATTGTTTTTCCATCCTGGTCAATATTGCTCACAAATGCTGCATTTACTTGATCAAAAATCCACAAAACAATATTGCTTTTTTGTTTTCGTGTTGTGTTTTAAAAACGTAACTCATTCCTGAGAGGAAAATACTCTTCAAAGTCACACAATCCTTTAGAAATCATTGTAATATGATTGAAACCAATATATCATTAGGATTTACTGAAGAACAGAAAATGCAACATCTTTCATTTGAAATTGGTTCGTAAAACCATTACAATTCTCAGCTCTTCATTCTTGCCAAACTCTCTTCTAACTGAAAATGACAACTATTGC
This sequence comes from Enteromius unitaeniatus, assembly GCA_032359435.1. Taxonomy (NCBI): domain Eukaryota; kingdom Metazoa; phylum Chordata; class Actinopteri; order Cypriniformes; family Cyprinidae; genus Enteromius; species Enteromius unitaeniatus. Next base: position 9,930,016 of record JAUMHI010000043.1, on the reverse strand, counting down.
AGTTTCTTGCATCAAATGTATAACTGAAATTCTGAATCCAGTTTGCTACTTCCAGTCAAGCTATGAATGGCACAGAAACCTGCACATCATCATGAAACACAATCACTAAACATGCTCACTGTATTTCAGGTCTGGAGTCCTTGCGGGACAGTGGCCATTCCACGCCGGTCCGATCGGTCTCCAATGGGAACTCATTCCTTCGCTCTCATGGAAATGGAGCCGAGGGAGGACACGGAACAGCAGAATTTTCAGACGACTCTTACAGTCCTTCTGACAGCGTGCTTCCCACACCGGTGTCCAACGACCCCTCAGACCCGGCTCAGGTTCGCCACACAAACGGCCCCCGCACCGTTCAAGAGGAAGGAGGAACAGAACCGTGTACTCAAAACCAGACAAGGCCACAGGGTGTTAAACCCAAAGGGAAACGTTCTCAACTGGAGAAGACTAGGACAACCCAACATGTCCCAGAGGAAGGAGTGAATCAGTTCATCTGTAGTTTGGCACGTCTTTTCTTAGTGACCCTGGCTCTGCTCTTTGCCCTCCTTCTACTTCTTATTGTGCTAACAGAGTCTGAGCTGGACTTGGCCTTTCTTAGGGACATCCGGAGGACACCCGAATTCCAGCAGTTCCACTATGAATACTTTTGCCCTCTTAGGCGCTGGCTGGCCTGCAAGTTGCGCTGGATGGGTGGGCATCTCATTAATAAATGAATCCCTGTCTCCTCAGAGAGTAGTCTACGAGTGGAACGTTCTGAGCATTAATATCATGGTACCACAAAGTCAAAATGAAATTACTATTATCTACATAGCCAAAGCCTTGGACTTCCTAATACCGTGCCAAGAAGAGAAAACTGTGTATGTTTCAGCTCTAGTTATTGTGAAATTGTTCTCTGCAACACTACTTTATAGTTGGGTAAAAAAAACAAAAAAAAGTATGTATAGCTCTTTAAATGCTGCCGTCACCCAATTGTAATTTATCTACCATTTCTATATAATATCTACACTAAAAAGAATGTTCACCCAGACTGTGACGAGCAAGACCTCATACTGCAAAGACAAAGATGCCTTTATCAGTTAGAAAATAGACAGGGGCCGGGACAGCCAAAAAGGATATAGTTCACCCAAAAATCAAACTCTTTTACACTCCCCCGTAATACTTTTTACGTAACACATATTTAAATAAAACCCGAGAGGTTTCTGTCCCTCCACTGTATGTCCAGGTAACCAAAACTTTAAAAAAAAAAGGTCTTAATGGCCTAACATAACTTAATTTGCCTTTTGAAGAGTAGCCGAAGTCTTACAGATATTAGGTTAAGTAAATGATGACAGAAATGTAAGCTTGAGTATAAGTTTTTTGGATGATATTTGGTAAGTGTGAAATGTTGGTATAGGGTGTATATTTGATGCATACCATACTTTGTCATTGGTATGGATCAAAGCCACTGACAGGGTTCTCCTCTTTAATGAAGCTTAAGTAATTTTGATGAGAATTTATTAACACTTTATAATAAGGTTTAATTTGTTAACATTAGGTATGATAAACTAACAATGAATAATCACTCATTCATCTTGGCTAATGTTTAACAACACTACTGGGTAAATTAAGATGAACATAAATTAACAATAAATAATACATTAATTAACTTACGTTAGAAAATGCTGTGAAAATCATTGCTCATTTTTAGTTCATGATACCTAATGTATTAATGAGTTCAACCTCAATGTAAAGTATTACAGAGGAAATATATAACACATGTTGTTAACACAAATTTCCACATAACCTTTAACTATTAACCCAGAGTGAAAACAATAACTATACTTCCTATTGCTATCCTATACAAAAAAAAGCTGATATTTAGTGGTAGATGGTGGCCTTGAAATTCAAAAGTTCTAAAGAGGGTAAAGAAAGTGCTCCAGAAAGACAAAGTAATGTGAAATGTTTGAAAGTTTAAACTATTAGGCTACTGAAAAGGAATAATCTATCATTTGTTCATTTATTTTCCCATGCAACATTATGCATAATTTTAGAGACCTAATTTTTCCGCTTGTGCAACTTTAATTAGCAAAATTTAAATGTGACGTATATCTTCTGTGGGTGATGAGGAAGTTGTTGGTTAACGAGTTGTGTGGTTATGAAATTATCATATGTAAAGGCATGGACTGGTAAATGTATTTTCAGCTTAAACCAAAATATGTTGCACTTCTGTTACTTTTCTGTTGCCTTCACGAGACACATTTAACAGTAAAGAGTAAGGCCGTAAGACTAGTAATTTAATTTAAATTACAAACTGTTGGTGAATATACTGTAAGTCACAAAGGTCTGTGGACATACACAACTATTTGCACATAAAATAAGAATAATAAAATGTAACTGGAACTCATTGGTACTCTAGAAATGTAAGACCTGCAGCAAATGCAAATATCTTTTGAATCATATTTGGGGTTAAAAGCCTAGAAAGGAACATAGTGTTATGTAAATCATTTATCTAACGTGTGTTTGTCGCTTGCGTGTAGCTTCACAGAGTAGCCTACTACAACTAGAAAAAGTATGCAACAATACCAATGATGGCACAGATGAAAACACCTACAGCAACATCCTGATTCGTGTGTCTCTGTGGTGATAATTATCCCGAGAAAGCAATGAAGCAATACAAATGACACTGATAAGCCAGCAGGGTTTTGGTAACCTAGAGCAATGTGATGGTTCAGTGACCTCAGAATTGGCTGATTGCTTGTCTGGCACTGTGCCGGCTGCAAGCTGCAGGTCGTGCTATAAATCAGCTCCCATATACTGTGACTGACTAATTCTTTATATCTGTTACTGATGGTGATGGACACTGTTTCAGCCATTTTCAGATTGTAAGTTTCATTCAAAGCAATAGCAGACTGAAACAAATAAATGTTGTAGCTCAGAAGACAATCTGAATGGATAATGAATCACACTGTTATACAATGACTTGGCTGTGCCTGAGCCCAGTGATCTTCCTGCTCACTGTATAGCATCAGATTATTATTTTCTGAACATTACATCACTTTTATTTGTATTGTTTAATACCATAAATGGTCTACCCTGTGTTGTACCAAGAATACATTAAAGCAGTTTATTTTTATGTTTTTCTAAAAAAAATAAATAAACTTTCTTCAAACAAACTTTTAATGATGTTTTAATGATGTTTTTAATGAGGTCCTTTCTCAACAGTGTTATTGAATTATTTTGGAATAATTAAATCATTTTCAGTAACCTCTCTGAAATCCTCTGAGAAAACATAGGACTAGAAACTTTTCTACAAATACGTGTAACCTACTTATGAGAAAGTAAATGACCTTAACTAATTTCTTAATGGATTTGAACAATCAATCCAAGCCTACAGACTGAGTTATCGCTGTAGAAATCATTGCAGTATTAAGCCACTACCACTAGGTGGCAGAAGCACCCCTTTAAATCAGTAATCTCCCAACAGAATTTCACATTTTTCCTATGTTCTAACAAACCTAACAGGGAAGGGGTGAGCTCATATAAAGAAATTCAGGGCAAAATATGTTACATACTATGCCATATTTTCTACGTAAGTCGTCAAACTGGATCCTTTTTACCTCAGGATGGCTTAGATATTGGATATTAGGCCTACATACTGTAAACGGATGCAGAGAAGAGATTAGACATTAAAACAAACAATAAAATGGTATAAAAGTCAAAAAATGAGTAGACTGTACACAACACTGTAAAGCCAAACATATCCAGCCTTTTTTAAAACATATTTTGTAATGTCCGAGTGCCATCTTGGATGTTTATGTGTTTTGGTCATAGAATTTCAATAACTCCCTCTGCTCACAGTTCAGAGCAACACTGGTGCAAAGTGCTGCCAGTGCTACAAAACCACTGAATTACACACTACATGTTATTATCCGGGCTTTACTAATGAAATTATTATTTTTTTTATTTAGGTTTTAGGTTTAAGCTGAAATCTTCTTTCATTGTAGAGTACATATCTACAAAAAGAGACCTTGTATTTTATTCACAGTTTGATCATGATGACGGAACTGACCGAACTTTACAATTAGATTATAATAATTATTCAAAATAAATTAAGTTTGCATCAAAGAATGCTGAAAAAACTATTTCTGAAGAATCGCTTACACTAGAAACTAGATTAATGGCTGTTAAAATTCACTTGAGTTGATTACACTCAAAATCAATTAAAACAGCTAACAACTCATTTAAACTGCAATAATGTTCCATAATAGCAGTGTACTGTAGTCAAAACTATTATAAATCTTACTGACCCCCAAACTTGTGAATGGTTTCTATATACAGTCTGAGCCTAAGGATTCAAGGGATCCTGGTGTGACCTGATGTTCTCCTGCATGTGGCACCACAGGTCCAAATCCTTCACAAGCTTGTCATACTTCCACTAATGCACATTGGATGAAATCTAGCAGGACCCCATCATGAGATGTCCATGTAACTACAGCTTCATGGTGCTTGGAAAGGAACCCCATGTCCTCAGATGCCTCACTTTATAGTCTGCATTAATGGAGCTCAGAGAAATTCCATCAGGCAGGCAAGCAGGTTTACTTGAATAGGCAGTCCATTTAAGGGTTATGCTAGGTTACTACAGGTCTTACATTAGTGGTGCTGGCCCTGTACTGAACTCGAACAAAAAAAAAAATTAAGGATTTCAAAAAGACATAGTTAACAGAAAAAAAAGAAAAAAGCTAGAGAGTCAGTTTTGGAAAATGCGATGTGCTTGTGTGACTATTTGTGGCCTTGCTATAATTAGCCTTCATGGCCACGCAAGCTGCAGACTGATTGGAAACAGTAGAGTCTTATGCCCCGGTGCACCACCCCAGGAGTCCAACAGCACAGAAAGAAAACACTGGGCTTAGAGAGCACCCCTGAGTGTCCAAGTAAAGACAAGAACATATGGGGAACTTACCGCTGGGATGCTGGCTGTGATGACAGAAGAGTCTTGCTGGTCTCCTTAACTGTCTTTTGCGGTTTCTTGTGGACAGGCTTTAAGAATATATGCTGGATATAAGCCGCTGACTTTGAGTGGACACTTATAGGCTAAGAAGATGAGTTCCAGAAGACTGTTGAACTGTTCGCTCTCCAGTGATGGAAGGTCTTACTACGGGGACAGTGATATCAGCTCTCAGAATAGAAGGGCCGGCTGTAGGAGCTACCTGAGCAGCGTTCGATCTGAAAGCAGGTAGAGGTTTCTGCATTAAACGCACAACTGTAGCATTAAATGCTTAAACATTATGACTTTTATCCTTACAAAGCATATGGATTAAATATAAGGGCTAGTAACTAGAGGGTTTCATCCTTGTGAGTGCATTCATGAGCCCTCACTAAACCCTAAACCTGGGCTGTCACTTTAATATGTGGACAAAAGCATCTGTTAAATCACTACTTTCCAAATATACGTGTTTGTAGTGAGTGTTATAAATAATGCAAAAAATCTAAATAGACAGGCCTACATAAACGGTACATAAATAATGCACACTAAAAGCCATAAGCTTCCTCAGACTGTGAATGAATTTAACCTCACATGGCATTATTTCTGAGCAAATTAATAAAAAATAAACAACAACAACAACAAAAAACCCAATACATTTGCCTTAGATTCAGAGTGATTCAGTTTCCTCACTGAGAGAAGTCATTTTCTTACTTTACTGCCAATAGCTCAGAGCTCCACCACTGGTCAGTTGAACTCTTGAAAGGCTTATGTGAAGGTCATAATGTTATAAATAAGTAGTCTACAGTGCCAGCCTCAATAAATGACTTTTAGTGTTTACCAGAGCAGCAACGGTTTGCATAATATAACATGCATCATATAAATTACTGTGAAGATTTCACTTGTGTACTACTTTGTGGCATTTTGGGGAATTAAAGAATTCCCAAAAACAAAGACCTTGTGCTTAACATTTACTTAAATACAAATGGACCTGAGTCTTGTATAGTTTCTGTGTGATTTCGGTCATCACTAGTAAGCAAACTTGTGCGCATGGCTGATGGATTCTTGTGCTTGCTTCATCTCTACTTACAGTAGCTATGCTGGTCATAGAGTCTTTCAGCTCAAGCTTTCCAGGTAAAAAGACTGTTAACCCGGACTAACTAACTTGACAGGTTGACATAATTACAGCCTTGTAATTAAACTAATTTTTTATTTTGACCTGACAGTGTTTTTGTAATGTCAGCAGGTTTGATTCATGGGTGTTTCATCTATTCAAGGCTCTGATTCTCTGTAGACTTTAAATGAAATTTTCATACTCTCAATAGTTGATTAACTACAGAAAGAGATACAAATACAGAAAGAGAATTCATTTATTTAATGATCCATTGTTTAATATAGTAAAAATTATGATGCTGTAAGATTTATGTTAATGCATACAATTTAAAATGACAGCTTGATCATAAATTATGGACAATATAAACATTTAGCTCAAAAGTCATATTAATCTTAAATCTTCACATACCATACCATGCCAAATACCAACATTTCAGTTTTATTTGATTTGATCTTTATAGATGTTTGTTCAGAATAAAATCTATAAGAATTTCTATACATAAAAGGCATTTAGAGGTGATTATTTAGTAAAATATGAAATGTATGGCTTCATATAACAAAAATGAAAGAGACATAGGAGACATACAATTTGAAGAAACACCACATTTGTAATTTACTGTAAAGTTATTAGGAAAGAAAATGCTTATGGTAAGGATTTTAATGATGCAATAATATATGAATTACCTATAATTACACAAAGTCACCTACTTAGCTAATTTATACATCTTACAAAGAGTTTGATATACACTTTTAATCTCTAGAATTTTCCGTTTTGTTTCTGACCTACCCAAAATAAACAATGTAAATCTTAATTTGCATGAACGCTAACAATAATGATGACAGTGATGCCAGTGCTCTGCTGATGATAACGCAAAATAGTAATACAAATTTAACCTCAGATCGATTACAATATTTACCTCCATTTTTAGGAGCACTCTCTGCAGCGTCATGGCCCAATTAGCGGAGGAGATACAGCCAACATTTGAGACCACATTAAAATCCAAAGCTGTGTCTGAAGACGCTAACGTCAAGTTCAGCTGTGTGGTCTCAGGTATCCCATTAAAGCAAGTGAATTCATTGTGGAACAAGTTGTACAAACTTCCTATTCCCCAGTATTTCATTTTAACCGTCACATTTACAGGCCACCCAGTCCCTGAGGTGACGTGGTACAAAGATGATGTACAGCTGGACAGATACTGCAGCCTACCCAAATATGAAATTTCACGTGATGACAAGACACACTCACTCCAAATATATAAGTATGCTGTTTTCTGAGAAACATTTTTCACGTTTTGAATTTTATTTAGTGAAGATTTTACTGTGTGTATTTCTATCTATAGTTGTACTCTGGAGGATGCTGCAATTTACCAAGCATCAGCACAGAACAGTCGAGGCATCGTGTCATGTTCAGGGGTGTTGGAGGTGGGAACAATGAGTGAGTTCAAGATTCATCAGAATTACTTTGCAAAGCTTAAATTGCGAAACGAGACCCGACGTTGTGAGCATGAGGAGCCCCGCAATGCAGGCAAAGAGAATGTCCCAGCAGTCCTCGAAAATGTCAGTGTTAGCAGTCCCGAAAGAGCCCAAAGAAAACGTAGGTCCCCCATGGAGACCAGAGTGGCTGGCAGCCCTTCAGAAGAGAAAGCCATGGAGGTGGATGCTCTCAGTCCAACACCTCCAGTTCAAGAGTCAGCAGCATCTGTTCATGAACTCTCAAACTGTGAAATGATCACAAACAGAGACAAAGACGGCCAGGGGCTAACTTATATCCACGATACCGTACATAATGGCTCCAGCAAACAGACTAATGAGCATTACGTCAAGAAGAAGATCAAAATCTCAACAGATGCAACAGAGACAATAAAGGAAAATAGACAGACTGGAAGAAGGGAAGAAGTAAAGAATGAGAGTGGGGCTTCCGCTAAGAAGATAGACGTACAGAACACTGGCCATCAGATCACCTCCGCGACTGAATATGAAAACAAAATGGACAAACAAATAAGTGAAAAACCATCATTAAAAGTGAACAAAAGTGCCTCAAAAGAATCAAAGACTGCCTCACTGTGTGAATCTAGAAACAACATGGACACAACAGACAGTGTAAAAACTGTAGCACTCACAAACAAACGTGTCTCAGAAGCCTCAAAAAAAGCTCAGGGTGCTCAGATCACATCAGCAATAGAATCTAAAAACAAAATGGACACAACAAACACAAAAGCAACTGAAAAACAGTCAGAGAGAGTGAACAAAGGGGTCTCAGAAAAACCAAAGGGTGCTCAGATCACCTCAGTGACTGAATCAAGAATTAAAATGGACATAAACACTAATAAGAATCAAACATTTTCAGTGAAAGCAAACAAAAGCCATTCAGAAGAATCAGAGAGAGCTCAGGGTGCTCATATTGCTTCAGCGACTGAATCAAGAAACAAAACTGGCGTAACGATCACGAAAACTAATGAAAAACAGCCAGTAAAAGTAAACAAAGGTGCCTTAGAAGAATCAAAGAGAGCGGACCATGCCCCAGTGAATGAATCTAGAAACAAAATGGACATAACAGACACAAAAAAGAATGAAAAACAGTCAGAGAAAATGAATAAAAGTGTTTTGGAAGAATCAAAGAGTGCTCAGTGTGCTCAGATTCCCTCTGTGACTGAACCAAGTAACAAAATGGACTCGAAATATGCACAAAAGAATGAAAAACAGTCAGAGAAAGTGAATAAAAGTGTTTCGGAAGAATCAAAGAGTGCTCAGTGTGCTCAGATTCCCTCTGTGACTGAACCAAGTAACAAAATGGACTCAAAAGATGCAAAAAAGAATGAAAAACAGTCAGAGAAAGTGAATAAAAGTGTTTTGGAAGAATCAAAGAGAGCCCAGGGTGCTCAGATCACTTCAGTAACTGAGTCAAAAATCAAAGTGGACATAACAGACACAAAAAAGAATGATAAACAATTAGAGAAGGCGAAGGAACGTTGCTCAGAATCAAAGAGTCCCTCAAAGCTCATTACATCCCAGAAACGACTGCCACTTAAGTTTTCCATGACAACCCAGATGAACAAGGTGGTTGAGAACACAAAGCTAACTAAATCATCTGACAAAGTGACGTTAAACCTCCAACCTCAAGCTCTAGACACTATCCAGAGCTGTAATCCAAAAGTTGTAGACAACAAGTTCATGGATTTTGATGACCACAGTAAAAAACCTCCAGTAGGTACATGTATGAGGATCTTTCCTCATTCCTGTGGTGGGAATGACGTCATTGTGGACACAGGGGAGAGAAATGCATCTTCATGCTGTCCTAGGAGTTTGGTGAGTGTTTCCTCATGCTCTGGCCGTGACCTCATGCGAGTGTAATGTTCCCAGCAGTAGTGAGACCAGTAACCCCCCCCAAGTCACAATCATAAACTATAAATAGACCCGCAAGCATGACTTTGATGATGTGACAAGACCCATCTTATATGACACACAAATAGGGAAACAGACAATGATAATATTCCCATTACGCACATTGTGGCTCCAGGGCACATGGAAGTATAGAGATCCAACAAATATGCTTGCTGTCCCTAATCACCTGTTGCTACATGACGTTTTAAAAGTAGATACAAATTATAACTTTACTATGCAAGCCGTAAGTGCTGTGGACAGACCAGCTGCTCTCCTTTTAATATCCCACATTCCCCTCTGATCTCATAAAGCCTTAAAATACTCTCTAAATATGGGCAGTGCAACAGCTTCCCCAAGGCAATAGACGCTAAATAAGAAACAAAGATAGACCTAGTCAACTGGAAACAGGTGGCTTCTCATTCTAACTTGTAATCGTGTAATTAGGGAATTCACATTATCTAATGTGGGGTCTGTTAAATCCAGTAATGTTGAATCCACTTGTTTTCTCTTGTTTTTCTTATCTTAGCTAAATGAGAGATAATCAAGTGATAATATTACAGAGGTTCAGCTAACACAATGATCTGTTGATTTTAGATTAATGACTGAAGTGCTAAGTGGCTGAATCTCTCTGCAGATTTATGGTGGTTAGGGATCTGGCATTTGTACAGTGCTGCTGAGCTGAAGCAGTAGATCTGTTTTAAATGCGTGTATAAATACATGATCTTCCCATAAAAAAATATGTTGCTGTCAAATGATTCATCGTGAATCACATCTAAACTACAGGTTTTGTTCACATAATATATATATGTCTGTACTTCATATATTTATAATGAATATTTAAATACACACAGCACACACAAAAAAAGATGTAAACAAAAACAAAATTGTACAATAAAAAACAAATTGTACAATATCAGTCAGTGTGGTCCAATGTTGTTTTGGATCCAATGATTTTTACTGCATGGAAAAAAAATATTCTTCTTTCCTCTTTTGTGTTCTGGGTTTGGAGCAACAATTTTGGTTAAGGATTTGGTTTATAATATTTTGATTATAAACCTTCTGAAAATTATATTTATTTCAGCCTGCAGATGATACTCACATTCAAGCCACAGAGCCACCAATTTCTGGAGATGTTCCTTCTTTTCAGAAGGAAGCGCCCATGGATTTAAAGCAGCAACTCTCATTAATGAATGAGGTCACTGTGAGTGTTACGGAAACACTCAGTTCCTGCCACCTTGCATCACAGGGAAAGAAGCTGAAGACAGGTGATCAGTCTGTCACGTCAACAAAAAGCAGTACACTTGTCACTGAGCCTCAAAACACTCAGCCGAGTGAGAAAATCTCCTCATGTCATATTTCACACATGCATCAAGACGACCAAGTCACTACAGCTATGAGTTCCTCATTAGGAGATGACACATTACCTAACATGAGCAAGAAGGATACCAAAGCTGAAAACCAACTCATCAAAGAGTATGATAAACTAAAAGGTGAAACAAAACTTGCATCTTTTTCTGAAGAAAAGTCAACGGCAAACTCAAATCATTCCACAGATCAAGTTATTGTCAGAGAATTTGTACATTTTCTTGCAACAAACTCAGATGTGGTGCAACCACAGATCATGAATGACTCCCCAATCTCTGATAATCAAATGAAAGATAATAAAGCCCAAGAGCTTCAGAGCACTTCTCTTGAAGCTACAGACAATGTTGCTAAAATGGACATTCAGACACAGTCTAATGAAACCACATCTGAACTACCCAAATCAACTCCTCACGAGATGCAGAGTCACTCTGCAAAAAAAGGCAATGATCATTCTGGCCCCTCTACATTCCTCTCCCAACATTCAAAGGTTACACCCACAGAATTTATCATTCCTACAATATATATAACAGATGTGGACAGCACATCTCAAAATAGCACAGAAACAGAACACACAGGTGCTGTTGAAATCAGAACTGAAATGAACACAGTAACCTCTGACGTGACAAATAACACCATAATCATGCAAGTGCATAAAATATCTCAATGCACAGACACCACAAACAAAACTGTTTTGGAATCTAAAGGTCTAGGTGATGAAAAGTTTGATCATTCTCTGCATTCACAACCCTCTGAAGTCAACAAGCCTGATCAACAGCCACTAACTGACTTTGCTTCATCAGACTTAATTAGACTTAAAGATGTCATTATGCAACGTCACTCAGCTGACAAAAGCATAAAGGCCAATGAAGCTGACTTTGCTGAATTTAGTCATCTTACAAAAGCAGATCTTAATCTGAAAACTGATCCAGACTTCTTCATAAAACAGTTGAAGTTGGCTGCATTAGACCTTGAGAGTTCAAATCTAAATACTACAGACAAGATAAATGCTGCACCACAAATAAATGTGAAAGACAGTGTTAAATATGGTGAGCATGTCAATTCTGCAGTAACAGAGGTCACTACTTGTGAGGTAACAAATCCATCGAAGACCACAGACCAGGTCTTCAACTCTACTGCTGCCCACAGTGAGCTTGCCACCAAGACCGATCAAAAGACTACATTAAACAGAACTAAAACAGTGAAGAGTCTTAAAGAAGCAAATGGAGATTCATATCAGGGGGACAATTTTCCTTTGAAAACACAACCTGCATCTCTATTACAATCGGTCAGTAACTCACCATTGAAAACATCATTGGATACGCACTCCCCTCGTCTCACCCGGAGGATTGTCCAGGCTGACCAACACGAAGGAAATGATAATGTTAAGCCCACATCAACAGAGAAAGGCAAAGAAAACCAATTCAAAGGTAAAGACAGCGAGAAATGGAGACTGAATGCACATTATTTTAAAATTTACAATGTTAACAAGTATTTCACAAAAGCTGCTCTTCCAGCAAAGCTATTGCATTTTATGCATTCCCAAGGAATCTTACACTTATAGCCTTTGGTGTTGCTAGTACCCACTGTGTATCTCACCATTTTGTTTGTCCCTCTTTCTCTTCTTTTCTCTCTCCCTCCCTTTCAATTATCTGCAGTCCCACAGGTTATCCGTAAAATCAGACCAGAGGTGTTTGATGCCTCTGGACATCTAAAACTCTGGTGTCAGTTTTTCAACATAATAAGTGACTCAATCATAAAATGGTACAAGGATGAAGTGGAAATTGCTGATATAAAGAGAAGGTACAAACTCCTTTAACTTTTACTGACCTCTAGGTGGTGTTCATTGGCCAATATATTACCGTTTATACTATGGATATAAAATAATGCCATAAAAACTTGCACGTGACGAGTACGTGTTTTGCAAATGTACATAAGATTGCAAGCTTACATTAAATTTGCAAGCGCAAGAAAAGATTTGTAATGGTGCAAATAGAGATTCGAGCGTAAGGAACACAAAATTTGCAGTATTTTGCAAGTGCAATATTGCATTTTCATCCGTGACCATTATTTGTGAAAATGACATCTCCCAATGTTCAATGCACTGTCGTTGCGTCATCGAACTTTAGCCTTTGTTATTGTTTTGAAAATGGGACCCCTAGTGGTGTAAACTTACATATTGTGCCTTTAAGATTGCAAGAAACTTTAAAGTACTGACTGATGAATTACGACAACTGGTTGTTCAAACAATAGACATACAAAATACAATATAAATATTCATATATGTCTATGGTTCAAACGACAAGCGTGGTGCCTATTGTGTATTATAAGCTGTGCATGCTGATGGTATTTTGTTTTGTTGTCTTTTCTAGTGCAGGAGATGAGACTCAAGTGTGCTTGGCTATTATACAGATGTCCAAAAGAGACTGTGGTGTTTACAGATGCACCATTACCAATGAATATGGCAAAGACTCCACAGAGTATCTTCTTAGCACAGAGTGTAAATCGTTTTCCATGCTATCTTTCTAACATGTTCCTTTGTGTGAACTGTCTATATGTTAGGACTATTAAACAATTTGCTTTTAGATAATTTATTGTTACAGAGTTTTGTGTTGTCTCTTGCATCTGTTGACAGTTCTGTCCAATATGTTCCAGCGTGAGGAGCTCCTGGAAGGTAAAATAAACAGCAGCTGTATAGTTTACCCCTCATCAACTACACTTAAATCTCTTTGCCTTTACAATTTCTCTCTCACTTTTATAGTTGGGGAAGAGATTGAGATGACTCCTCTGATCTTCGGTAAAGGTCTTGCTGATGCAGGCTGCTGGGGCTCAAAGTTTTACGGCCGTGTGACAACAGAAGAAGCTCATGTCGGACTGGGATGTGAGCACAAAACCAGACGACTGAAAGTGATCTATGGATTAGATCCTGTGTTTGAGTCAGGCAGCTCATGTTTTATGAAAGTGCGAAGCCCTATTGCATATGAGAGCAGAGAGGACACTGTCTTAGCTGAAAGGAACCTTCAGATCACAAAACAGGTGACAGATATTTCAAGTTCTTTAAATGTATGGATAAATTTATAGCATTTCTAAAAGATAAGTTTTATCGTTTATCCCTCACAATTTGATAGGACTGTAGAATTCAGAACATGGCTAGAGAATACTTCAAGATCTTTGCTGCAGAGACAAGAGTGATAGAGAGCTTTGGTGCATCACTAGAGTAAGTTCAGATTTTGTTTCTCCTTCTTAGTTAAGATTTTAGTTTTATATAAAGGTCAAAGAGCATATGAGAATGCTAGCTTATCCCACATGCGTTGTCACTACTGTGTATATTTTCAGGGTAATCCCTCTATACTTCATGTACTTGCCAGCGAGCAGTATTCCTCATGCAACAGTGGAAGCAGAGCTTAAGGGTGTCTATTTGCGTTATTGTGGACTGGATCGCACCGGGTCACTGGTATTGAATGAGAGATTAGAAGTGGCACAGAAGTGTTCTTGTCTCCAGCACTGGATCTACCAGTGGACAAATGGAAATGTGCTGTTTTCCAGACTTGAGGGTAAATTAAAATTAAATATATCCAAATCAAATTCTGCATGTATTTTTGAACTCTGATTCTATTGTTTTTCTTTCATGTTGCAGGAGTTGATACAGTACTGACAAATATTGGAATAGCAGTCAGGTCAAAGGGGTGGGTACCTGTTAATAATTTTCAAACAATTCATTCATGCTTTTTGATGGTGATATTCATTGTAATTACACATGGGAATGACACTGCTTTCAAAAGTTTGTCGTCAGTGAGATTTGTCTATTTACACTCTATTAAAGATTCCTGAAAAATGTTTGTATCAGGGTTTCCATAAATATATTAAAGGGTAACTCCACCCCAAAATGAAAATTTTGTCATTAATCACTTACATCCGTGTCATCCCAGACCAGTAGAAGCTTAGTTTGTCTTCAGAACACAATTTAAGATATTTTGGATGAAAACTGAAAGGCTTGTGACAATTGACCTTTTGCAAAAACGGCCATTGTCCAATCACACATCCTAGCAATGGTTACTAAGTAAGCAAGGTCCGTCAAGCTGCAGGTTTAAACTTAAACTTAATTTTAGCCAGCTTGCTAGCTAGCAACTTCACGTTAGCTCTCTAAAGTTATATTTCGTCAGTTCACCTCGCATTCTAACAGGCAATTTGGTCCACAAGGCTGTCTTCATTGCACTTTAGGTAGCCTAAACCGGTCGTGGGGTTTCTCCGTTTTCCCCATTGACCGGTACGCTTTGGCCTCTACAGTCGTGGTGTTCCCATTATATAATATTTTGAGATTATGTATATAGCCCTCCATTGCATATTGCAACCCCTTTTGCCTCGACCTGGAGGATATTAAGCGTATGTTACTCCAATAGGAGTCACTGACACCGACAGGTACACCTCTCCCCACCATGTTTTCTACTACTGTCTATGGTTGACAGTCTGTCATTGTCGGTTAAGCTTGACGGGCTAGCAACAGTAACTAAGGAGGGCATGGCTTTTGCGAAAGGTCAATTGACTGACCCATGATTCTTGTGGCACGGCTGACACAGAAGAGTGTAACCTGTTTGCATTGAGATATTCTCCAAAATGGTGCTACTGTAATGCTACAGTGAACGACTGATTGCTTTCATACTTTTCTGGACCTTGACAGTGTAATTAACTTGGCAGTCCATGGCACAGTCACAAGACTCCCGGTTTTCATCTAAAATATCTTAACATGTGTTTTTTAAAAACAAACAAAGCTTTTACGGGTTTGTAATGACATGGGGGTAAGTGACTAATGACAAAATTTTTATTTTGGGGTGGAGCAACCCTTTGAGCAACAAAGTCATTGTCATAAACATTGAATGTTATTCAATGGATTCCACCTCATTATATTGATTTTTGAAGGATCATATGACACTGAAGGCTGGAGTAATAGCTGCTGAAAATTCAGCTTTGCCTTCACAAAAATGTATTACATTTTAAAATGTTCAAATGTAAAATTTTAAAAAGACTTGTTAGTGATAATATAGTAATAATAATCTGTAAATTCATGATGATTTTTTTTTTCTTCTGATGCAGGTATCAGGGGTTTCCTTGTGAGGCTAATCCAAAGGTTTTTGAGCAGTTTCAGATTCAGCATCAGTGCAATTACTTTTGTGGTCTCTTAAACCTTAAACCACTCAAAGCTCCAGAAACACTCCAGACTTCAGCCAGACCCAAGAGCTCAAGCAGCCCGCTACTACAACAAAAAACAGCAGCCGGCTCCTCCAGTCCCCAGACCCCACGGAAGGCCACAAAGAGCCCCAAAGTGTCCCGCAAGCTTAACTCACAGACATCCACCTAACTCAAATTAAATTAGACAGTATACATAGAGAAAAACTAAAGGAAAAAGAGAGGTGTGTCTGTTATTGAATTGGAATGTCCATCACTGATCTGCAGTTAAGATGCAGCTGCACTTACTAACCCAATGTAAGTAAAAACAACATTCTTTTGATAAATGCAACATTTGAATTGAAATATGTAAATCCAGAATCATTGCCTAATCTTCTGTTTCAGTGCTCTTTACAGAATCTGTTCTGTAATCCTTTTTGAAAGGGCATTGTAAAAATGTGTGCGTTAATGTCAAGTGGAGCTGTAGCACTATAAACTTTATATTACCTTTTTATTTCTAAAGGAATTATGGTGCTGTTGAATGATTAGTGTTTTTTTAATAGTAATTAAAGTATGAATTTAGCTCATTATAAATGAGTTTGTGTGTGAGATCATATTTCCATTTGGTTGTGGATTAACACGCATAATAGATATCTGGAAAATGTCACATAAATTATAATAAGTAATTTTTTAGAAGCACTGCAAGCTATTGAAAACTGTCCATTAAAATGTTAGTTTTTCATTCACAGAAGACGTTTCATCTGCATATGTGTTTTTCTCAACAACAAGGGAGAGTTTTAAATGGGTTTTGCTTAACATAAATGAGAGACTATTTATGACTGACCTGAGCTTGATAAGAGACGCATAATGGAAATGCAGAAACAAATGATAGCAGTTTTTAAAATAATTTCATGATTTTCAAAGCTTTTAAATTGAACAATCAAATTGGATTAAGTGAATTAATCTGCTCTATTTCACCACTGCTCTATTTCACTTGTTTATGAGACAAGCTTGTTTACAATAGTATTGTCTGTAGTACAGCTATTATTATTTTATCTCCCCTTGACTATTGTAATTTTTGCTTAATACTTACAATTTCATTAGTTCACATTTCCTCATTAATATTTAAATAGAAAGAGCGTGTTTGGCATGCTGTCCGGGGAGAGGGCCGGACTCCAAGCCCTAGGAATTTTAACCCCAAGTCAGAGGTGACGGTGGCATGGAACCAAAACTCCAACTGTAAGGAACGGAGAAAAAAAACCTTGGGAGAACCCAGGCTCAGTTGGTGCCACTTCTCCTCTGGTCAGACACCCGGCACCTAATTTCAAAATAAGTGCCTGTTAGATAGTGTAAAGGACTTATGAGTGCGGGTGCATTAGGTTCCAGTTATCTATCCGTAGAGCTAGACCCGGTGAATCTGTGAAGATCGTCTCTTGCGCCGGAACGCTTTTGATCTGGAATAGAGACAGACAGATATTAGCATAGGTGGTCTAGGACAAGAGGCGGGGAAAGGGGTGGTGGAGGGATGCAAAGAACGAGATGCTTTCGAAATTTGTTTATATCTAAACACCATTTATATAAATTTATATAAGCCAGGACTTGACCTTTGCTAATTTAGGACATTTAAGAATTTTTAGAAATATGTCTTAAAAAATGCAATCTGTGAGCATTTTAAGACCAAACAATAATGATGTATTTTAAGATATCTCAGTGCAAGCTTTTTACAGTTTAGACAGCTCTTAACATTTATTTTAATCTAGGGCTAGTCTTAAACCCTGTTCGGGAAACTGCCCCTAAATGTTTTAGACCAGTTGCATTCAATGGATTTTAAGTACTTTTGCTTCATTTTTACATAAGTACCACATTAATTGAAAAATAGCATAAAATATGTTTCGTTAATTTTTAATTTAGAGGATGTGTTTAGTATCATTTACCTTCATAATACCTATGTATATAAATATACAGGTCCTTTTCAAAAAATTTGCATATTGTGATAAAGTTCATTATTTTCTGTAATGTACTGATAAACATT
>JAUMHI010000043.1:9891684-9906307 GCA_032359435.1 Enteromius unitaeniatus | reverse complement strand
CCATTAAGTAGGAGGCATGGCATGGGCAGACACTGGCATGATGGTAGGCACCTCTGGAGGCACTGGAGCAGACTCATCGATAAATGAGGCCTCAGGAGCAGACTTGTGGACAGGAGAGGCCTCAGGAGCAGACTTGTGGACAGGACCTCTATGATGCCAGGGCTTGAGAGCGCTAACGTCACCAGCTCTCGCTGACATTAGAGGTGTGCCCAACACACTGGCAGTCAGTCTCCTCAGTCTTGGTGTGGGCAGACAGTGGCATGATGGTAGGAATAATATTAGTGACCTCTGGCTTGGTAGACATGTTATCAGATTTTGATGTGGTGGTAAATGAAACTGTAGAAAATGGAGACTTATCTGGTATGATGTGAGCAGGTCCTGGAGATGTGAATAGTTATGGGTGTAGCAGGCATGGCGTGACCAGACTTTGGCGTAGCAGGCTTAGCGTGAACAGGCTTTAGAATAGCAGGCATGCTGTGAATAGTGGTTACTGCAGGATTGCAGGGTCCCTCATCTGCAACTCCCAGAGTAATTGCGGGTATTGAGTGTGAAATGTCCTTGTCCAAAACAAAATTAAAAATGTCTTTAAGAAAAGTTTAATTGAAGTCCACCAAATGACACAACTTACAAAAGTCCTGCACATAATCCTCAAGGGCCCACTCTCCTTGGCGAACTAGGCAATCAGCTGGGTGCATCTTTCCAGGTTGTGTAAAAAGCCGCTGGATCTGTAACAAGAGCCAGACTCAGCAGAGCCACACCAAAACAATACTTCAAGACCTTCTGTTTGGCAGGCCTCCACTTAAATGACTGCCAAACAGGAAGCCACCAGAGAGGAAGCAAAGGAAGTTGAGACAGTCAGTGCAGAGGTGAGAGCTCCCTCTGCTGGCTTGGCCCATTTTTAATTCAACATCATTATTTAATTTATTGCAAATGTATCGGTGTTTAAAATATGTGCACTGTGATGACAAAGCAACACACAGGTTAAAGACCTCCTGGGTCAACCTGTGGAGCTTCTTGCAGACCTCACAAAAGTGTTTCCCGCTGAGCCACCGTGCCAGCCCCATTAATGGCTATTATTCCAGAGCACTGAACTAAAACAAAATGAATGATGTGATAAAAGTAGCTTCTTTCTTAAAAGGTTGAGTTATCAATTACATTTAATTGATGCAGCTTTCTAAAGTGTCAAGTGTATTGTGTGACATCTTTCTGCTTTGTAGATCAGAACCTTTCATGTTAGTAGTCACACATTTTTTTCCCATTTAGCTGTCTAAAAGCATTTCTCTGAAAATGATGTGATCTGCCTCTGTTGCTGCAATTTATCCTGTCAAAACACAGGACACATATTCTGTCCCTGGCATCTTATTAAAAAAGTTCAAACACTAATGCAAAGTGATAATTAAATTGTGTTTATCACATTCAGTGTCACAAAACGTGAATCATTCTGCATTCTGCTTTCACACTTTCAAAGTTGTGTAAATGACAGGGGTGAGAGTCAGGACAGGTTGAGGTTTACACTCTCTCTGCACTTTACTTACTACAGCTTAGTTCTTATGTGGGTTATTATAAAGAAAGTTGTGAATCAGGGGAAGGTTAGCACCTTTAAATTCTCAGCATTAATCAGGCTTCATCTGCCTCAACACATCTGAGTTTTACGGCATGCCGTGTCCCTTGTGAGTCACTGGCCCATTTGTTTCAGACTGCAGAGACTCGAAAGCTTGTTCACTGCAGTCACACCATTAGGGCCTCAGGATGTCGGACCACAGGGAAAGGAGGTGTCACTAGTGGTAATGGATTGCATTTTCACCTTCAGCCCTTCGTAAGTTCATTCCATGTCCTCACCCCTCCTGGAAACTGTGAAGGAACATCCCCCCCCCACCCACCCACCCACCCACCACAAGGGAAAACGCATTGATTTCCAGAGAGGAGAAAAACAAGTTGAGGACAAGCTAATACAAATCCTTCTTTTCTGAAAGTTGCTTTCTTTGTGTAATGTTTGAGCAATAATTATTCTGAGAGTAAGTCATGCTACTGACTCGAAATGAACATTACGCTAAAAACAAAAGCAAATAAGGAATGCAAAGCATAACATGATTTATAGCATAATTTAGTCGATTTCATAATATCATAACTGGCAAGTGCTGGCAATTTACTGTGTGATTTAACTCATAAAACATGACCTTTGAACCTGGCCTTTTTGTATTTACCAAACATATCAATGCCAGTAAACAAATATCTTTTGAAGTTCTAAATTAAAAAAAAAGGTCATTAGTGAATGTTCTACAAGAAAATATTATTTAAGGTTACATTGTAATTACAAACTTAAGTAATGACTAGCATTAATTATTAACAGGCACACTAATGGGGCTAGGGTCGGTTCAGGAGGCTTTCACGTAACATGTAACTTATAAAATACAACAATTGTTTGTATTTAAAGTATCACATGAACTCATGCAAAAACAACAAATACAGCAGGTCCATTTAATTATTAATTAATTATTAATATATTAAATGATCATTTCTCTTTGTCATTGTTTTGGAGAAATTAAACACGCTGAAAATATAGAGTTAATAATAAGAGTAATAAATAAAAAAACAAAGCTGGATACATTTTCCTTTTTTTATTTTTGATTACTCAGTATGGCATTGTTAATGCATGTGAAAGCCAAATGTGACAGCATTTCCTCCGCTAGAGCAGCATGTGATGTGAGTGTTGTCCATGGTGCTGAACTGAGTGCTAGAGTTCAGAGAAATTTGACTCTGCAAAATGTTGGACCGCGTTAAGCAAGTAATAATTACTTTTCCATAGGTTCCCTTGTATTCTTAACACGCGCCTCATTTGCAGTGATCGACAGCGTCGCGCATAACTGTTAGTGCTCGCTGGACCTGAATGAAACGCAATAAGTCATTATTCCACGAGCCCTCCCATCCGCGCCATATAAAACCAACATCTGACGCCTCCAGTCGTAATAGATATACGCGCGTTGAGAGAGAGAGAGAGAGACAGCCACCAAGAGCGTTTAGAAATGTCCAGTTTAAGTGTAGCCAGTTTTTGTCACTGTGGATTCTTCACATACCTTGTGCTGTTCTCTTTTTGCATTTCAATAGCGTCCTCGGTGAGCCTTGACTTGACTGAACTAAGAAACAAAGTTGCAAAGATCAAAGTTAACCCGAGAGGAAATTTATGGGCAACAGGTGAGACGCATACACGATTTATTATTGTGCTGCATGTAACGTGACTTCTACCTAGAACTGAAATGTGATTTGGCACTTAAGGTCATTTTATGGGGAAGAAAAGTGTTGTGGACAGCGAACAGGATGACTCCACGGTGGAAGCCATCGAGGCTGTACTGAATCCCCAGCAGGTCGAGCCCGCGGACATCTACCAGGAGATGCTGAGGATCGCCCTTCAAACACACCGCGACTCTCAGGAGACCCGCCCTAAAGTTCCGGTAAAGAACCGAGTCTGCATTTTCTGTTCTTTCTGTAGTCATTTATAGCCTGGTCTGAAATTAACACTAGAGAGTATGTTCTTCGGTGTAAATACTTTTAATAACGTGATTTGAATGAATTTGTTTGACTTAAAATATTATTAGCGCAACTCTGTATTTTTATCAACCAAGTATAGCCTAATCTAACAACATAACATAATCAACGATTCAATATAATCTACAATTGATTTATATGGACTGTTTTTGGTCGTTCTAGGAGACTGCAATATTAATGAAGATATTAGGCAGCTACATCCAAGACAACAAAAAATGATGACTGCCATCGACTGAGATCTTCAAAATGTTTAATTCACATGGGATTTGTAATTGCTTTTTCATCAGCTGTAATTTGTTTCTTAACTAAACCTATTAACCACCTCCATGTTCACAAGAAATGCAACAAGTTATACTTGTATATTTATTTTTAGAAGATGTCCAGAATTGTATTTTTTTTTCAATAATTTGTATTAAATAAAGACCAAATTAGTGAAGTCGGTTGCTCCTGCATGCAACTACAATGTTAAAAGTGTCATAATTTTTTTATCTATATTTCTACACTCAGTGGAAGATTGTTTTTTAACCCAATAGCAGGTGAGCGGATTTTGAACTCCTTTCAGTGCTTGATGGGATATCATCAAAATTAGCTTTCAGGCGGTGACCATAAACTCTTTATGAAAACGTGACACTTTACACACTATAATATATTGTATTTATAAGAAAACATCAGAAGGAAACACAGATGGGAAAAGCAAAACAACATAAACTAAAAAGTAAACCCGACATATTGTTTTTGAGCAAATTTTCATTTTTACAAACACAGAACAGCAAACAAGACAAATACGACAAACCTCAGCAAGACACTCAACTGGGCAGAAGATCACTTAACATTGATTTCAAACAAATTTCGACAAGTTACAACAGTTACCGTGACAAACCATGAAAATGCAAATTTCCAAAAACTTAAATAAATGACACAGACTTTAAATAACAGTGTAATAAATTGATTAAATTATATAAATGAATTACATTAGCTGAGACAATACAAGCAACAACAACTGTTTTACTTGACCTGGCCTTGTTCTCTATTTAGTCAACACAACACTATATTCTTGTGTTTCCTTCATATAGCCAATGTAAATAATGATTCATTTTGAACTAGTTCTCTTTGACCTTTAAACTAAAGAGAGGTGATGTTTGTAAATGCTGTGCAAGAAGCCTGAATGATTTAATTATTTATTGATTTTATTTACAATAATAATTAACAAGTCCTTCTCTTCTGCTTTCAATCAACAGGCTACAGCATGTATATACGACTATGACGAGACTATGAGTCATACGAGTGACTATATACGAGTATTTAAACACACATCACTTTCATCAACCTTTACAACCCACAACTATTTATTTAGCACAGGAGGGGGGGGGTTGTCAGTTTTTTCCCGAGTCTTCAGAATTGACGCTTTCATACACAAGGTGAATCAAATTTGAAGGAACACAGAGTGCTGCAGTTCCTTAAGACCAGTAGACGTTGTCTGAAACACGCTCAGAAAACAAACAGCGCCGCTCGCGATATCGAGGTCAGTGGCACACGTGACTGGCGCTGTCCAGTTGGATGCTCTGTTGACTAGAGGAGCCTGACAATCGCACGATATGCATCTGCTATTAACGTGAATCCCTCTCCTTGGATCAAAATATATATCGTAGCCTCAGCGTGATCATGGGACAGTGTGGTGTTATTTCCTCGAAGACGGTCTTGGTCTTCCTGAATTTGATTTTTTGGGTAAGTTGGCTGCAGTATGAAAGCTGGGATGGATGCAGGGGTTAGCGGCATTATGGCATAGCTCTGCAGGGATGCACGAGCTACAGTTTACACGTATATCGACAAGCTTTTAATAAATATAAATGTAATATGATTTTGACTGAATGCATCACTGAATTGATCCAAGTGCGGCATTGCACATTGGTTTTGTCTATTTTGTTCCCATGTGTCACGTCTGAGCAATAGCTACCATAGGCTATTTGGTTAAAGTAGGGAATGTCAAATCGTGTTGGCTAATACTCAACTTATATAGGCCTAACGAAAACGCTGTTTTTAGCTTTGCATACCCTGCATGTAATATAAGGTACATATATCTATCCATAAAATAAGAATTACAATAGAGAAAGAAAAGCAAGACTTTTTTGTTCAATATCGTTATATAGGTCTGTTTTTTTGCAGAGCCTGTATAATAGTAACACTTTTGGATTTTGTTCTGAATATTTTTTCTGGGCCTTGTTTCATATATTCATATATGTTTCATATATTTGATGCTATTGTCTCCATCAACAACATTACGATATTAGCAGTCATATTAACAGCATATGCATAGGCTATAAACACACACACACACACACACATATATATATAATGAAACTGTAAGTATACAGTTTTTGTAGCCATATTATTTAAATAATTGTAACAGTAGCTTGTGATAATTAGTAAAATGTTAATAGTCATCAATATACAGCCTAAAACATTATGGTCATATCATAATACATGGGTTTTAATTTTGGTAATTATAATAAAACTAAGGAAACACTTGTAAAGAATGTCAATGAAATACATTTTAAAATCCTAACTTATTCCACATTTTGTAAGAACGAGAAATAAAAATGCTTAATGCAATGTTTTATTTGACATATTCAATACAAATACAATCATAAAAAATACAAAAGAGTTTTTTTTAAATAATACATTTCAATAGATAATATTAATAATAATGGTAATATGTTATACGGCTAATGGGAGTAAAGCGTTTTTGCAATTTCACAACAACTAACAATATTTCTGTTGCATTCTTTCCAGGCTGCCGCAGGTATACTGTGCTACATTGGGGCCTACGTTTTCATCACGTATGATGATTATGATCATTTCTTTGAGGATATCTACACCTTCATCCCAGCTATGGTGATAATTGCTGTGGGCACGCTTTTGTTTGTCATTGGTTTCATCGGATGCTGTGCCACCATTCGAGAAAGCCGTTGTGGCCTGGTGACGGTAAACTAGAATCTAATATCGTCAATTTTCACATACATAGCTTTGATGATTTTTCATTTAGCATCTTTCCTGATTGTTCTTGTCCGATTATACTGCAGTTCTCAGCAGTGCTGCTACTGGTGTTTGCCACAGAGGTTGTCGTAGTGGTGCTAGGCTATATTTACAGAGCCAAGGTAGGGAATAATTAAATAACATGTACATGTGCTTGAAAGAGGTTAATAATTGTCATTGATAAAACATTGACACGTCTTTTCTTTTTCTTTGAAAGGTCGAGGCTGTAGTGAATCACTCTATTCAGAAAGTATATAATGAATATAAAGGCACTAACACAGATGCTCCCAGCAGGGCCATCGACTATGTCCAGAAACAGGTAAGACCATCAGTTACTTTTTTTTCATTATTGTCTTTACACCTCTCTTCTCACGATCTTTCACTTTTAGCTCCACTGTTGTGGCATTCATAACTACTCTGATTGGATGAATACTCACTGGTTTATTGAGTCCAAAAACAACAGCGTTCCAGTGAGCTGCTGCAAGCCCAGTATCAGTAATTGCACTGGGACCTTAATGAGACCAGGAGACCTTTACCCAGAGGTAATAGCCTCGAACACATTCTTCAGACCTGCAGTCCAAGACTATTAAACGATGGTCTAACTGAACTTCTTGTTACAGGGCTGTGAAGTTCTTGTAGTAAAGAAACTCAAGGACATTATGCTGTACGTCATACTGGCAGCATTAACGTTCGCTGCCATACAGGTAATAGTCCATTGCTTTTTTTGTACAGTCAAATGAAGCAGTCATTTTGACACTTCAGCAGTGGTCTGTGTGATTTCAGTGTGAAATAAAAGAACCAGCACATAAAATGTTTTACTTTATTTGGCTACTCACCAAATAAAGAAACACATGAAATACACTAAATATTCATTTGAATTGTAATTATTTTTGTTTCTTACCTTGATATTAGATTAAAGTTCCTGCTTAGAAATTACTAGTCCATTACAATACAAAACAATCAGCCTTGCAGCATAGGTAACAGGGACGCTAGATACCGCCACTTGCAGATTTGTATGAGGCCCGTGAGTTTGCGAGACATGAAAGTAGAAAACATTATAACAGAGAACTGAAACTTTGGACACTATTTTTTCAAGAGACCAGAAAAACAGTCTAAAATCTATGCTCAGACAACGGTGATTATTATTCTGCGTTCCAGACGAAGTGTGTGAATACTTGAATTGATTTTCCCACTTACAAACATTGTATGTTGAATTTCATTAGAAGAAGTGCTCTCTGCAGAGCCAGTGAGAAAGTCCTTACTGCTGAACACTAGGGGGCAAGGTTGGATCCAGATTCAACTCCTCCCACCACACATACACTACCGTTCAAAAGTTTTAGAAGTTTTAGTAAGATATTTAATGGTTTTTAAAGATGTTTCTTCTGCTCATCAAGGCTGCATTTATTAGATTAAAAATCCAGAAAAACTGTAATGTTGTGAAATAGTATTTCCATTTAAAATAACTGTTTTCTGTGTGAATATATTTAAAATGTAATTTATTCCTGTGTTACAAAGCATCATTACTCCAGTCTTCAGTGTCACATGATCCTTTCAGAAATCATTCTAATCTGCTGATTTTTTATTATCAGTGTTGGAAACAGTTGAGCTGCTTAATAGTTTTTTTTAGGATCCTTTGATCAGTAAAATATTAAAAAGAGAAGCATTTATTTTAAATGGATAATAATGTTCAAAACTACTGTTACAGTGGTTTACTGTTTCACTACTGTCCAAAAGATTGGGATCAGTACATTTGTATATTTACCTCTTATAAATGATATAATGAATAAAATGAATACTTTTATTAACCAAGGATCTATTAAATAAACAAAAAAGTCACAGCATAGATTTACATTTTAGAAATGTTTTATATTTGGTAAAAAATTATGTTGTTTTTTACTGGTTATTACTTGTTATTCAAATGTTTCCAACATTGACAATTCTAGTAATAAATCAGCATATTAGAATGATTTCATCTTTAACATCTTTAAAAACCATTAAATATCTTACTATTCTAAAACTTTTGAACGGTAGTATATGTCTAAACCTACCTGTCTTCACCCCCTGTTCCCTAAACTCACTCATCTCCACCACCTACATATGGAGCCAACCTTGATCAACCCCTGGATCTTATGTTCTGCAGTGAGAGGCTACTGGAGTCAATGGATGGAGCTTGGCCTCCAGCTGCCACTCTATTATAAGTGCTATTGCTGGCACTTGAAGGTCCGACTCTTACCCTGTTCCTAAACATGACTAGGTCAAGCTTCACCCATTGGGTGTGCATTTGGCCCATTATTTGGATCTGTAGTGAGCAGGACCCATCTAATTACAAGCTCATTCACAGATATGCAGCACAAGATGGCGCTATTACTCTCAGTGTATCTCAGTGTGTGGCGCTTTCTTTAAAAAATGTACCATTTTAACTGCAGGGTATATAACACAGGAATATAGAGTTTGTAATCTTATATCAAAAGCTGTGCTCATTAGCATCTTAGAAATGATGTCAAATGACCCTTCTTACCAATCCATTAATTATTAGGAGGTATAGGAATATAGAGGGTGTGTCTCAATCACAAAATAATTACAGTGGACTTGAATGTTTGCTCCTTAAAAAATCCTGCAATGCACTGCGAAAACCAGGGAGAATTGTATCAGAAAATATATGCAGTATTAATTCACATTAAACAGTATTAAAAATGCAAAATCGTGCTGTTGTTGATAAATGATATGAACTATATATATATATATTACCATCCTGATGTTAACAAATAATGCAGAATATTTAAAATATGTTCTCATTATATTTCCAGAGATTATTCTTAGTGTAATTGTAAGTTTTGGTGATTGTGTCCTGTTCTCTGCACAGATGCTTGGGCTGCTGTGTGCGTGTGTGGTCCTTTGCCGTAGAGGTCACGACCCTGCCTATGAACTGCTTGTCAGCACGGGTATAGATGCCTGAGTGGTACTGCATGGCATCATGGGAACGGCTGGTCCTCCCAGCCAGTGTACTGTACATATTTAAACTGAACCAAGCTACCACTTTTCTACACAAGTATTAAAACCATTATCTTTGTTAGACATCGAATTAAAGCTTTTGACAGCTTGAATAGCTTTAGTTGTGAAGAAAGTGTTCCTAGAAGTATTGAATTGTTTCTTTATGTACAGCACTACTGATTTTTGCTAGAGTCTGATGAGCAGAAAAGAATCATTCAGTTGTTTATTATATTGTAAATATTTTACACTAATTGATTTCATGGGTCATGGTAATGCAATATTGTGTGTTATTAAGTGATTGTTAGGCCAAAGACCGAAGTCACTGGTTGACATAGTGCAGATATTTCCCTTATTTACAGTAGGCCTATGTGTTATAGAAGTAATACTGAGTTATAATGAAGAAGAAAGATTGTTTTAAATTTAAATTATTTTCTGACAGATTTACTTGTTTGTCATTTTGAGCTCAAAATATTGCTACAAAGGGTTTAAACTAAATCAGTACTTTATTGAAGTGAATTACACGTCAGTCCAGTTTTGGGCTTAAAACAATCAAATATTAAAACAATCAAAAAATCAATGTAAGTCTAACAAATTAATTTATTGTATTTTATTGTATACATTTTCTGTAAAATTCTGTAAAATCGGTTTATTATTAAAAAAAACATTTTTCCTGGGACCAGGGGGAAATGATTTAAAAAAAACTTGCATGTAACACTTTCACATGGAAGTGTTGCTTTTAGAAGGTCACTGACATAAATACTCAAACTTTTCACTCTAGCATGAAAACACTCATATTTTCACATTATTTGATAAATTCATGCTTTTCATTTGTCCCAGCAGAAGTATAACAATTACTAATGCAAAGTACCTAATGTAATGTATGTTGATTTGAGTGAGTTCAATAAATCACATCAATAAAAAGGTTCCATCGAGTGATTGCTTTTTTATGTATTATATTGCACATTCAAATTTTATGTTTTATTTATTTATTTTAAGCTCTGTTCATTCAAACATTATAGGATTATAGGAGGCAACCCTAAAAGAGAGTCCAGTAAACAAAGCAATGAGTCAGGCGATCAACAAACAGAGTCCAGGGGGAAGAAACGAGAGTCGTAGTCCAAAAGGCAATCGAGGTCAGCAACAGGAATCCAGGTAAACAATGCACATACAATAGACAGGGGAAACCGCTTACAAAGGTGGTGAGAACACACACGCAATGATGAGCGGGGAACACTGGGAATTCGGGGGTATATATATGCAGGGGTTAATGACATGAGAGGGGTGGAGAACATATCAGTTACTAGGGCAACACATGAGGTGGGTGGAGACAGGGAGCACAGGTGACAGAACACACATGGAGTGGAAAAATACAGACATACAACAAGGAGGCTGGAAGTGCCATCCACTAAGTTAGACTGGCACTTCCAGCAGATCATCACACAGTCTTACATACTTTATTATTTTTTATTTATTACATTTTATTAAAATGACCAGTGTGTTTATATAAACTGAAGGATAATGCTACTGCTATGCAGTGATGTTGCAACCTGTCACAGGTATTTATTGAAAAACTGACCATAAGCAGTAAAAAAAGCATTACCAACAAGTTATATTGCATTTCAAATCCTTTTGAAGCCATGCAATGTCTTTATGCGAAAAAGAGAGTGAAATACAAAGTTTTTTTTACATAAACACATAGTTATATTGTAGTTTAAAAAAATATAAAAAATGATTAACTGGTGTTTGTCTTTAGAACACACAATAGCCTTTATTTAATAACAATCTCCATTTAAATAATTTTAAATACAAACTAAACATACAGCAATGGAAAAAAAGTCACCTACATCTTGGATGGCCTAAGGGTCAGTAAAGAAACAGCAACTTTTAATTTGTGAGTGAATTATTCCTTTAAATCCCCTGTTGACAAACATTACATCTGTAATATTAAACTTTGTTTAATGAACTAAACAACACTGTAAAAAGATTTGCTGTAATTGTGTATTATATATTTATCAAAACTATTGGCAACAGTTTTGATAATAGATTTGTAGAAATTCAGTCTACAGTTAAGTATAAAGATTTATTCAGCCGTACCTGACTAATTTAAACTTACCTGACGACTTAACTTTACGTCATATACTCACGATTTTTCAGATATATAACCCATAAAACACTTTCTAAATATGTAGCATGATTTTCATGAATATGTTACACGATTTTACTCTAAAAATAAACATTTTTAGTAGGACTTACCTGAGGCATGAAGATAGTGGTGCTGTTTCTCCAATGAAGTTACTTGGGTGTGTGCACATGCAGAATGAAGTCTGTGTTGGCTGGATTTGTTTTTATTAGTTTATTTGGATTTGAAAATAACCATTCGTTAATGTATTTAACAAATATTATGCAGACTTAATATAATATGTCTTCCTAACTAAGCCCAAGCAATAAAATTAGTTCAACTTAAATATTTTTGTACTTCCAACATTTTGTTATTTTTTACAGTGAGGGGAAAACAATAACTATTCTAATTTATTTTAACTATTTAATTAAAACTTTGTTATTTCTTATTTATTTCTCAGTATTTGCAAAACAGTCAAAAAAAGATCTTGGTTTCAAATGTTGAACTCAAAGACAACATAAAAATGCTGAAAAGCCCATCATAACTTCTAAAAGCACTGAAACTAAAAATAACTTACAAACATAGCATATAGAGACATACAGAATGCATAACCTAAGCACTGCAGCACTACCTTTACATAAACTGTAGACATTATACAAATTCACTTTTTTAAGTGATATAAAGGTCTACTTATAATATGATATAAAGGTCGTTTATATTATGCTGCTCTTTTCAGCTGTTCTGGGGGCGAGAGGAGGGGTGAGGGTGGACAAAATACAACGTCATTATGACAGTTTCAGTTTTCTACTGGATTAAATGAATGTTAACTTTATTATTAGTTATATATATATGTGTTTGTCAAATATATACAATATATTTAATTGCATTCATTGTGTTTTCAACAACAACAGACACAACTGAAGGACATATGATTTGTTCTTACCCTGTACATTAATAACATGCAAAGTTCAGTTTCTCTGTACAGTCTCTGCTCTCCCACTGTTTAGCTGCCAGGTTTCGAGATCCACAGTAAAGGGGACTGGCAGGGCATACCGGCAACTGGACCAAATTTCCCAGAGGCTCCCCACTGACCCAGAACCAGGAGCCTGCCAGGAAGCGAAGACCTGTCCACACGCTATCGGTTTGAATGACTGCAGTCTTGTTACTGACTTGGAAGAGATGTAAACTGGTTGGCAGACAGGCCAGGCCAAAGTGATGAGAACTGCAGTGCTCTAAAGCCTCATCCCAAGTCTTCCTCTCCGTGACCAGGATCAGTTTAGGCACCCACACGTAGCAGAAAAAAGGGAACTGTTTCTCACAGACGAAGTCGTACAATTGAGCACCTGAACTCTTACAGCAAAAGGCAGTATCTGGGGTGTCTGGTTGACCAGACTTCCATGGCATAGAAATGTCTTTGCTTCCATCACTCCACACCCATTGGCCGTCAGCAGAGGGCTTGTTCAGTCCGATCCAGCTCTCTGTGCTACCAGCTTTTTGATCATTTGAATCAGTTTTGAACCTTTCAAGCTCCTCTTGGCTGTCTATGGTGGACAGGTCGGCATAATTCTCTCTGCAAAACTTTTGAGCTTCGCTCCAAGTCTTGGTGTTAGTAATAAAAATGTGTTTCCTGATCAAAGATAAAGTCAGCTCCCAATGAGCTGACAGGAAAAGAGCAAACAATGCAATCTTCATCTCTTCTGCTGAAAGCAAGAGAGTAAATACAATTGTAAGGCAGGCTCCATAAATATATCTAAATGCAAACTTGCAATTTGTTTGTATGCATTGTATGCAAATATTCACTTTGAGGTCAGATGTGAAAAACAAGAACAAAGTAATGTACAAAAACTGTAATGACCAGGCACGCACACTTAGATGTTTATCGTGACAGTCAGTTTAAAGATGCCTCAATACAGCAATTAAATTAATAGCTCACAGAAATTTAAAAAAGAAAAAAAAATTGTTTTTGACTCGTGTCAATGTTTTTCTCCTTTCCAAAATAAAAAAAAAAAATCACAAAAAACAAACAAAGAAAAGGAGTATTAGGAATGACAGAAACTGAGGCTTAATATTATATGATTCAAGCACAAAATATAACAGCAACTGTGACAATAACAGAAATTTTTATTTGAAAACAGGGGCGTAACAAAAAGAGACGGGCACGTGCGGATCCATGTGCAGATTCGGGCTTGGACCCGACACCGGTTCTCTTGGCCGTGACTCGGACACTGGACCTGGCAACGGCTCTCCTGGCCGTTATTCAGACACCAGACCTGACAACGGTTCTCCTGACTGTGATTCGGCTCTCCTGGCCGTTATTCAGACACCGGACCTGACAACGGTTCTCCTGACTGTGATTCGGGGCTGGGATCTGACAACTGCAAACTGGAATGCACGGGTAAATGGATCAGCACTCCTGGTCCAGACTCGGACACCGGACCTGACAGCTCGAGAACTTCTGTGTCCGAGGCTGAGCCAGAAAGGGTTTAGCGACCAGAATGAACTGACTTTAGAGGTCGTGCAGCCACCAGTGGAACCTCTGGAGAATCTATGACATGTCCGAAGGTTGTGCAACCACTGGTGGAAAACTGTGGTTGGAACAGGGTTGACCGAGGGTGCCATGGCATTAATAATTGGGCCTAGAGGTCGTGCAGCCACCAGTGGAACTTCTGGAGAATCTACAGCCAAAGCTGACGTCACCAGGTGTTGTGCAGTCACCGGCAAAACGTCTAAGGTGTGATCTGCCAGAGTCGACTCGTGTCAAGGCTCTGAAGTGACAGTACCGGCGGGTGCGATATCGTTCTCCATCCGAGCTAAAACTTGATTCTGATGGCCCTTTTGTGCAGTGGCTCCAGGAAGGTAGCCATTTTGTGTAGCAGCTGAGGTAGGGTGGCCATCTTGTCTGCTGACTCTGGCTGAGGCAGGGGAGGCGGCCATCTT
>JAUMHI010000043.1:9849791-9876758 GCA_032359435.1 Enteromius unitaeniatus | reverse complement strand
CCATCTCATTAAAAATCGGAGCAGAAACAAAAGTGTTGCGTTTATATTTTTGTTAAGTGTGTATATATATATATATATATATATATATATATATATTTATATTATTATTTTTTCGTCTATTATAGAATGATTAAAAACAGTTTAAGTCTTCATCAGAATATCTTCTTTTGCGTTCTGCAATACAAAAAAGTAATATAATGACTTTGATTTAATTTTATTTTTAAGATTTGTCAGTATAAGACTTCAAGTTGACTAAACTTAAAATCAATTTGAAACTGCAAGTAACACTTTTTTTGACAGTGTGTCAACTCTCATTGGTATCAATATACTGGGTATCTGGCTCTACTTATGAGAAAGCAATGTTTTCTTGAAAGACAGAGCAGTAATTAATAAGCTTATTGCTTGCTGTTTCTTCTTAATATGGAAAAAAGAATGTTGAAATTTTCACTTATTTAATACAATTCTTAACATAAACTGCAGACCATTCATGCTGCTTTCATGTACATAAGTCTTGGATGTGGTGAGACATGTTCGCAAGAATTGACGTGTGCCTGTAGGTGATGGAGAAATGCAGTGGTGTGCTTTTGACCTTTGCTGCCAGTGTGCTTGTGCCCTACTGCAGACAAGGGGCTTGAGATATCTTATGCCTCAGTCACACCAGGAAGTGGACCAGAATAGCTCTCAACGTGTGAATGAGACTGATGAGTGTGTTCCGGACTGTCAGTAATATGTGTGTGTGTGTGTGTGTCTAATAGTACAGTATGCGTGCTTGTCCAAAATATGAAAAACATCATTGCTTTTGGGTTATTGATTAGAAAAATAAAAAGTAAATTGACAGTTCAGTTAAAGCATAATATAATGTATTTATCAATTATCAATTCACTTTTGCTCCCAGTAACATTATTTAATAACATAACACTTTATTTTCAATTATTGTACACTCAATTATTGTACCTTCTAACCTATGATTCACCATTTAGTAATATATTTAAGTTAAAACGTATTTTATATCATTTAAAGTTAAATGATATGTAATATGTATTATGTATATGTATTAATGCATATAAATCCATAAAAATGCATGTGCAAGTTCCAAAAGCCTAAGACCACAACATGTTTTATTTAAATTCTAAATTAAATCTAAAACATTTTATTTAACAAAGAAATAATATGATAAAGATTAATAATAAAGTTAAGATTCTGCTTCCTTTCCTTAAAATATATTGTATTGAATTATAAAAGTGCAAAATAGAAACATTTTACCATGGTGGTCCTATAGATTTGGACTTCACTGTTCTGTTTTTTGTTTGTTTTTGTTAAAATCTCAGGCAGGATTGCTGTGATGAACCCTATGTAAGCAAAATAAATTTTTATGACTGTGATTTTATTATTACAGTCAAAGGCACGTTTAATTGTACAAACTGTGCTGAAACACATGTTCTATATTGATATCCTTATGAAAGCTGATCTCTCAGGAAGTATAGATATTGATCAGGATTATGTACTCGATTGTTCCGCGATTGCAAGCTGGTATCTGTGTGTGAACTGTTTTGATTTGTGTGTTTACTGTATATGTGTGGTTAGCATGTGTTTTATTTATAAGGATCCTTTTCAGATTTTTGCCTATGATACTATAGTAAGATAACAACTGACTGTCTGTGATACAATGGAAAGATTAGAGTTTGATTGGTTGGTAATTTGTGCTAAATAAAAAAAAAAATTGAATAAGCTGCAAATCCTCCAAAATTGCTCTATTAGGCATACACTCTCACAAATACACACACTCTCTGTCGGTTGTGTATGAATAATTCAGTTGATGATAGATGGATCAGTTTGAGTGATATCCTGAGGGCTATGTGATCATTGATCGCTCTGTTAGAAGGCATAAGATTACCTCACTTCTCAACAAGTGTGTGTATTTTTCCGTATATGCCTTCGTGTTTATCTTATTGTCTTTCAGTCTCTTATTTGTATGTAAGCAATTAACTCTTCAGCACATTCTTTTTTGCATATGTAGGCCATAAATGACACCTGTCTTTGCTTAAAAAACACTGGCAGCTCTTTATCATTTATGTTTGTGCATATACCCCTGTACATCATGCCATGAATATGTGGATGTGTGTGTGTGTGTCTCAGATGGGCAATTCTTATCTGCGTTCATTTAGAGGAGCAGGCTGTTGTCAAGACCAGGGTTCCTCTCTGGCTCGAGTTTCCCATCATGTGATGTAGGGCTCTTTGGATCAATGACTCCACTAGGGGTGCTGCCCCTGTGAGCTCAGTGATCCTTTCCCACTGTTTCTCCTCATTTTTAATATCATTAGATTTTTTGGCTAGTCATTGTCAAAGATCATTTTCACTGCATGTTTTAGCAGTTTTAGGAATGCAGGGAAGATACAGTAAAAAGCTGTGTTTGGTTGAGGTGTGATTAATTTTGCACTGGAGGAAGATATATTTTCGATAAAGAATGTCAGAAGCATTGATCTGAAGTTAAAAAGTCTCAATAATGGATTTGTTTATTACAAACATACAGCTTTTCATTTCATAAAATGTGATGGTCTTGAGGCAGTGGATGTTTTTATAAGCTGTTTGAACTCTCACCCTGTTTATATTTTTTCAAAATATCTTCCTTTGTGTTTGGAAGAACAAAGAAATTAATCCCAAATTTGGAACTACTCGAGGGTAGTAAATAGTAAATAATGGAGGAGTAAATAATTCCAGAATTTACATTTTTGCAAGAACTATTCCTTTAAATGGATTCTATTCCAGTCCAGGAATAGGGGTCTTGTGTATCTAAACGATTGGTCGTTTAGATACACAAAAAAAAGTATATACATTTAACCACAAAAGCTCACCATGCATTAGCTCTGCAACGCACATAATCATGTTAGAAAAGTCACACATGGGTTGTTCTACATCTGTGTTATAAAAGGTAGGGCATTTTCAAAAGAAGTTGAGTTGGTGCAAGATGAGAATGTCTGGTTAAGATATATATATATATTTTTTTTTAAATATGCTGCATAAGACCCTAATTGTGTGGAGCCTTTTGAAGCCGCATTGAAACTGCAATTTGGATCCATTGCCCGCCATTGAAGTCCACTATCTGGACAAAATCCTGGAACATTTTCCTAAGAAACTTTTAATTATTATTTTTTTTAATCTTTAAATGTGAAGTTAAGAAAATCAACCACTGCATCTCAATGATTTCTGTTCTCTGCTCTCTCGTCTCTCTGTCTTTGTGTAGGGTTTTGTAACATGTTCCTGTTCATGATGTAAGTCTGTATGACAGGTCACATAACCCTGGCAGACTCAATGATTCTTCAGAGGCGGTAATATGCTGTTGACGGGGGTACTTAATGATATGTCAGCCTGTGGTCTACAGTGTCTCTCTCCACCTCTCTGCCACAGGTATTCAGATTTCACCTTCTAAACCACCATTTGTCATTATTTACTCCTCACTGAGATAATCACTCCTAGTTTGTAGTCAAACACTCTCATGTCCAGCTGATCCTGTGATGGAAAGGCAAATACAGAGGGTTAAATAGCATTTTACACATTTTTAAAGTTTTAAAGATACCTCTGGTGCCTTTCAAACAGCAGATGAAGAGGTATGTCTGTGAGACAGGACAGGACTGACCCCCAGCCCAACACACACACATGCTTTTATTTCAGCACTTGTTCTCTGAATCGCTGGGCTGAATAATCCAGCTTGCTAATGTGTTTCATTTAAGCAGTGAAGCAGATAATCTGGCGTCTCTCAGAGAGACACAGTTCTCATGCTCCTTTTCCCTCTTTTGCTCTGCTTCCCACTTGCTTTTTCTTTCCATTTTCACTTTAAAAAAAATCTGTAGGCTTTTTAACAATGTACACATATAAAGAACTGTTTTTTATGTGTTGGGCAATATTTAATGTTACATGACATTTGCTGAGAAAGAGAGGCAGATGTTTTAGAGAGGCAGACTTTTAAATAAAACACGTTTAAAATATAATAAAATATGAATACAGTACTCTGCAAAAGACTTTTTAAAAAGGTTTTAAGTGGGTTATTACCATTTTTGCGGTAGCACGAAATATCAGTTTACATTTCCAATCATTATTTTTGTCATTAATTGTATATATATATTTAATTATCTGCATAAGGAGTCTGACAACAGGAGATCTGATCTGATCATCATGACATGAAGTAACTGAACAAACTAAGACAGACTAAATCCAGAACGTCTCCAAGATAAAGAAAAAAAACCTACCTGCAAAGCTACAGTACTGTTCAAAGTTTTAGACACTAGTGTAAAAATGCTTTAAAATAAGGATGCTTTCAAAAATATTGCCAACATATTTAATTTATCAATTAACTTTTATTAACTAAATCAAATAAACATTTAATATTTGTCATGAATCAGGCGTGAAACGGTCAAGTTCAAATGCAGAAAGTTTTATTAAAGGCTCAGGGTCAGGATAATCGTAATCAAGCGCCGGCAGACATCTTTAGAGGAGACATAAACAGAGGCAGAGTCGAGAACAAGGCAAAGGTCAAATACCGTTAATCAGGATCCTTGGGGAGAGACAAAAAGAATTTCCAAATACAGGCAGAAGTCGTAAACAGGAAATCCAAATGACAACGAGAACAGGAACACGAATGAATGAATGAATGAATGAATGAATACACTAGAGATGAGGGGAATACACTGTCACAATGATCCGGGACAAACACTCAAACATTGGGAGGCTTTATACACTGAAAACTAGGTCAATGGGTGGAACTAACAACCAAACACCAAGACAACAAACGAGTGGGCGGAGACATAAGTTCATGGAAAGAGTCAAGCAGATACAAACACACACAGAGTTCGTGGGGTGCTGGAGTGCCCTCTAGTTGCTTGAGCTGGCCCTCCAGCTGATCATGACAGTATTACAGGTTTTGGTAAAACAGCTTCTGTCTCGAGGTACACTTGCCCATAGTTTTTCAGGTAGCTCTCCAGGTAGGTTTGCAACTTGGAGACATTGCCACAGTTCTTCTGGATTGAGTCTGTCTCAGTTTGTTCTGTTACTTCATGTGTTTCCAGACAGAATTTTTGCACAGTACTGTGTATAAAAAATCCAACTAGTTTTATTAAATAATGATTAATACTTGTTGTTCCTGTATTTTGTTTGATGTACTGAAGGTCAAACTAATGTACTGACAACAGCTAAATTGGAAACCATTTTTTGACCAGTTCTGACTGTTATGTTAAGGGGGAAAGGTACAGGGTTGCCAGCAGGATCAAACATTTTGGCGTAGTCAGGACTCCAACATGACCAAAAATATGACGCTATTTGAGCAATAGTGCAGAGCGTACACAGCATTTTAATTCCCTGATGATTGATAATTTTGAATATGTATAAAATAGGGCCGGGACTTCAAACGCGTTAATTTAGATTAATTAATTACACAAAAATAACGCATAAAATGTTTTACTGGAGCACCAACTAGCGTTTCTAATGTTCTGAATAGAGATGTCCCGATCCCAATCGGTCGATCTGTTTGCGAGTTTTGTCAGTAAAGCCGGTCCTGTAATCAGCGGTAAATGCCATCAGGGGCGTGATTTCACATTGAGCCGGTCATATTGGTCTGTTGGAGTTGGTTGAACAAAAATAGACAATATTTTGTTGCTTAAGCTTATGTGTTCAGTCATTCTTCAATGGTATACTAAAATATATATGAAAAAACTACTTTACTTCTGACTGTTCTCAGGTCAAATATTTATATGCGATTAATTTCGATTAATTAATTACAAAGCCTCTAATTAATTAGATTTTTTTTTTTATCGAGTCCCGGCTCTAGTAAAAAACAAATTGTGTATCACAATCTTGTTCTTCGATAGAGTAAATCCTGCTGTCCAGACCTCACATGCTTTAATTTTAAGCATAGTTACACGTGAGTCATGTCATGCTTGTGGTCTGTCTCGATTGTTATGACGCATTCAGGGGTCAGCTGGCTCCTAGTCACCTCCTGTTACAATAACAAATGTACCATTTGATGAACAACAGTCAGTTTATGAATGTAAGTAAGTCACTGTATATCTGGACTCCTGTCAGTGTGATTCAGGCTCCTAGTCTGGCCCCTGTCTGGCACAGTAGGCATTCATGAAAGGGTGATTGCTGAAGAAAGCTCTATTAATGTTTGAGATTTAGAGGACTATCGCAATAACGACTATGACTCATGCCACTTTTTAGGTTTGGGTTTTCCAAAGTCAGGATCTATTACAAATCTGTTTTTTAGAGAAAGTTCACGGGGTCAGCGAGATGAGAGGTAACAGGGTAGTTTATGGGAATATTCAGATTAGGTATGGTCAAAGTGGAAATTACTTGATGAACATACCTTTCTAAAGTGATCCTGGTATTTATTGTGTTATTTGGTTCTTAAGTGGTGTACAAAAAGAAAGAAAACAATATTGTTATTCAACAGGGAAATCATTTTTAAGATGATAATAATAATAAATGTTCCTTGAGCACCAAGTTAACATATTAGAAGGATTTCTAAAGGATCATGTGACACTGAAAACTGAAGTAGCGTCTGGTAACTAAATGACATTTTTACTTAATTAAAATAAAATATTTGTTTTAAATTGTAATGATATTCACTATTTTTGGGTCAAATAAATTCAGCCTTTGGAAGCAGAAGACTTTTTTGAGTAGTAGTGTACATTTTAATATTTTAATCATTTTTGTGTAAAATACTTTTATATTCAGTATTTTTATTTGTATTGCAATAGTGACATTATAATAGTGTCATATTATTATTTTTGTTGTGTCTTCCATTCACTGCTCACTTATCTTCCAAATAAAGACAGACGCAGTGACTCTGTTTCCTGTGAATAAACATCCATGTGCCTTCTCTCTTGTGTATTTGTTGAGCAAGATCTCTGTCAGAGCTGGAAGTAGCTTTGAAGATACAAACTATGATGATTCACATGGTTCTGAGAAGCAGACTGAAGCAGACAAGTTACTGAAGAAAACAGATAATGAGGCATGAACCTTAAGACTTTTGATCAAGTCTAGTAAATGGAAGACTTATACCTGTTTCCCTATAGAATAAGATAACAAAATGTAGCTTTTTTGTTGTTCTTGGCTTACAATAGTACTTTGTGAATCTGATTGTGTGGTTGAGGACACGGCTATATGGGCATCTGTGTTCAGTCTGAGATCTAGTCATCAGTTTTGACTGTTTGTCTATATGATCAGAATCAGAGCATAAAGGGTGTTTTGAAATTAGATGAACAGCTTTCTGATATAAATGTCTTTGTTGATAGGAAAGTGAACATTATTGTGTTTGTAAAATGCAAGGTGGCCTTGAAGCATTAGGGCAGGTTCATTTTTGTTAAATGGAAATGCTCTGAACTCACAGAATACCCAAGAGGCCATGGGGTCAAGACCTTAAACTCACTCAGTGCAATAGTCGCAAATTGAGTGGACTCATCTTTATAGATCCTAATTCAGGTTTTCTCAGTCGCTTTGGTGCATTTCTCCCAACAATACTTACATTTGCACAACAGTTAATGCATTTCTCAAAACAATTAGTCATGTGTGCACATCATAGTAGCAGTTTCTCATTCCTTCCAGCAAATTGCAAATGCTTTTGGACATGCATCAATTGCTTTTAATACAACTCTCTGCTGTTTTATAACATTATCATTATCAAAATTAACTAAACTTGTGAATGCTGAATAGTCCTTCCATATATAACTAATAATCCTCATTTTATTAAATGTTGATGTTTCAAATGTTTAAAAAATGTTGAACTAGTTGTCAAAATCTGTCAAGCAAATTTTTTCCTGTAAATGTCTTCAAAATTGATCCGTTTGCACAATGCTTTGAATACAGTAAATTAGAATCGCAAAGAGCATATGCAGTAAAAATGTCAAACATATGTATTTAGTGTCTTGTACTCAGTTACTTCACTACATACAGTAATGTCTAACTTTACTGTAGTTTTCAAATGGCTGTTCAAATAGTATATAGTTATAGTAAATAGTATATAGTATAGTAAAATATTAGTTTGTATACCAAGCAACAGATAAAGTGAAGGATTTGAAGAATGTTCTGTTTCTGCTACCTATAATGTGATGGGTTGGACTGTGCCATTAGTGTCAGGATGTGAGTGAAAAGCTGTTTTATGTTAAATACCATTGTGTGCACGTGTGTGTGTGTGTGTGAGAGAGAGATTCATAGCCACTCTGTGTGATTGAAGCACAAAGCTTGCATTCGATCCATCTGTCTCACACCTTTTAAAAGCTTTTCTGCTAATTGACTACCAACATCCTAGCAAAACTATAGATTTAACAAGCATATGATGACACACAAGGGGTGTTTGTGATGTTTGTGACTGAAATATTGATATTAACATTAATCTTTTCTTCTTTCTATCATGGCTCAAAAACTCCAGTATAGCTTAGATCACCATGCTTCGAAAGGGATCGTGGCCGCACTTTAGGTCTCGATAGTTGTTAGGTACTTTGTGTTTGAAAGCACATATGAGAATTACTACATGATGCCTAACTAGGTTGTTAATTTTTTGACTGTAAGGTCATGTTTCAGTGATGCATGTTCAGCTGTGTTCATCGGTCGAGGATGCTGAATGACTGATCTCAGGTCAGAAGTGTCGCCTGGCGTCTGTCTGCCTCCTGTTAGCGAAGAGCAATTCATCAGTGTCAGCAGCTCCATACCTGAGCTGACAGTGAGAGAGATGAGTGCTCTTCCACAGGGCACGGGGCTGTGTGATTGAACTAATGGCACTGAACCTGTGAAAACAGCGTGGTGTGTTTCCTCACAGCATTGAACGTATTTTTTTCTCTTGTCCGTCAAAGGATTTTACTGTGCGTAGCTCTTGAAGTTGTGATTTAAAGAGTGTTTTGCAGTGTTATAATTCTAATTTAGCCCGCTGTTGTCAGCTTGGGTGATTGAGAGGGTTTAACCTATTATACGTGGGCAGCAGTTTACCGTGTTGGCGCCAAAGCTCTATAAACACTCATCACGTGCACATATACACACACACAGATGCTATCTGCTCCCACATTGCTGTGACAGTGTGAGAAATGCTGATATGTGAGTGAGACAAGAGGAAGCCCAGCTGTTTGGCACTGTGAGCACGCCTGTGTATATGTGTTTCTGTGTGTGTGTGGTTGAACTGTTTGGGAGTATCGCGGTGTGTTTCCTCTGATGTATATGTTTTTGTTTGATTGCTCTGGATCTGCGCCCCTGTTTGGATTATAGCTATTCTCTTCCTGTCTCACTTACTTTGACTTTCCCTTCCTTTCTCCTTCATGAACAACATCTTTAAAACAGAACTAAATATATTTTAAAAAACAGTAATGTATGTTTGTGTGTGTATACATTCAACAATAATACTTTATATTAGTTATTTCACATATGGGTTGACAGACTGATAGATAGATAGATAGATAGATAGATAGATAGATAGATAGATAGATAGATAGATAGATAGATGATTACTTTTTTGGTGGGTGAAATTTCTAGCAAGTATGTGGTCTGTGTAGGTTAAGAGGAAGACTGATTTAAATAAATAGCTTCTCTGTTATTATGATCTCCACTGAGCTGGATTCAGATAGATCAGTCTTTAAGAGATGTGTCTGTGGTGTTTTTGGCAGATACATCAAAGGCCGTTTCCAGGTTGTTTAGAGGACAGATGTGAATGGGCTGAATCCTGAGCAGGCAGGAAATCAGAGACAGGGTAAAATAAACAGACCAACACAGTTTGACCTTTCCTATAACCCACCTGACCTCTCCTGACCCTGCCTCCTTTCTTATCTCTTATCTCCCCCTTATTCTGACACTGAGGGTGGAAGACAAGTCGTCTATCTCCTTTCTTTTCTCTCTGTCGTTCTTTCTCACACACACACAGGCAGACACACAGATCAATCACTGCTCTGGCTCTGGCTGATGCTGTCAGTGAAAAGGCTGGAGCCTCGCTATCAGACAGCAAGGAGCATGTTAGTGTCCAGTAATAAGAGCTAAAAAAGAGCAGAAACTGCCTATTGATCAGATCAGATGTGATAAACAGACAACGATCGTGATATTAATCACAGAAGAAGTGAGAGAAAATGTTTGAAGCGTGTTGATAGATTTGTAAAGGTGCAGCACAGGAAAAAAACTGGAAGATAAGAGAGTCTGGAAAAATGAAGGAAGGAGGAAGGAGAACAAGGGATAACGGCCAGAGCGTAAGGGGTAAGAATGAGTGAAGATAACAGAAGTGATTTAGGAACACAGGAATGAAATAAAAAAGGGGGAGTTGGAGGAAGGATTGGAGAGAGTGTGAGCAGAAGGACATGTATGTAATAGGAGAAGAGAAAAGGGGGATATTGAGGCACCGCAAGCTGTCATCCAGTTGGAGAGGGTCAAAGGTGAAGAGTATCATATAGGACACGTGCATACACACATACACTACCGTTCAGAACTTTGAGTTAGATAAGATTTTTTTTAAATATTTAAAATTTTATGTTCCTTTGAGCCTGCAATTTTTTTAATCAAAATATAAATACGTTACAATGTAAAATAAATGTTTTGTATTTTAATAAATTATAAAATGTAATTTATTTGTGTGATGGCAAAGCTGAATATTCAGCAGTCATTATGATGTATGATATAAGTGTCACATGATCTTTCAGAAATAATTCCTATATGCCAATTTGTACTCGAGAAACGTTATGTTGCTGCTTAATATTTTTGTGGAAACTTTCTGTTTACATTTTCTTTTATTTTGGCTAAATTCTTATGTCTTCTAAAAACTCAGTTAATCATAACAGATCCATTTAAATATACTCAAATATACACCTCAAGAAATTGAGCTGTACTATTTGTCATAACTCAACCTTTGCCTCACAATTCAAAAAGCACACTATTCTTTTTCCATTTTAGGATATTGTTTAAACTATTGTTTATTCATCCCGCACACACTCAAGTTAAAATCTTGCCCACATGTGTAACAGTATCTTGTTGTTAGTTGAGTAACTTCTGTGCTGTTGCAGGATGTGTTTGGGAACTGGAGTCAAAGAGAGCCTTGCCAAGAAGTGACGTAAAGCTGGAATCCACTAGGTGGCAGCGACTCTGTGAGTCTTGTGTTTATTCTCTCAAGTGGCTGAAGACACTGTTTCACAAGTTCAGAGAGTGTTTTGGTAGTGTTTGTTACAGGAATTTGCTTTCACAGAATCAACATTGCAAGAAGGTAAACTGCCAGAACAGCCTGGAGAAAATTCA
Organism: Enteromius unitaeniatus; assembly: GCA_032359435.1. Classification (NCBI taxonomy): domain Eukaryota; kingdom Metazoa; phylum Chordata; class Actinopteri; order Cypriniformes; family Cyprinidae; genus Enteromius; species Enteromius unitaeniatus. The sequence continues at coordinate 9,865,511 of JAUMHI010000043.1, read as the reverse complement.
GTTTAGAAATTAAAGTAAATATTTACAGCCAATCACCGTAAAGGTTCACTCAGTCATTTTTCCTCATCCAAACGTTTCATACATAAAGAAATGAATAGTGCTTTTGAATATGTTTAAAATCATGTTCATTCACATGAGATGAAGACTGCAGACGTATCAGTAGTCTAATACGAGCCATTTTATTTTACATTAAGAGAGTCAACATGTTGAAATCACATGACCAGGCCAACACTACTCACTTTATCTCTAAGTTCCTTTTGATTGTAACAATTAGCTCTCTTACTTCCACAGACCAAAATCCATTTGACTTTTATTGTAGTATACTGTGGTATGTTATTGATTAGTTGTCTGCAATATGATGTCCCTTTTTCCTTTCTACTTTGTGTCAGATTACAGTAAGAGAAGGAGAGATGGGTGCACACACACACACACACACACACTCCATCACAACTCATTCAGGCAGCTATGACTCTGTGGTCTCAGACTAAAACAGTATATTCCATCTCTAAGACGTCTTGGCAGATACACACACAGACAGACACACAGACAGGGAGTCCTTCACCAAACAAAAGGCATATTTGAGATATGAGCGTCTCCCTATTGACTCAATCGCTTCTAATATTTCGGCACCACCATTCATCTCCTCGTGTGTCAGTGCTGCTACATGCTTCTTTTGTGCTTGGTAGTTGGACCATCAGGGATCTCGCATGAAATATTTTGTTTAACTGGCCCATGACCAGAGTGTGTTAAAACTCCATCAGGCTGCTGTCAACAAGCCTTTCTTTCTTTCTTTGAAAAATCTTGATTGTTCTTTAAACGCTATTGGAAACACTTTCCAAGATTATTATCAATAACTAAATAAAGGTTGTTCATTACCTGAACTTAAATTAATTCTAAATTAATTATACAAAACATGCTTAATAACATGAAATTGTAAAATAAAATAACTATAAAAATGACAAAAGCACTTTAACTGAAATTAAAATGTAAGAACAATAATATAAAATACATTTTTAAAAATGATGCAAAGTAGTAATGTAAGTATCACTGGCACTTTAATGATCGGTTTAAACTTTTATGATGAATGTTGTGTTGCTGTAATTTTAATGTATATTTAATGTATATTTCAGAATTCAGAATTTTTAGAATTCAGAGTTTAATGCTCAATGTTTGAGAGGAGACAGAGAAAGCCAGTGATGGAGTGAAAGAGAGATGCCAGGAGTAAATCTCTTCTCTCTGTTGAGGCAATGTGATCCCCTTCTCCGCTTGGCTGCTTTTGACTGGAACTCCTGTTCTTCCCTCCCAGAACAATGCAGGTCAGCTTAACTTTCAGTTGAGGGGGGCACACCATCTACAGGTAGCCCCTTATCCCCACACCACACACACACACACACATTCTGCAGAGGTTTGGTGCCAATATATACTATACATACCTTAGACTTGTATTTTGAAAAAGTGTTGTAATTTTTGAGCTCAGCTGACGTCACCAGTTGATTTTTAAATGCAGAATCATTAAGAACCGTTTTGTCACATTAGAAGAAAGAGATTGTTGAGTGATCTTTTTTTTCCCCAGTGTACTTGTGTATTTTTGTGTACACACCAGCAGGAAGCAGCACTGAGCAAGAAAGAGCTGCAGACAGGAAGCAAAGTGTTTACTCAACACATTTTGAACAAACACAAATACACTTTTCTGAAGTGACTGGCACAGATAGTCTCTGACATTCATGTTGAGAGCCTTCTCGGTGCGCATTATACAGAAATCACACACAAACTCACAAAGCAAGGCAAACTAAATACAATGGTTGCCTGATGAATTTGAACAACATATTGTCTATAAGGCAGCTAGTGGTTTAATTAAAAGTCCTTAAGGGTGTTGATAGACTTCTGAATACTAGGAACTCTGTTTGACTAAAGTTTTTGTAAGCTATTATAAAGAACACTATTTGACACTTCACACTAATGACATTTCATTGACAAATACATTTGTGAAGCAGTTTTATAAAAAGTCAAATATTTGTCCGTCAAATCAAAGTACATATTATTTTATAGAGATATTTAGGAATGACTAATTCATGAAATACCTTGAAAAAATATATTTCAAGCCTGCATTATATATTATTGGGATTCGATTTTGAAATGTAGACTGAAGCAGATGAATGTGGTTAAGCAGACTAAACGATTGGAGAAGTGACTCGAGAGAAGTCTGACGTTTCTCATGAAGATTTAAAATTACAAGGTCAACCTTTTTTTAATTTTTTTTGTTTAAAAATACATATTGTGCATTCAAAAATCAGATGAATTTTCATTTTATGTTGATTTTAAGCTTTAACTTAATGGTCTGCCACATTATATTTTAATCATTAAAATTAATTGGAAATGTAATTACATTTATACATTTAAATAAATAGTTTTTAAATAATTTTTCATATTAAACTTTCACCATAAATGGCATAAATATTTTTCATATGAAACCAATTGAAATACAAAGCTTTTTTTAACAAGGTTTCTTGTGATTGTTGTGTTATTTCTGATATGTATTTGCTAAGGCGCGCTTCATTTGCTGTGAAAGGCAAAGCTTCTTTGTGCATGAGTAAAGAGGCTTTATTTCCTCATTGGCTGCTGTTGCACCTTGTTTGCTGATGGCTTCCAATCAGTGCTCCACTTTTCACACTTATTAAGCTCATCCATTAACACGTACATATGTAGACTGGCTTCCTCTCCGTCTCTCTACCTCTCTTTTTCACACACACACAAGCCCAGCCTCTCAGTGAGAAGCCACTGAGAAACTGAATCCTGCCACTACAAGATAAGGCAGAATTACTGGAAGATGAACAATATGGCCGTTGTTAAGTGGCTGCCAGCCATCAGAACTACACCCACTGCGGAGAGAGTCCAAGGTAGAGTCCGCTTGAGTGAGCCTAACACTATCGGATGTGAACTCTGACAGCAAGCCTGAAGGAATGCAGCAGTGTGAGTGTATGTGTGTTTTTGTGCATATATGTGTGTGTGTGTGTATGTACACATGTGTCTTGGAGCTGCACCAAGTCAACTGCGCATAGTTGACCTGTAACAGGAGAAGCAGAAGCCTGTCACTTTCCCAAATTGCTACTCAAAAGCTCTGACATGTCAGGTCAGAAACGGTGTTGAGGTACAGGCTGTGGTTTGATGGGTTTGGCCACATTACAATCATCAGACTGTGTTGCCATTCTGCCGCTCCGAGCTGTCTACACTATAGTCACATTGTCAGAACCCATACCCTCAGACCATAAGGGAGTGCCAAATGTTATTTTTTCAAAAGCTGTTTTGTGCCAACATGTAGCTAAAGCTTTGTTGTTAATGGTGGAAAAAATTTGGGTTTAAATAACGGCATGCAACCATGTAACTAGAACCTCTGAATTAGCTTAACAGATACCAAATAACTTGGTTAGGGGGTGTAAATGTTTGCATCTTGTTCAAAATATGTTTTTTATATTGTGGTCTATAGTAATAGCCACTGTAGGTGAAGAAGTGCAGTAAAATGTTTTGCACTACAAGCCAGTGCATTTCGGTTCGTTGCAGTTGTCGTCTTCTTTAGCTTGCTCAGTTGGGTCCTACTTAACCTCATCAGTTTGACTGACTAATGATTTGAAATTGTAACCAAATTTGTTTATAACTGATGAATTTACAACATCAAAATTGTTATTTAACTGATTTAAATCAATACTGAACTGATGTAAGCTGAATAACAACACTTCCATTTTCAGTAGAGCTAATTATAGCTTCAGTTGATTTTGTTTCATGATGCATGAACATAGATATTGAACTCAAGTGAAAAAACACTCATCTGACTGGAGCTGAATAATGACACTTGTCTTTCTAGGGCTGCTTTATAGCAGAATTACAAATTGCCTGATTTTTAAAGGTTGCACCATTTGCATCAAATCTGTTACTTTCCTGGTTAATACTGTGGGGCTTTTAAACAAACTCTGTTGTATAGTAAAGTAAAATATGATTACAAATACCATTGTGCAACGGCAAGCAATATTACAGACTATTTTATGCAGCTAATCTCTTAAAAATAAAGGTTTCAAAAGAGGGGTTTTACAGCAATGCCATACAAAAACACTGTAAAAAAAATCCTAAATCGTAAAATCTATTGTGAAAAACCAGCAGCTGCGGTTGCCGGAATGTGACTGTAAAAAATAAGGTAACAAACGTTTTAGGTTTTACAATTAACGTAAGTTTACAGTTAAATACCGTAGTTTTATTAACTGATGTAATTTTAATATACCAACCTATTAAAGTGCGTGTATGTGTGAAGCTACGTTGACTTATGTTATACCTACTCACAATTAACTGGCTAAGTGTGTCGCGGTGACGGTAGCACATTATTAGGAAAGGCGATTTGCAAAGATTCATTAAAAGACAATATACTCACTGCTTGTGTAGGTGAGGCTGGATCATTAATAACTCGCGTGAACATAAACACATTCCGGTTGATCAAGGGCGCATTTCCATTCAGAACCATTAACGTTAATCCTCTGCGTCTTCAGTCACTCAGATGTCGGGGGTAAATTAGGGTTGGGTCGATAGACGATGCCACCGTCCATCGCCGATGGGCGATAGACGTCACGATGCTTAGCCGGCATTTCGATCCTCCGCAGCAGCAGCAACCAGCTTGGTGTTTTAGTTACAACTAAACCCCCTCCAATCCGCCGCCTACAACGACAAAGGCATATTTTCTTTGTGTGAAGAACATTTTCATAATCTGAAGAACCTTTTTTAATTGTAAAGAAACTTTTGTGGAATGAAAATGTTCCATGGAGGCTAAAGGTTCTTTGTGGAACCATTAAAAGAACCTTTATTTTAAAGTGTGTAAAATAACTGTAATAAAGTAATAAAGTGGCTAAAACCAAAAGCAAGTTCTTGAGAATAGTGAAAGTCAATAGTATAGCAAAACATTTGTGTGAATTAACTATGGCATGATATTGAAAGTTTAAGTTTATACTTTCTCTTGTATTCTGTCTTTTTTTGGTTTGCTGTGAATGAACGTTCTGATATGTAGATGCAGCACTTCCATCCAGTTGTTGTAGGACCCTGGGAGAGTCCAAGACTTACTAATAACCCAATTAGCCGTGATTTGTTACGACGTGGGTGGAGAGAGAATGAGCTCTCTTGACCTGTCATTCAAAGACAAATTAACCGTTGCTCCCATGATGCACTAGTGCAGTTGGCTTATGCTGAAAAGGAAGCTATCAAATGTCGACTCCTCTATTGTGGCGACAATTCCCATGGATTCCTCTGTAAAGGTTTCGGAGGTCGCCTCTCGCCCTGAGAATCTAAACTTTGGAATGTAGTGTAAATTTATAGAGTGACAATGATCAGAAGGAATTTAGAAGTCTTGTTGTACACGTTTCCTTCTCTGTAATAAAAAGTGTGTGAACACTTCAAATGATGCTTTTATGTAAATGATTTCCCCCATCCAAGTTTGTGATGTGCTGTACAAGTGTGCTGAGTGCTTTCTGAGTGTCTTGGCTACAGCTGCTGTATGTTGTAGTGGTGATGTCATTTAGTCCAGCTGCATCTCATTGGCTGCCTGTCCTCCATCAATGAGAAGTAAACTCAACTTGTTGTTGACACTTTTATTTGCTTAATCTCTTTCAAATCTTTTCAACTGGCCTGATAAAAGCAACATGATTTCACCCTACTAATAACTTATGTTATTTGTATGCATATAGTTTGCATTGCTGTAAGTATTAAAAATCTCCCAGTCTCAACTCCAGTATTAAGATGCTTTATAAAACATTTCGAAATACGGTCTTTTCCTTTAAAATACGTCCAACTTAATAAAAGTATATACATTTTTATCGATTTCTTTTAAAAACTCTAAACTGACTCTAAACATTTGAACAACAGTGTACCGATTCATTTTATAAAGCTGAAATCTTTATGTTTCTGTTGCTGGAGGCAAAACCCGACATTCTTAATCTTTACATAAAGAGCACTCTGTCCTCCGTTAGCCATGCAGTACCGACAGGTACTTGGCAGTGACACGTTATCTAATACCAGTCTCAGTGAGTCCAGCAAAGCGTGAAGTGTGACCAGCAAGCTCTCCCAGCATCCCGTTCGCTCACAGTATCAACACTTACGTCCTTTCCTCAGGGCACTGCACTCGGCTAGGTAACACATACCTATGGCATTTAGAAGAGGAAGTGGGTATTAGCGGTGGAAGCTTGCTCGACTGAAATCAAAAGCTTGTATTAAAGCCATGCGTGTTGGCCATGATCTTGACTGGCTCCTCTAAACATTGAATAAACACATCTGTGTTTATGTATGCTGAGTGTCTGACTCGAAATCCATTGACGGCTTTAGGGTTTTTAATGGTGGAGGCTAATTACTTAATGAGTTTATTAGAGCTAATTTTCTGTGCTCTGGGAAGTGAGTTTAGCTTTCATCTGAGAACAAGAAGGTCTCTTATCTAATAGACTTCCACAGTCTGCAGCAAAGAGACGGTCTGTTAAAAAAACCCTCCATGGCTGTCTGCTTTAAGTCCTAATTAAGATTATGACAGTTTCTGCTCAGGATGTAAAGAGCCAATCTTCACTGAATTCAAGCTTTTTCCTTTCTTTTTTCTTACCTATTTATTTAGGTATCAATTTATTTTCATATTAAATACAAAGGGGGAATTTTTTTCAGCATACTATAAAAATAAGATTTGTAAAAATGATTTACTGTGTAACAATGAAAAGACTGAAATAGTACTTTCTTTTAAACATTATTCCAATAATAATATTTAAAATAAACTTGCCTTGCCTATTTACTACCTGAAAACTGAATTTAAAGAACTGAAAGATTCATTTTTTAAATATTTTACACAAAAGGCAATGAAGCATTTAAATTTTTGGAAGAATTAAACTTATAAATATATATATATTTTTTGCATTTTAAAACTCTTCGGATTGTGTTCATTAAGACTGTCCTAATTAATCTAAGCTCCTAAAACACGTTCCTGTCATCATGTTGGCCACCTTGAAATCTTACCTGTCAGCAACTGCAGAAGACAGTGCTGCTAGTATTCTGTTTTCTTTTATTTGGGTTCAGCACAGAGGCATTTACGAGTGCCCATCTCTGCTGTTTGATGTTAAGGGCAGCTTCGGTCAATGTAGGCTCCTGGTATGTGTTGGGTGCAGGCTTGAGACAGGATAAATGTTTGGCAGCGAACATGTTCGGCCTCTTTCTTCTCCCACAGGATAACATAAACAGTTTTGGCACAAGAAAGCAATGGTGACCTCAAGGCCAGCCTCTGACACAACCCATTCATTCACTGTCTACCTCACTCTCTGTGTGTGTGTGTGTAGTAAACCATGAGACAAAGTTTGGACCATGGGACAAAGATGATGGACCATGTGAAAATAAGTATGATTTGCAGTGAGATCGGTTGAAATATCCATACAAATGAAAGTTGTTGTTTTCAGCACCACTGAATTTCATTGTGTCTACAAGCTTTAGAAACAAATATCTTGTGTGTTTCTCAGAAGAAAGTTTAGCCCTTCTTTGATGTACCATTAATCTATTCAATCCCTATAATTATAAAGTCCTCAAATTACCCTGAGGAGAAATATTACCTTGTACATCATCAGTGTTAGTTTTTAATATTCTGAAAAGACATTAATTTCCTGATGTTCATGCTGTATTTATGATTTATTCCACCTCACACTATCCTTTGAGAGCACTTTGGCACAGAACAGAACTCTTGATTCTTCCCCCCCCAAAAAAATATGCGAATTAAACCCAGCCTGGAACGTCATCAGATTCAGATGATTCACTGACAGAGGCTGTTCTTTTAACACTCACATGAAATGCTCAGTCACTCTGGCTACACCCAGTGACAACTGTAGAATAAAATATTGCTGTTCATTATTACGCTGCTTAAAAAAACGGATTTGTTATGATAAACTACACCTCTAGAGGAGTGATTAGTCAAGGGAATATTGAAATGACATATTTCATTTCCTTTTCAAGTTTACTGCTATATCATTTCCACAGACTCTTATAATGTCATATGATTCCTCAAAGTGAATATCTATCACAAACATTTACATAAAATGTTGAACAATTGGCAAAATTGGAGGGGTGGCTCCAGTTTGAAGACGGTTTGTTTGCTGTATGACAGTAGCCATTAATTTGAAAGCAATATTGTGGTGACCCTTTGAACGCTGCTGTAGAACACATTCTGTGTTCTCCCAATGCTGGAATGATAAAAACAAGAGTTATAGGTCTGTTTATCCTGCTCTTAAAGCCCTGAGTGCATTATCAAACATAGAATGCATTAGGGTCGGTATTGTTAAAAGTGTTTTTAAGATCTAATAAATCCTGGTTATTTATGGAGCCGTGGTCACAGCGCTTCACCCCCACCATCTACTTTAATTTAGCCTGAGCTCTGCACCCGTACCTGTGTGTGACCGAAATCCCAGCACTGTCTGATCCGGCCCACATATGAAGGAAGCTTCCAACCTTTCGGTGACTGTGCAGCTATTTCTGTATCTTGGATTATGCAGCGGCATTTCTGCAAAGCCACTTTGTAGAATTCTGGACGTCCATTTTCCTCGAATGCCAGATGCTTGTATTTCCTTAAGACTGAGTGACAGAGTCTTCTTGTCGAGAAAACGCTGAAGCCTTTGTGAACTCGTGTTTTATAGTCTGTTATTGTAGAGTGGGTGGCTTTGACCTCCCTCCATGCCTTTAATGGGATGTGTGTGTGTGCAAGTGTGTGTGAATGCATGTCCATATTGGCCTGCTAGCATTGTCCTCGTGTGTGTTTATTCTCTAATGGGAATTCATGATTTTTAGTATGTCTTCAGATGGGTGGAGTAGCTTGATTTATTGTTCTATTGCAAGAAATAGGTTAAAAATGTTGCTATAAGGTCTGCGTGAACATTAACACACACACGCACTTAAAAAATTAAAATTAAAGAAGTGGGTAAACGACTCAGTGAAATTGGCAATACAGCTAAACCCCATTTACAACTGCTTCTTTCTGGTTTGGATGATCTGATGACAGCTGGTCATAGCTAGATGGATATATATTGCAAAACATTCTGAAAGCTTTTGAGAACCACATTCAGGTTATCTTAAAAAACCTACACAGGTTCATCCTTGAATGCCTTCCTGTCATTGCTTTACTTCCTCTCTGTCTCTGTGTGATTGATTAGATCACTAGAACAAGCACAAAAGTGTTATCTTGTCTCTTTGGATCTGAAGCCTACTATATAAAAACTGTTTTTCTTTAGAGTTTTTAGTTTTGCTTTCTTTTAGGTTGTGTGCAACTTTTCTTAATTTAGTAGGAAAGGTTTGGACTGCACAGAAGTAGCTAAAAACCAGATTAAATCTGTGTCAGGTATCAAGATGAACTAAACAATTGTTCCAGTCCATCTTCTTAGAGAAAATCTGATTTGGTGATTAGTTTTGCTGACCTTGCAGTATTTTAAAAAAAAAATGGTAAGCGCTTACAATTAGGTCTACGAAATGACTGGAAGAACAAAAAGCTTTTTTCCCTTAAAATTCAGGTGAGTTTAACTCGTGGGTGTGTTTTAAAATATCGAATTGTTAACGAATAATTATTTTTAATTCCAATTTAATCCGCAGTAGAATTTAGATCGATTTCCTGTGCAGATTTGGTGTTTTTTCTTTGTGCTTTTGGGAATCTGTAATAGCCTATCTTCAAATGACGCTCCGGTTTGGGTAATTGTTTGTAGGTGTAATGGCACAACTTAATAAGAGCTCAAGCGATCCTGAACATTTGCCTAGACGCGTAAATTTGACAAAGAAAAGGGGGTTTAAAAGACCTAATCTGAAATCGAAAAAACGACATCCTTTAGACAATTTTTTTTCAAATCATGATTTAGATTGAAATAATTTGGCATCTGCAAAATGCAAATTCGGCAAATTAGCTAATTTATTTAATTAATAATATAGATTATCTTAATTAAGGCATAGCCTAGGCTACTTGATTTTTAACAAGCCAACGTGTAGCTATAGCCTAGGCTATGTTCCGCTGAAAGAAGACGGGATAAAAATGCCCAGCCTAAGAAATGTTTTCTCCGTATTATTATCATTGTAATAATTAAGATAAAATATTATAATAATTGACCTACTACAAGTAATAAAGCTAAATAGGCTCGTTAAAATGCACATCTCCGTTTTTCTGAACGAGTTAAACCTTTTCATAGAGCCTTTTTTTACGCATTTTGACAAATAGCTATTAATAAACATTTTCTGTGCAGATTTATTTTTTTTTTGCGAATTGATGTGACAATAAATAACAATAACTTAATTTTGTTCAAAGACACAAAAGGTCCTCCAATAAATTTCACAACGAAAAAAAAATCCCATCTTCTGAAATCGAGTCTTTTGAAAAAAAAAAAATGTCCAAAACCACAGATACAACAGCCATCATAATGAACAACGAATATCCATTTCGAGTGAACATGGTCCCTCATTTAGTGTAGGTCTACTATGCAAAGTTTCACTTCCGTTATTTCACTCCCAGTGTCACCACCGACTTGTTGACGGATTTTAGGGGAAACGGTTCCTCAGTTCCCAGTGCAGGTTTTTTTCAGGCTGCGTCTTATGGCGCTGTCCGCTGAAGGTAATGGGATTTCCCGCGTCGGTGATATGAGCTGTTCTCATGATTTCCCGGGGAACACACGAGCAGTCGCTCTCACGTTTCCACCGGGCTCGGTACCATGCTGTTCGGTGTGTCCGGTAACTGTGAAGAAAGAGAGGTCACGTCGCTGCCGGATGAGTTCCCTAAAGAACCGGATTCCGAGAAAGAGACCTGAAAGTGAGAGGCAAAATAAAAAATAGTAAGCCTACAGGCAACAGTAAAAAACAATAACAGTAATAATCGAGATTTGCCTAATTTGACAATAAAAATAGCTTTTAAAAATGTCAAAAGCAACTTTTCCCCCTCACCAGCTGTTGAAAGGCAGGTTGATCTAAGTCACTCTGAAGTGCAAATTCGCTGAGAGCTTTCCAGGGCGGTTGGTAAGTCTGCACTTCCACCGGGTGTCCCGGCATGGAGGGGTTATGTCGAACCGGGCTGCCTACAACCAGCGCAGTGCCCGTCATGCCCTGCAGATTCTGGACCAAAAAGACCATTTCATATTGCCATTATTTTGACAATGCACCACAAAGCTTAGCTTATGCATAATTTATAAAGAGTTTAAAACATTAAACTAAACCTAAAACCACCCACAGTAGGAGGAGCCTGTAGCTATTTGCTTCAAGTCAACATTGCTGTGGAATTACAGACCCAATTAAAATAATCTCGGCTCATATCGTGTGTCAGAGCCGTACTACTTAAAGTCTGTATTTTTTTCCCGCACACGGTAGGCTGAAATCTCTCACACTAAACGTGCATTAGCAAGACACTTACCGTCTTATCGCCATGTTGCTGTTGTAACTGTTTCATGAGTATAGATCTCTTCTTGTCCTTGCAGCGCTTGTTTTGGAACCAGACTCGAATGACCCGCGGGCTCAGGCCTGTCATCTCCACCAGCTGCTCCTTCATGAGCGCGTCTGGTCTCGGGTTTGCGTTGTAGCACGTCCTTAAAGTGTGTAGCTGCTTTTCGTTTAACACCGTCCTCACCCGAGTGGTCTTCTCCGATTGCTTGTGCACGTGGTTCCGATGAGGAGTCTGCCGGACCGACACAGGATCAGCTGGACAGAAATGTAAAAAAAAAAAAGAATGAATTATTAAATATAATAATAATTAAAATAATACGTTTCAAGAGAACATAAAATATGCTACCAGACAAGATCGGTTGGCAAAGTATGAATGCCGTTTAAATAATTATGCTTGCATTTTGAAAAGGCTATTCTACACACGAATACAGAAATAATTACATTTGATTTAGAACAGACATTTTGTGTACTAAAACTTAAAATCCTTAAATGAATTAATCTGGCCTTAGGCTATAGGTGGGACCTACTAAGATCAAAATAATGCTACATCTAATTCAACCAATAATGTATTGCATTACATATAATTTAGGCCTGTTATGCATGCATTTTATGTAAAGAGGTGCATTAAATTAAATAGTGTATTGAGTGTTTAAGGCCCTGCCGCGGCTTATCAGTTGACTAAAAGTTATCAAGCGGATCAGTCTGTAATTAGCTATTATGTAACAACATTACACGATTCCTCCCACGGTAGCCTATATAATTATGTCTACCTTCCAGTTAAGCCTATGTGCTCAGATCCAAAACCTTTCTGAATAAATAACGAAAACCGTTCCAAATAATTTCGCCTATGTTCTTGTTTAGTTTTCTACTATAGCCTATTATAATTTCTTTACGTCCGTATCCGATACGACTATAATAATTTACGATTTGTTTTTCTTTAAATCACCTGACAGCTGAATAATCGAGCTTTCCATTGATGTATGGTTTGTTATGATAGGACAATATTTGGCTGAGATACAACTATTTGAAAATCTGGAATCTGAGGGTGCGACAAAATCAAAATACTGAGACACTCGCCATTAAAAGTGTGCAAATAAAACTCTTAGAAATGCGTATTACTCATCAAAAATTAAGTTTTGATAAATGCATGGTAGTACGTTTTAAAAATATATTTATGGTGCATGATTAATATTCTAAATAGTTTTGTCATTAAAGAACTATTGCTACTTGTGACTGGTTTCGTGCGTGGTCCAGGGTCTCTTATAGGCTAGACTTAAGTCAGTGGTTCTGTACTGACCTGCCATATGCAGTCCTCTGCTGTGAATGTGTCCCGGACTGAGAGGGCTGCTGCCTGATCCGCGCTCCAGAGCCAGACCGTGATCTGCTCGACACAACAGCTCCTCGTCCCGGACAGAGAACTCGTCCCCGGGCAAAAGCTGCCGGCTACACACCGAGCAGCGGAAACACTCGATGTGATACACACTGTCCCGAGCTCTCATGACTAAATCACTGCTGCTAAAGCCCAAAGTGCATTTCGCACATTTTATACCGAACAATCTGTTGGATGTAGAATAAAAAAATCATCTGATTTGTACTTTGACAATGCAGAATAAACTTCCATCATGCTTTTATTACCACATCATACTTTTATTGTACAGTGCGCTGCCTTGGTGTTTTGATCATTATAAATATAAAATACATATGCGACTAGATTTATGAAAAACTAAAAACCCTACCTTACATAATCTCTCTTGCAGTACGTTTTCCCGTCCCGTACGAAGCAAGTGCAGGTCTCGTCCAGGTATTGGTTGCACTCCACGCATTTCAAACAGGCTGCGTGCCACTCCAGGTCAGGGGAAACCCGCAGAATATACTGGTCATGGATCTGACTGCCGCAGCCTACACACATCGCGAGTCCGGACTTCTCTGAGCATGAAAAGAACATTGTTTTGAGCCCTTATCCTGGAGTTTGAGAGTCGAGAATTTACAAGCATTTCATAAAAATCGAAATCATCGACTTTTGTAACTAATATCGGGCTATAGTGAACAGATCAAGAGTATTCTCAGATGACAGACAGGCTACAGAAGCAGCAGTGCAGAAAAAAACAGTAGGCCAAATCAATTTTCAAGTGCAACAACATTGAATTACATTTAAACGCTTAATTTGAAACATTTTGTAGGGCCTATATATATATATATTTTTTTTTTTTCACAGCAGTACATACTTTTGGAATGATCCCCCATATCATCCAAAAAAGAAGAGCTGAATATTAAATCCACCATACAGGTTGTCTGAAGAGAATATTGCTTGTAGAAACTGAAAAGAGAGAAAAGGTAGTGTCCGCTCCCGGCTGCCCCGCAACTTGAGTCCAGAGTGAGGAGAGATGGAGAGGGGGCTAAACAGAGAGAGAGAGAGATGTCTGCAGATCGAGACGTGACGTCAGGCGCAAACCCGAACTAAGACACGTCAGTAGGGGGCAACAAGTCACAGTGCACCCGATATTGATTCGTTTCACTCCCTAGACATGATCAGATAACTGTGCTTGTTGTTTCATAAAAATACAAAAACATCTTAATTCGCTGCGGGACATTATTAGACGTGAAGAAAACGTTGTTTTAAGGAGTTTCAGTGTGAGGTATTTCTAGGATTCACTCACATACTTTTAGAAAAGGTGAGATTTACCTTGTCCAGTGGCTCAGTATAGTAGCCCACTATCAGGGTGACATTGGTTGAAAAGCTAAACCCACAACCCCAACAATATATTAATGTAAACACATCTGAATACATGTCTGTAGGATAGCATGCCTATTTTCTAACAGATCAGTAAAACGAACGGCTTGTGAATATTTATCTATCTCTATACAGGCTTATATGAATCATGTTCAACAAACTGTACTGTGTAGCTTTCTGGAAGGCTTATTCTTGACAAAATGATGCCTGAACTCTGAAAGGCCTATATTTAATTTTGTTTGCTGTTTTGAATGACAATGTTTCCTATATTTAGCCAGTTCTAAATTAAGGCAAGGCGAGTTTATTTAAAGCACATTTCATACACAATGGTAACTCAAAGTGCTTTACATAAAATAAAATAATCACACAATCATTATAATAATCACAACAATAAAAGAAAGAACTTTGAAAATGGTTTAAACTTTAAAATGAGATGGACATATAGCCCTTTGCTTAATTGATTGCCACAGTAAATAAAATGTACAATTTAAGGACAAATATCCTTCAATATGGGGAATTTTATCGTTCATCCATAAGCTGAGTGCAGTCACTAGCACATGATCAAAGAGTTCGTGTTATTTGATGCAATTATTTTTGCTATTTTATATTTGAACATTATTTTCAAGCAGTATTGACATTTCAAACGGTGTCATTCAAAACTATTTCCGTTTTGACACGAGAGATGTGATAATCAGAATTCAGTTTCGAGCACATATTGTGTTAAAACTGTAATCCAACATTTCCGCTTAATGAACCATGGCTCCCATCTTTCACCAACAATGCTGTGCTTTCAGATATGTGGCTGTATGAAATTGTACAAAATGTAATGGTCGAATGTTTGCACTCGACCGGTTATACTGTGCCTTGGCTCATCAAGACGAACTTTCTTCATTTGTACAACTTCTTCAATCTGAATCCCAAGGGAATAGCCGGGTTGTATAGTGACACCCAGCGCTCGAGCACGAGAGCTCCGTCCTCTTAAAACGACCAGGGAAAGGACTGTCATTCGCGATGTGACATTGTTATGAATAAGCATATTAAAGCATTGTTGAAAACAGTAGAGGTGGAGCTTTAAGGGATCGGGACCTCTCCTTGAAAATGAATTGTTTTCAAGTGCCACAGGTGTATATATATATATATACTCCCTTCTCTTTTCGGTTTCTGTCTGACATCCACGAGACAGTCTCCGCTCTGCCAGCTGCAATGCTTCCATCACTTCAAGAGAATAATATTGGCCTGTGTGGGAAATTTCAATACACAGATCAATCACATCTTATCTCATATTTTGAAGAGAACAAAAACAAATTCACTTATACGGAATTGGCGCAAACAACTGGACATAAACCAGTCTTCTTAAGAGCACGATTGAATTCAGTCACGTGACTTGAGGTAAAGTCACATGATTTGTATGCACATCTAAAATGAGGTGTGTTCGACTTCATGCGGGCCGCAAGAATTCAGCTGCCTCCTTACAAAACAATGCATTCTGGTCAGATCATTTGTCCGACTTTGATCTTTCGATCACATGCGCCATCAAAGCACCG
>JAUMHI010000043.1:9797762-9828144 GCA_032359435.1 Enteromius unitaeniatus | reverse complement strand
AAGAGAAGAGAAGAGAAGAGAGAAAATTAAAGGAGAGATGTTAGTTCCAACAGCATTTAACCAAAATGGTTTGCTTAAGTTTATGCTAAAATCTTTCTTTTGATCCACTATTTACAATATCACAAAAACTTTGCTGGAAAATGTGATGGGCTGAATAGGAGAATTACAGCTTTACGTGAGCTGCCAAAGAGAGAAGCAACATAAGGTGATGAGAAGGAGCTTTTTTTGGACTTTATTCAAGCTTCTCGACAATAAATTAAGGACATATGAAATCAAAAGAGTTAAGACATACTAAAGAGAGAAAGGAGTGGGGAGCTTACAGAGATGGGAGGAAGTTTTATTTTACAGAAAGCAAAAAATTTCTGTACAAGTGATGGGACTATAGAACTGAGAACTCCATCCTCACTGAGAATAGTGTGATGGAGAAAAGCGGCATCAGAGAAAAATAGAGAAACACAGAGGAAATGAAGGAGTTGCCGCTCAGATGGTGCCCGGAGCCAGAGATGAGATGTAAAAAATTTAACTGTGCAAGGGGAGAAAAAAAACGAGTTGAAACAAATGAAGGATGGTGATATTAAACAATAACGGACATGCGAGAGATGTAAAAAGACTGTCAGTGTTACTTAAATATACATATATTTGGTTCATGCACGTAAGAAAATGATTACATCAAGCATTTTGAGATTTGTTTTTTATTCACATATACATCATTTCTCAAGTAGCAAAAAATGTAAACATAATGTTTACATTTAAAAATTAGTTAAAATAAATGAGAAAATAAATAAAAAACGAGTTGAAACAAATGAGAGGCATGCCTGGCATGCCTTTTGTTGATCATACAACAAAAGGCATGCCAGAGTTTAAAAAATAATGTTAACATGCATTCCAGATGAAAGACAGTATGTGTTATTTGTATGTAATCTCTTTTTTTATACATAACTTCATACCAAGTAAATCAACAGAAAGGTTTATGTCAAACAGGCTTAAATCTAAAATCCTTCATCACACCTGAAAATTAGATTATACTAGCAGACTACTAAAAACTACTAAAAACCAAACTGTGTGCACACTCTCATACATGAACACGAGTAACATGTGGTGATAGTTACATGGAGGTCATGTCGTTGAGAGCGTGGTCCAGCTCCTCGCTGATGGCTTTGTACTTGAGTTTCTGAGCATACAATTCATCTAAAGTTGCCAATTAAAGGAGGGGTGTTGAGTGGGGAGGAATGGAAAAGAATGGAGAAACAAGAAAATAAGGGAAAGGAAGCAGTGCAAAGGTGGATCGAACAATGTAAAGTGGACAGAGAGACGGATAACAGAAAAGACTCGGAAACAGTAACTCAACAGAAATGAAACGAAGTGAAATGGCCTTCCTTTATCATGAGAAAAATAAAATCTCTCAAATAGCTAAATAGTTCATTCTAGCATGGCTGATATGTACTGATGCTAATTTAAATGTATATCCTTTAAATCAATATGTGAACTGTTAATAGTTACAGATAAACAAACCTAAACCTGATATTCCAAGGATGTGTCTAACGGTTTAGCCTGTGTCTAATAGCAACAGTGAGGTTGAAGTTGACATACCCTCCAGATCATCAATGGTCTTCTCAAGCTTGGCGACTGATCTCTCAGCAAACTCAGCACGAGTCTCAGCCTGGAACACAGAGAGATGTCAGGCCCTCTTATATGTAAGCACACACACACACACATACACAAGATGAATGAACTCACCTCCTTCAGCTTGTCAGTCAAGACCTTGATCTCCTCCTCATATTTGTCCTCTTTAGCGGAGTACTGTAGACAGGAAAGAGAGATGAGAGGATTAACATACTGTCTATAAACACAAACACACATGAATTCACACATATACACATACATATATATATATATATATATGTCTTCAAACATTTACACGCTTACCTTCTCAGCCTGGGCTTCCAGAGACTTCATGTTGTTGGTCACGGTTTTCAACTCCTCCTCCAGCTCAGAGCACTTGCTATAGGTGGAAATGACAGAAGATTTGAGACAAAACGTGACACACTGAGACTAAGATATGCAAATATGTTTTTATAAAGTGTTCAATTTGTTTGTTTTTACCTCTCATTGAGCTCAGCACGCTCCTCAGTACGCTCCAGCTCACCCTCAACAATCACCAGCTTACGGGCCACCTGTGTACCAGCACAAAGAAGTGCACATGTGTTACGTTGTCCAAGATGTAGACATTGTTTATCGGAAATTATTTATATTGTACTTGTTCATAATAAATGATAAGAGTGAGAAAGAGAGAAAACTGACCTCCTCATACTTGCGGTCGGCCTCCTCAGCAATGTGCTTGGCCTCCTTCAACTGGATCTCCTGCAGTTCCATCTTCTCCTCATCCTTCAGGGCCCTGTTCTCAATGACCTTCATGCCTCTGAAAGAGAGAGAAAGAGTTTGGGTGTTTAAAATGCAATATATGACTGATTTTTGACTGATTTGACAAAATATCATGATTTGATATTCTATTTACTGCAATAAAAACAATAATATTTTAGCATTTTTATTACCCCAAAATGAATCATTAGGATATTAAGTTCCCTGAAGATGTTTTGTAAACTTCCTAAAGTAAACATATCAAAACTTAGTTTCTGATTAGTAACATGCATTACTCTGAACTTTATTTGGACAACTTTAAAGTTTTTTTGCACTCTCAGATTCCAGATTTTCAAATAGTTTTCAAAAACATCTCAGCCAAATAGTGTCCTATCCCAAAACACCATACATCAATGGAAAGCGTATTTATTCAGCTTTCAGGTGACTGGTATGACTGGTTTTGGGGTCTAGGGTCACATTTGACGCCCTTGACCTCTTGCCATTTATTGCAACAAAAAAAAAACAAAGTTCTTTTTAAGAGTCTCAGGACTTGTTTTGTGCCCTATTTGTAGGAAGTGGATCCTGAGTTTTCATACACACCTCTCACTCTCATCAGCAGCCTTCTCAGCCTCCTCCAGCTTCTGCAGAGCAGTGGCCAGACGCTCCTGAGCGCGATCCAACTCCTCCTCAACCAGCTGGATACGTCTGTTCAGGGAAGCGACGTCGCCCTCAGCCTGCGCGCAGACAACGAGTCATGAGCTCACAGCGCACCAAGACGTCTAGACTACGGTCATAGCAGAATTATACAGCGCAAAAACCTCCAGAACTTATAACACTGTCGTTTTACATAAATACTATGGTTTTAAAGACGATATATGATATCTTGACAAATACCTCACCACATTCAAACGCTAGCGTCTACTAATCTTCTGGGAAACACTGTATCAATAAAAAACGCGTTGTTTAAAGATGGGAGGACGTCACCTGTCAAAAAGCACCACCGCCCTCTCCATCCATTAAGCGCCAGTACAGTCAATTATTGCCAACTTTCTAACGTGTTTACATATCATTTTAGAGGGATCTTCTTGTCATTTTACGCCTTTTGATGTAATCTGATGCGAAAACGAGCTGTAGTTGACCTGCTAATACACTTAAATCATTATGGTAAGCTCACAGATTTCCTGGCTGCGCGCTCGGACTCCAGCTCCTCTTGTAGTCTCTGTATTTTGCTCTCAGCATCGTCTGCTTGTTCTTGCAGTGATCTGATTTTCTTTTTCACAGCGTCGAGATACGCCGCGCCAGCAGCCATCACGAATCTTGCGGTTTGTTTGGATGGGGTGTCACGGGGTGTTAACGGCGCTCCGGTAAAGCGAGTAGCCCACCCTGTCTCCCAGCCAGCGACTGGTAACGCTTTGCCCAACACCGGAAGTCAATGGATCTATGCTGTACTATCGTTTTTAAAAAAACTTGACCTGCTTAAAGCGTAATTAAATGAGAAATATCAATGAGTGTCCTTTGTTATCACAAGGATGAATACTGTCATAAATATTTAACAGTATTAAAAAAATATAATTTAATGAATTGGATGATTGTTGATAAATACATTTCATCTCTCTGCCTATTCGTTTCGCTTTTACAGTTTTTGCACTCATTTGGATCCAGAATTCTGTGCAACCTGTGCCCTGTTCTGAGCGCACAGCGCCCTCCTGTGCACGGCTGCTGTAATACAGCCTGAGCACAATCCACTGGAAATCCATCGAGTTGGAGAATAGTTTCTGTATATCAACCGAGTAGTTTGGGCTTTATTTCGAATGACACCCTCTCTCAACAAAAAATCTGCAAAAATACAAGTGTTTTAAAGCTTACAGGTTCAAATGCGTTTGAAATATTAGAAATTGGCCAATGTAAATGTTTATTCAGACTGACCCAGTCTCGTATAAACTCCTGAGTGATTTGTATGGACGTCTCTGATAGTTGAAGGTTAGCTGACTGTCTCTAATTATTAAAATAAAGACGTTTCATAAAAAAGATAATTGGCCATTAGTATTTGATCACATAGTAGTCCATTAGGCTATATAGAAAATTGGTGGTTATTTATTTATTTATAGTTCAAGCAATTCACAAATGTATTTTATTAGATAATATCAGACTTGATAATCTTGATGGCTGATCGCTGGTCTTAAGTATCCAGCAAGGGTAAGGTGAAATTCTACACGGACCCCTAGCTATTAAGACGCCTGTAGGTGGGCAAGCGAACCCCCAGATGCTTTCCTTATAAAGCGCACTGCTATATTTAACCCGCCGTTTGCATACACTCTCCTGCAACTGTACATATGGCAGACTGTTTTCCCATCTGTGTCTTGGTTTACCAGGTGGTGCAAACACTAACAATGACCGGTGTCATTTCAAAAGGCCGTGTTTTGCATTTCCCGATAAAGTTTAGTCGGTAAAAAACTATGTCCGAAGTACTACTTGGTGGTAAAAATGAAATCAATTGCAGGCCTATATAGTGAGTTGCATAGACAGTCTGTCTAGTAGTGATGGGCACAGGTTGCGTGACATCAGACGGGGGACACTAAGTTTCCATGAATGCTTACATCGGTAGCTTTCTTCTCAGCCAGCTCCAGTTTCTCCTGAGCATCCTTCAGGGCTTCAGAGTATTTGTCCAACTCATCCTCAGTTGCCTTCAGCTTCTTCTGCAGGGCGACCAGGTCATCCTCGAGCTACAGGAGGAACACGCGTGTCAATACACAAGGAGAAAGACAAGGACAGCTGCCAGCTGCGTTTATAATGAATATGCATTTATGTCTATAAAACAGATAGTATACTCTGAAATGGAAAAAAAAAAAGTTAAAGTACAATTTAAAATAAAATACAAGGTAGGTTAGAAAAGCTTATTTAAAATGTAATTATGCCATAAGACTCAGCACAAGTAGCTGTAAAACAATGTAAAGGTGCAACAGAGCCATCCAGATGCACGAGCGCCCGGTTCATGTCCAACCTGCTTGCTTCTGTCCTCTGCTCCCTTCTTGTCGGCCTCAGCCTGCTCTGCTCTGTCCAAGGCATTCTCCTTGTCGAGCTTGAGCATCTGCATCTTCTTCTTAATGGCATCCATGGCTGCGTTAGAGTATGGGTGGTCGCACCAAACACTGGACTGAGAGCGGCGATGAGCGTCTGTGCTGAACTGAACGCTGAGCTGGAGTGCGAGCTGGTCTCGCTGTAGCCTGTCAAATATGTGCCTTCACAGGAGCCTGAGAAGTTCCGCAAGACACCCAATACTTTTTTGGGAACGGCCCTTAGCGGTTCCTCCTGCGTCGCGTCTTTTTTTAAGGATCTGGACGGCGATTCGCTGCCCACAGACATTTGACCACCGAAATGCCTATATATGGGATCTGAGGGCCAAGACGTCTTACAAGGGGGCCGTGTTCCTATTTCTAACACCCCGAACCTGAAAATGAGGGAAGAGGAGCAAAACTGTCCGGATAGCAATTTGCACGTTGTCCAATTGATGAAAACGCTGATTACGCGAACCCCAACATATACTGTTTGTGCTGGCTAAATAAAAAGATGATTTTTGCCCATCCATGAATTAGTAAAAAGTCTTTATAGAGAGGGGCAACATGGATTGATTTTATACAGCACACGAGGGGCTCATGAAAGTGATTATCTTAAGGGAAGGCGTTACTATCTCTGGGTCAGTCTCGTAACAGAGAGGCATGTCAACGAGTCCCTCAGGCATTGTTCATAATCTGAAGAGCTTTAGATACGGTGGCTGTTGAACAGCAATCTCTCAGCACGCTTGCGTTCATTGCCAAGCACCGTGCTGGCTTTAATCGGCCGCGGTAAAACCCCCCAAATCTCTTGGAATCACAACGACGTGTCGTGTGGCACAGCTACAGCTGTCAGCCATGCCGAGAAGATACAAGCCGCTGTCTAAGCTCTGCTACATCATTTAATACATTTTCACTTGGGAGTGAGGTTACTGGGGTTCAGATATCCTCTAGCCTACTTGCAAGCTAGAACAGGTAATGATTTACTTTATATTTGTTCTGCAGTTTATAACAGTGGAATTGTAAAGGGATTTTCGGATAAGAAGATCATAAGATGCAGTCTTTCTACAAAGCTGAGGTGTTTGCCCTCAATATTAATTTCCTATACTCTCACATTCCCACACCATGAACTTTCCTCCAGGAGGCTATTTTTACTCTTCCCCTCCTGAAGGAAGCACCTGCCACAGTCTCTTCTTAGCCGTTGTAAGACAAGCTTTTCTACACACACAACTATCCTTAATCTCCTATCACACAACAGTGTTTTATCATTGTCTATTACAAATGTAATGTACAATTGTGGGTGCATTTTTATTATAGCAATTTAGCGTGCATGGAATATACTAGGTAACATGGACAATTGACTTTTTGATGCTTTCATGATCTAATATTACCATTAGGGGAGAAAACATGCAGCACGAATGGTTTCTTTCTGACTAATAATATCTTATGCACACTGCCCTTGAGATAGATTATAATCACCTACGCTCTTTTAATTAAAACGATTCCAAAGGACTTTTTGCAGCAATGCAATAGAAGCATTTTTCTGTGAACAGTTTTTTTTTATTGTGTAGAACATTTTATCAATCCTAGGAAATGTCTCCCACTATAGAGAACCTAGTTTCCACCATATACCAATAAATATAATTGATTTCTAAAAGTGTATTCTAGTTTCATTCTATTCCTCAATGCTTAACTACTGTTAGTCTTTCAGAATGATCAGACTAGTGTGTTATATCCAGAGACATTCAAGCAGACGTGCAAAGCTTCCTCTTGGGGAAAACCTTTCAACAACGCACTTACGCCTGGCACCTCAACCTGTTAAATGCCTTTGATTTGACTTCAAGATTTTCTGAATGCTGGTGAATAGGCTATAGCTTTGAGAGGACTGTTCTATCATTTAAATACAGCAATATGGAGCAATGTCATTTTAAGTAGTTCACATAAAAATACAAAATTAAAATGTTGTATTAATGGAAACTGTTGAAATTTGATTTGCTGCGTTATATTTCTATTTACAGAGATACAAGATAAAAGTGTGTGTGCTGGAGAGGGCAGAGCTGCTGTTGCAGTCTAATGGAATTGAACACCCATAAACTCTATTATGTTGGCAAAGTATTGCACTTTTACTTAACATTTAACCATACACATGTGTACTTCTCACGGTCTTTTCCTCTCCCATGGACGTTACACAGACTAATGCTTTATACTTGTGTTTGAAAATATCTACCGTTTGAGGAAATTTGACAGTTATACTTGCCAAACCAATTGCAACTCTAATTGTACCAACTGTAAATCTTTAAACATGCGTATCTGCTATGACCATCTCCCCACAGGGGACTAAAATTAGCACCTCCTCGAGTATGTGATCCCACCCAATATAGCCCCATACCCTCATGCTGACTAAGACATACCACCTCTGCCCTACCCCCATGCCCATGTCTTAAAGGAGCAGTCAGCCCGAACTTAGAGCCGTACTGTCATATTGAGTTGATCTCTAGTGGCAGATAACTCATCTCAGCTCACAATCATAAAGAATAGCTCAGAATAACAGCAAAACTACAGACAGAAACAGGACACTGAGCACATGCTCTAAATGAGCTACAATGTTTGTGTCAGCCACTTTAACACATGTACCTCTTTTAGATGTAAATATCACAAAGCATATGTGGAAGAAGGGGAGGTGGTACATAAAAGGCAAAGTTGATTCTATTTGGCATCTTAGAGATTTATAACCTTCTAAATTGAGACTACATAAATTTACAGGTGACGATGTAGAACATTAATCCAAAGCTTGCAAGCTTACTACTCCTTGCCTCAAACCTAATACTGAACTTGTGCATTTGATATTCTTTTGAGTGAACTTATTTTCTATTCTTGGTAGCAGTTATAGTAACCAATTATCACTTTTTATTATAGTACACTTTCCAGGATGTTTCCCTACAGCTATTTACATGTTCAAATGTAAACTGTATGAATAAAAAAGTACAAATGCAAATGATAATAATAATAATAGTAACGCTATTAACAAAGTAAGGCTGCATAATTAATCGAATGCCACAATTACTTAATCATTCAAAGTGGCAATTAATTGTTCAAAATCTACTTATGTTATTCTGTGTGCTTAAGAAGTGCTTTTTTTGCATTGTTACATTTTAGTTTTATATATAATACTATATATATATTTTTACTTTTTTATTTAAAGAAGTATCCAAATCCAATGTATAGTTCATATTTCAGGCTTGATACTATAGAAAAGCATTGTTTTTCAGTTGTTTTTAGCATATTTTCATCTAAAAACATAGCATGTGTTGCTTTTAGCAATGGTGTAAACATCATTCAATGTAAATTATAATTGACAATTATGATTTTAGTAATATTAATGCATTATAATTGTATACATTTACCACACACTCAAAATGATTAAAGAGGATAAAGAAAAGTCACAGATCCTTGAGGCCCAATTGTTTTTGTAATATACAACTTTAATGAATGAAGGATTGAAATGTTTTTGTGAGAGTTAATTCTTTAATATACCACTACCAGAAGCATTAAAAATAAGAATGGGGATAGTTAACTCACTGTTCAGTGCACAAATTAATTCGTTGAACACTCTTCAGCATGAAACCAACTTTATGTTTCATTGCCAATTTACTTTGATGTCAAAGGTACAAGAAAACCATACCATACAAACATCATTTGAAGAGAAGTATACTTTGAAACCCTTTATTTTAAGTTAAAATGTACTCCATACAGGTAGAAGCTTTACATGTATAACTAGATTTACTGCAGTGTTTTTACAGACAGTCATTCAAAGACACCCACAAATAAACAAAGTCAATTGGTTTTCTCAAAATGTCACTTTCAGGACTTTTCTTCTATAGTCGTCTACATAATGCTCGAGCTGGCAACATTGATCATTCTCCATCTCTGCCAATAAATGTAATGGAGCATGCACAAAAAATGCTTTACAAAAGTGCCATACAGTCAAACATTTGTTTATAAGCCATATGCATTTACAGCAACATGAAGCAGACATGCTTTCCAAGCAAATCTAAAGGGGGAACTGCTTAAAGTGAGTTTCACAGGCCACTTTATGACAATGTCTTGCTGTAGTGATTACCAACTCGTACCATTCCAACTCTGAGCACCATAGAGCACAAAAGTAGTAACAGATTAGCAGCAACTCTGCTTCGACACGCACACTACGGTGAATGAAAGCCAGAATATAAACACGTGATCTTGTCTCCTACAGTCAGAGAACCGATACGTTCATTGACAGTGATAAACTAAGGCACTGAAACTAAATGTACACAAAGCCAACAGAAGTGTTGCTGTGGCAAAGCAGTAAAGCACTGAGAACAGATTTCCAGGGTTGCATATGACCACAAGCATACATGCATAAATGCGACACACTAGAGCAAATCAGAACGACATAACAGCATCAAATGGTTTAGAGACTTTAGAGATATAATGAAGAGAAAATAAAAACAGCACTGTAAAATACTGCAGTGGCCGGTAATTTCAGTTTGAGAAGAAAAGTCACTCTTAAAGTATGTTTGGCTCTACTTAAAGCGAAGTGCAACACATTCATTCAGCCATGTCCTTTTGAACGTACATCCTTTTGCTCCTATTGTCGTTTTGGGCACTTCTATACATTCAGTATTTGGATTTCATTGCTGTGGTATAACGTCAGTATTAGGAGGTTAGAGATGGAATTTCCACAGATCTTCTGAGGTTAGTATTGTTTTCCGATTCTCCAGATGTCATCCATCGATCAGTCACTACATCCGGTCATTACATTCTCATACTGTAAAGCACATGGGCAGCAAGAACAATTCACTGGAGGTGATGCATTTTAGACTCTTATTCTGAGTGGTTTTGTTTTACATTGCACATTTTACGCACATTTGTAAATATCTTTTATTTGTATACTCAGTGAATTTTGAAGCATTGAAAGTGAAGCATAAAAAAAATGTATCTCACCATTACAAATGTACAAATGTTAAACATTCTACTGGAGTCTTCTGCACCTTGTTTGAAACCCTGTAAATGCTTTATTTCAATGAGTGAGATCGGACAGGGTTCTTTTGTTTCTTCCTCAGCACTCCTATGCCAAAAGTGTAATCCTGGCTGTTCTGAGCACCCAGCATTGTGCTTCCAAAATCTTCATGCACACATTCACAAGTTCAGATTCATGCCAGAAATTCAAAGCTTCTTCATGGAGGAGGAGGCATGAACACATTCACGGTTAAAGAGACAAGACGGTCATTGTTTGAAATGTTCAAGATTTTAAATATTTAAAAATTCACAATCCAGTCAACTGAATCAATAACCCTTCATCAGTTCAGTAGGTGTCATATGGACTGCACTTTAGAGAAATTCATCTGTGTCCTGAAGGCAAAAAATCAAACAGTGGAGAATTTGATCAAAGGGAAGCCAGCATTTCGGTTTAGTCCTCATCCTCTCTGAGTTCACTTGGCAGGAACTTGTACTGCTGTTGTCTGATCTGTGCCAGCTTCTTACGGGCCTCTTCCAGCTCTCTCTCCTTCCTTAACATCTCCTCCTGAGCAGCAATAATCTGGGCCAAACAGACAAAGCATGAAATATGAACTGAATTAAGCAAATATATATAACACATTTTTTTAATTGTAATTAACAGTCCCAATAAAAGAATAGATAGATCAATTTACTGTTTTTATTATTATTATTATTTTTACACACAGTAGCACACATTTTGCTGTCAACAAAAATGTTTTTTGTCTATTA
This sequence comes from Enteromius unitaeniatus, assembly GCA_032359435.1. Lineage (NCBI taxonomy): Eukaryota > Metazoa > Chordata > Actinopteri > Cypriniformes > Cyprinidae > Enteromius > Enteromius unitaeniatus. The sequence continues at coordinate 9,816,970 of JAUMHI010000043.1, read as the reverse complement.
AACATTTATTTTTGTCTAAAATGTATTCATTTATTTCTATCTATCTTTTGATCTATTAATAATGACAATAATAATAAAAAAACAAGAAGAAACAATAAGTATTATTATTATCTCTATTATTATTATATGATTATATAAGCAGCCATGAAAATGACCTAAAGAGGCATTAATTATTCTAAATATTTTAGCATTATGCTATATATTGATATATATATATATATATTATACATATCTACATATATGTATTCTTATTAACAACAACAATAAAAGAATTCATTGAATAATATTATTTTAGCCAATCAATACATTTCTTCTTATTATTATTAACAATTAATCGTAGACAGAATTCAGCCTGTAATCTTACCTGAGCAATTCCTCCAACAAACCTGGTCTTGACCACCACATTATCATCATCGGCCTTGTTGAAAGCAGCTTTCTGGGCCGCTCGAACCAGACTGTCAGAGGCTCGTTTCACAGCATTGCCTGCAGCCTGCAGATAACACATAAGTTGTTCAAGAAACGAGCCTATGAAATTCATGTTCAATGAAGGCAGTAATGTAAGCCTAGGCTTTTATGTGAACATGTGCAGTGCAGTTACCATTTCAAATATCAGAATGAATTTAGTGTTCTCCTTTATCTAACTGCATATACCTGAAGCCTTCTCATAGCCTCTGAATCCTGCTCTGCTTTAACCTTGCACGCCACCAGCAGCTGTGCAGTGGAAGCAGCCACTTGTTTGGCAGAAGAGATGAGCTTTTCTTCGCTGGCATGACCTTGGACTGATGCATTCGCTGCCTCACAGAGGTTACTGGTGGCTGCGGCAACCATGCGTGCCTGTAACAGTCAAGAGACAGAGAAGTCATGCAGGAATATAACATGATGACATTTCATCTGCACTCTTCAGTTCTTAAGGGCTCCTTACAGCAGATATAAGCCCTTGGGACCACTGCCCATCATCCACAGCATTAGCAGGGATGGCTCCCACCTTCAGAAAGAAAAAAAAAGGCTATTAATATTCTATAAAAACAGAGTAAATAAAACATTCAAGAAACAGCTGCTATAAATAATAATTTTACAGACTGATTAATAAACATCTTTGTTTGCTTACCTTGCCCTGGGCTACGAGTTCTCGCTGAGCTGCTGAAGCTGATTTTACAAGAGCACTGGTGGCTGCAGCGATAGATTTGGCTGCCTCAAGTATCTGCTCCTCAAAGTCTAAATTCTCATCAGCTTGCTGCAAACAAAAATCAAAATATCATGAAACATGCAGTTGTAACATCCAGAGGAGTTGATAAGAAATTGGCCAACTGTATTAAGACTGTATATAGCTACAACAACAAAAAAAGAGGGCAAAATACAAAACAATTGCATTTTTTTAATCAAGTTGATGGCAGCAATTTTGGAATCATAATACATTTGCTACTAAATTTATTGTCACCATGTGTTTGACTTGCACAACAAAAATAATAAGTTCAGCTCAAATGTTTTACAGTTCTTTTTGAACTACTTACAGCAATCTTTAGGCCTCTACTACATGCTACACCTAATCATGGCTTTGTTTATTTAGAATGTTTTATTGGCCAAGTATGTTGAATTTTTGGTATTTGGAATTCCCGTATTAAGGAGCCCCTTAAGGGACGAGGTGAAGGAAAAAAATCGGGGTGGGTAAAAAAAAAAAATTCAAGGAAAGAATTTTTTTTTTCCAAATCTTTTGTGTTCTCTCGCAAAACTTTGCATTCTCTGGCATAACCAATTGAGCTCAGATCAACACTTTCTGTTTACTTTAAGCTTCCAGTGTATTAGACAGCTCTGTAATGGAGCAGTTCTACATCATTAGGTGTTTATCTAAGCTCAACTGGTTACGCCAGAGATTAACTGTTAACTGTTATTAATCGCAACATTAATACTGTATTTATTAATTTATTAATAAAACATTATACTGTGTATATTTATGCATGTGTGTGTGTGTTTATATGCATAATGTGTATATTGAAAAAAGCACTAACACAACATTTTATGTTTTTGAAAATCTGTCATGCTCACTAAGGCTCAAATTAAGAGTACCATTCAGTTCATCCATTCAGTTAGTGCAGTGTATTAAGCATGTGCACTACCTTTGGTTTGGCTCTTGGTTTGAGCTGCTCAAGTTTCTTGGCTGCTGCTTCGATTGAGGCCGCAGCTCCCAATAACTCAGTTTCGGCAATCACAGTAGGATCCTCAGGGTCAACCCACTCAGTGCCTAAACACACAATACACATATTTAACTAATGTTTGACAAGGCCTGGAAACAATACATGAGCGGCATGCTGCATTAACTGAATGTGTGTGAATAAAAAAAAACTACAAAAAAAACAAAGTAAGCCAGAGAGTAAATAATTTAGTCACAGTGTTAAACACAAATTATGAATGAAAAAGACACAAATGTGGTTAAATAAGAAAATGTTCAAAATGAAGACCGGAAAGATGGAATTACTTTGTACTAGCATCTTACGGTACTCACCCTCATCTTGAGCGAGACAGGAAAAATAGGAAACTTTGCTTAGCACAGTAAATCCAAAGTATCCCCAAAGTACACAGAGTCAACATGTTTGTGTCGAAATTATGGTATATGTTAAAAAAATATCTCCTACCTTTCATTGCCTCTGCTGTTTGAATCAGTTCAGTGACGGCTGCAGCAACCTTTTTCGAGAACAACACTAATTTCTGTTTCTGGTCACCTGTTGGCTTTTGTAAGACCTGAAATAACAAACAAACAGTTCTGGTTAAGACAAAACTTTGAGCAAAAGCACAGTGCAGATGCATTGCGTGTGTAAATGACGGTGTTTGTACCTGCAGGACATGTTCAAGGAGATCTATATATCCATTAGTACATTCAGTGCCGTATAACAGAGCTCTCCTCCTGACATCCTCACTCACTTCCTCATGATACGCTGCTTGCTGAGGGGAAGATATTAGAGTCTGTTAGGTGCACCAAAAACACCTTTGCTAATTCACTCACAATGAAGCATATGCAAGTCTATGCACGCACCTTGCATGTGGTCAGCATATCGGCTATGACCTTGCGGCTGAGGTTTGCTGTGGAGATGACATCTTCCTGTCGGGCAGAATTTCCTGCTGCTACAGCTTTGGCTGTTGCTGTGGTGATGCCCTTCGTCATGCGAATGAACTCTTCAGGAGTGGTTGATTTCTCCGGGGCTTCTTTAGACTGGAACACCTGATGAAGACACAATTGTTTATTTAAATGTTTTATATTCATCTTCGTCACAACTTGTATATATTTAAGCAAGATTTGTACACAGGTCAAAGTTAAAGAAATGATGCCTTGCACAGCAAAAAATTATGCGCTTCAACTCTTTCCTTGTGTCTTCAACTTACTGTGAGTTCCTGTTTGATGCACTCGATAGTGGCTTCCAGAGCTCTGGTTCCTCTTGAAGCCTCATCCTCCACTGCCTTCACCGTTTTCAGTAAGGATGTTACATTAGTTACCATAACCTGAACACACAGACGTAAGACATACATTTACATTTCACATTTGAATACCAGTTCCAGCGTCATCATTCGTCTAACTTTTACAGAAGAATATTTGTTGATAGAGTTTACTACTGCCAACATGTCTGCCTTGGGAAACCAATTTATAAACTTATTTTGTTCTAGTTTTTCAATTTACATATTGTTTTCATATAAACATATAAAATTGCAATTAAATTATTAAAATATAAATCTCAACTAATTGTTAAATACTAAAACTACAAATGAAAAAACAAACAAACAAAAAAAACCAATTTTATATATGTAAATATAATGTATATATATTTATATATACACATTAATAATCGCTCTCTTCTCTAAATATTTATATATGACTATAACTTTAACTAAACTAAACTATAACTTAACTTTAACTATGACTATAACTATAACTAAAATAAAAATAAAAACTGTAGATATAAAAATAAAAGCCAAAAAACAGTACATATACAATATCAAAATAACACAAGGTCAAACTGGTAAAACCACCATTTTTGAATGCTTAAAAAATGAATCCAAACTCATGCAGAACTATACCATTAATAGAGCATGTAGTTGATTTTATCGCACAATACTTGGACTACGTGTGCAATGGGATTGATAGTAGCCGATGGAGAAGAAAACATTAATTTTCTCATTAATAATTAATCTGATTAATGGCACACATTGGAATGAGCTTCTCACCAGAACACTTTTACTCATATCTGAGTTAGGAGACATTTCCATCCGTGCAGCCAGATTTCTGAAGGACAACTGGGAGATTACAGTTTCAGAGACAAATTTATAACAGCTAACTGTCTAGATGGAGGAGTGTTTCTTACCAAACTCAGTGCTCTTGAGGTATAACGGTAAATGTGGAAAAGGGAGAATAATATTTATGTTTTGCAAAAGTGTTTTTGACAGTCGTACCTTGGCCGCACTCTTGAGCTGGAACATGGAGGGGTCATCTGCTGCCTTTCCTGCCGCACACTTGGTGGCACTAATGAGCTCAGCTAAAGCTTTAGCAACATCCTTCACTGCGTTGATCAGCACCACCTACGAGGAGATGAATGACAATAACACATGTGCATTCCAGAGAGATGACTTTGGAGCTGCTGAAATCCCTGTGTTTGACTTCTCATCACTTTCCCCATGACTCTCACCTGTGTTTCTGGGTCATCCGGGCCTATGCTGGCTGCTCCCAATTTCACCACATCTGTGAGTTGTGTGATGGTCCTGGCAGAAGACTGGGCGGCCTGGGCCAGCCTCTCTTGACTTGATGCTGCACCTGAAACGAGGTTCTTAGTGTCCTCCACCAGTGCTTTGGCGGTCTTCAAAATGTTCTCCCTAAAAACAAAAGAGAGAAGAGTGAAAGGTTTTATTATAATGCTTACAGTATATAATATATATATATATATATATATATATATGTGTATTAATTAACTATTTTATATGCTGCCATCTTGTTTAGGAACATTTATTAGCATTTTTAATGTGCAACTCAGATTAGTCAGTTGTGGCATTCTGGGGTCATATTTTTTTAAACGGTTAAACTTTAAAACTGAGGTTTCTAGTATCACCTCATCTTTACATCTCAATTGATACAAATTAAGTATACACATAAATTCAATAGATAAAGTAAATAAAATAGAAATCAAATATATCATGTCAGTATATAAAATAAGATAAATTCTACATAATGTATTCTTTATTAAATATCCAATTATTTAATAATTTGATAATAGCAGATGTGCAATAGGGGGTGCTTAAGGCCTCAAGCCCCCAGTCTTTTTCCAAAACTGCCTCTCTTTCAACAGTTATCAACAATAATATTGTGGCAAGCACTGTGTTTACACAACCAAGCTCAAATTTCAGTGGACAATGTGAAGTGGGATGGTATTTTATTCATATAGTGGTTAAAAACTATGTTGCCACTTTCTGGTTCTTTCTTTTTTTTTTTTTTAAACAAACCTGAAACTGCTAAAGTAGAAATAGTCTCATTAATTGCAAGTAGTGTTTCTTTTACACCTATTTACATATTGATATACTGTTAACCATTTATCAAACCTATCATTGTTGATTAAACGAAGCCCAAGGGCCACCAGCAGGACTATCATGTGAAGTGTAAGCACATCAAGTACAAGAAGTCATGAAGGACTTTATTTTTATAATTATGCATACACATAATTTTGTTAACATTTTAATACAGGGACCAGTAACTTTAGCATGTCTATTATTAATATATTGGTTGTTTATCAGTACTTCTAGAGCATGTATTCCACATGACCTTATTCTACACTCCTAATCCTACTTAATACATAAATATAACAACTACCTTATTAACTTGATAAACTCCTAATTCACTGCTTATTAAGGCAAAAGTCATAGTTAATTGTTTTTTAATAGAGAAAATTGAATCTTAAAATAAAGTGTGACTATATATTTAAGCTCCTGTCCCAGAGAAGCTCTCTAGATATCCCTGTTAGACATCATTGGTAGAACTGCAAAAATAAACTCCCCTTTAGGATAACACAAGACTACCCTGCTTTATTTTGCAATGACTGAAAGATGCACCAAAAAATTATTCAGAAAAAAAATAAACAATTAAAAATAAAACTCAAATTCACATTAATCTTTTTTTAGGCCCAATGTATCGAAATGTTTATTTTATTTTTGTTTCTGTAAATGAACCCCATTGCACTACATATGTCGCACTGTAACCCCACTGTACCTGTGATCAGCGAAGGAGTCTGAATCGTTCTCAGCATTGAGTGTGCCAGCAGAAGCAAACATGATGGTGGTGTCCAGGTCAGCGATGATGCCTGATACAGCACTGGCAGCAGTGATACAGGCTTGAGTGCCCTTATTACCGGCTTGCAATGCCGAAAGCACCATAGACACCTAAAGAAAACTCATATTAGAAAAAATATATAACTTCTACTGTATGCAGATTTAAGCAAACAGAACACACCAAGAACTCATAGATAGGAAGTTGTGCAAAAAGCATATTATTTAATTTTTCCTGTTCTGCATTTTAATACCTTCTCCGTGACAGTACGTGCGCAATCGATAAGTTCTCTCTTTGTGAACGAGTCAGAAGGACTGATCTGCAGCGCTCCAGCTTTCTGAACAAGCACAATACAGCCGTGCCCCAGCTCCTGCACTCGTGTCTTTATCTGGAACCCGATCTACAATCACCAGCATACAAAAGGGTCAGCATGTGTGTGTGAAAAATAAATACAGAGGGTGGTCATGCATGTGTATATCGGTCACCTCCTCAGGTTCAGCAGTAGCAGCAGCCAGACTGCCCTGAACTGCAAGCTGACTGTAGTCTGCAGTGACCTGAGAGGCCAAACTGCCCAGATCCTCTGGAGCACTCACTGATTTAGTGATCTGAGTGAGAGAATGAAGGGATAATGTGAAATTAGACCCCAAAGTCAGTGTATAAATCTTTATGATATAAAGAAATGTATCAAACATATTAATTGTACAAAATTATGATCGCTTACCATCTCCTGTGCACTGACAGCAATAGCTTTGGAGTATCTCACCATGGTGGTCTGATATTCTACAAATGAACCTTCTGGTTCTGGTGGGGTACCTTCACCTAACTAAAGAATGACAAGAGCACTGAAATATGTTACGTTGCTGCTTTAAAATACTTAAAATGCAAAAGTATGTGGGTTATTACCTTGCCCATGGCAACAGCAATCGAATCCACCATGCCACTGACCATGCCAACCTCACTAGCAGCTTCGTTAAGGGTCAGCAAGAGGTCATCAACAGCTTCCCTCATCAACTGTGCAGCTTCTGCTATGGCATCATGGGTATGAGCCGCCTGAAGACAAACAAATTAATGAATTTGCTAAAAGATCAACATTTTCTATGAAGAAAGGCTTAAATCTGAGTGAAAGAGAAGCACCTTTGGGTTTCCACCACCTTCTTTGGCAGCGTACAGCATTTGTAGAGCAGACTCTGCGAGAGTCTTGGTCTGATCCAGAAGGTTCATCTGCTGCTGATGATCCAAGATTTTGGAAGCCATGCCCATAGCGGCGGAGACCAGAGGAGTAAAGTAACTGACCAATTGAGAGACCTGAGGGACAGATGTAAGTTAAGTATGAGTTAAATATGAAGAGTTAAATATGGCATGCATCAGTGTTAAAAACTATATGACAATTAAGGCAATTTTAGTCACCTTATGACCCAGTTGAGCTGCTTCTCCTTTTGCTGCTGTGGAAATTGGCTCAATCAGGTGACCCACTTCCTGAACAGATGATGTTAACTGCTCCTGCAAAGCCTGGAACATACAACAATTGTTAAGGACTCCAGGTTAATTTTCCAGATTTTCCAAAAAAACATTTAAGAAAATAAAGCGGACCCACAAGCTGCTGTAGAAACACATTTACCTCAGATGAAACCTCATCTCTACGGGGAAGATTTTGGCTGACAGCTGCAAGAGAGGCCTGCTCAATATCTCGAATGAACTTATTGATATTATCAATGGCTGAGTCACATTCCTTCTGGCCAGGGGCTTTATCCCTGTAATATCAATCACATGAACATTAGTTATTAAAGCAAAAACGTTCATAGCAGTAATTTCTAATCTCGGGTCTCACACAAACTACAAAACTGGGACTATTTGTGTGTTACCTTATAGCAGTAATGAGACTCTTGATGGAATCTGACACAGTGCGTGAATGACTCGCCAGTAATGACCATGTAGGTGGATCTTTAGGGTTCATTACCAATGACCTAGCTGTCTTCAAAAGGTGGGTTGAGCTATCAAGCATGGCACATGCCGATTGGATGATTGGCTCCTGTGCAGCAGATCCCTAAATTTTGAGTAGAAAAACAAATATGAACAACAAGGATTACACAATCGTAAATAATAATCAGAAGAAGAACCTCATACCTCTTTACTTATCTGCGCAGGAACACTAGCAAACTCTGGATTGGATGCAAATGTGGTCAGATTGTCAACAGCTTCAATGAGCGGCGCTGTGGCAACACGACATTTCTCACGGTTTTCCTCTGAAAAATCTCCATCCAAAGCCTATGGTGGGAGAGAAGAGGTAAACGTTCAAAAATGATGTTAGAGAACAATCATTTGATGTCACTGGAGTGGATAAAATTTCGATTAAAATGTATAAAGACGAGCGGTTTAACCTTGATTGTTTTGACCAGGTTGGCTGTGCTGTTTGCCACTTCTTTGGCTGACTGCACAAAGTGTCTTTTAGCCACAGGGTTTGCAGTCTTAGACGAGGCCAGGCGGCAAGCATTACACAGTGCTGAGGTGTGCTTAGCAACAATGGTGGCAGCTGAGAGCACCTGCAACAAGCACATGTTAATATTTTGGCCTTAAAAGCACAGAAGTTTTGGCCTTGCGTCCAAACACTACATGCATAATGTTTGAGGCTACCTGTGAAGGACTACTGGCTGGGTCAACAAGATTTTGGCAAGCCATCTGGATTGCCTGATTAGCACGAGCGAACTGGATAGGATCCACTAAGCCTGGATGTCCAGCTTGGCTGTTGGGGTCAGACACACCCACTAGGTAAGCAGCCTAGAGACACATCAAAAAACAAGTATGATTGATACATACATAAAAGAGTCAGAGGTAAACAAGTATAATGGTTGTGAACAAATTATGTGCTTAAAGGGCAAAGAGGGAAGCATCTTACCTGTCCAGCTGCTTCGGTCAGACCACACAGAGCTTTGGAGGCTCCACCCACACAGTCTCCAAATGCTGGAACATCTCCAGTCTTACAGTTATGAGAAATCCCGGCCATAGACTCACCGAGAACCTGCAGTATATATCAGAAAGAGGTGGATAACAAATGGGTCATCATCTAATGATATACATCAACATTTAACTGCATCAACAGGGTAAATGAAAATAATATTTAGGATATGAGATACATTTTAGTATATACTTTATGCATTATGCACTTTTTCATAATTTTTTACCCTACTATTCAAAAGTATTGGGTATGTAAGATTTTTTTTTTTAATGTTTTTGGAGAAGAAATACATGTCTGACACTCATTAAGGCTGCACTTATTAATCATTGATACAGTAAAACATTTTTATAATTAAAAAAAACATGTAACATGACATATAATTATTTAATTATTTATATAGTAATTTATTTCTATGATGGCAATGCTGAATTTTCAGAAGCCATAACAGTCTTCAGTGTCACACGATCCTTCAGAAATCCTTCTACTGTGTTTACTTAGTGCTTAACTAACATGTAAAATGTTTCTTTGCTTGTAACAGTACAGAATAAACATTTGCAATAACATATCCTTATATTATTCCAAGTAAACCTCCAATAATACCTACAGTATGTTTCTGTTACCTTAGAGTTCTCCATGACACTTTCAATGCAGTCAAAGTAGGAGAGATCATTAACTGGCTCATTTGGGTTATCTAGCAGTCCCTTAACAGCCTGTAACCCATAAAGAGAGACAATATACCTTCTTAATATATATATATATATATACACACACACACAATATACTTTTTAATTACAAATTACTTAATAGTGTGCACTGTATGCATATAATACCTCAAGCTCTCTTAGTGCATTGTCACATTCCCTTTGCCCTGGGGCATTCTGGGTACACAGTGTAATCAGCTGATTGATGCTGTCAGTCACCGATCTGAAAAAACACAGGAGAGAGAAGGTAAAATACAGAAACAACAGCATATATAAAACATGCATAAATAAACATGGGGTGAAGTACCTGGCAGCAGCAGCGAGAAGGTTCTTTGCATTGCCTGCTGCCGGGTCCACAGATAAAGACTTGGCAGCCAACAGCAGCTTACTGGAGGCCATCGAGATGTTCTTCAAATTCCCAATCACTTGCATTTGATCATCCTTACTCTTAAATAACCAAATTTGACTTCTTATTTCAGGAAAAGGAAAACATATCCTAATTCTCATGTTCTCATGTTCCACATATCATACCTGGGTGTGGCCGGCCATCTCAATGCCTGCATCCAGAAACTCATCAAAGTCCTCACTGAATTTTCCAGAAGCATCTGCAAGCCGGCTGGTTGTCCTTCTAGAGGCATGGACCACATCACCTGCAGACTGGTTCAGATCGGCTGCTGTCTGGTTCAGGTCACTCTGAGCCTCCTGGAAGGTCTTACTGCATGGAGGGAGCTATTAAAAAAAAAAAAAAAAAGTGACAAAACACTCAGCTCAGCTATTTTCATGAATTAGCATTTAGCATATTGGGAGATGACAAAAGAAAGAAGAAAAAAAAAGTCCTTGTTTGTTACTCACAGTCTCTGCAAGTAGTTTTTTGCTGGCTTCTCCAATGCTTTTCAGAGCCATATCAACATCCTTTTGTCCAGGTAGACAGTTTACACATGCATTCAGTGAGTGGGACACAGCCTTTGCTACCTAACACACAAAACAAGAGAAACATGCATACATATTTAACTTAATTATGTAAAATAATAAATAAAAACTAAATTATATATATATATATACACACACACACACACACACACAGAGCAGGTGGACAACCAAAATCCAAAATGATCCAAAAAGGACAATTTAAATGATCAAAAGTAGTTTCTTTTTGAAATTCAGTATTTGTGGTCCTTCTAATATTGCTGGCTCCTGAATGATGAAGAAACTGTGGATTTCCTCATTTCTAAGTTAATATTGTGAATAATAACATCTGTTAAATAATTAAATTTAGTTTAATGTTCTTCTCTTTCTCTCCTCACCTGCGCTAGTCTCTGTTGTATCTCTGCATCACCAGGAGCAACCAGCGCCTCCTTGGCTTCAGAAATTAGGTTCGCTGATCCTTCCATAACCTCACGAGCAGAATCCAACATGGCTGCAGCTCCAGCAGGGTCTGATGAGGTGGCAGCAACACCCCTCGCAGCCTGTGCTAACGTCTTCAGAGCCTGGGCAGTTTCACTGGCAGCCACACCTGCAAACACACAATTCATGGGAGTGTGTGACAAGAATGTATGTTTGGCTATTTTATTGGGAACAAAACAGTCCCTGAAGGTTAACTTAATTTGACAAAACCTCTACTAACAGTGTAATACCTGTGTAATGCTCATTTCCCTGTGCTGCACAGGTAAGAAGTTGGGCCATCGAGGAACCAACAGCCTTCGATGTGCCACCCAGATCCTGAGTGCATTTTTCCAACTAAACCACAAAAATGAATTGACATCAAATGAATGCATAATCAGTATGAGGGTAGTTGATGTATGAATGTGGAAAAAAACAACAACAAAAACATTGAAGATAAACCTCTCTCATGTTATTTGTAACTAAGAACGAAGATACATTTTTCTCATTTTATTTGTATGTTGTTTTTTTTTCTACATTTTTGCTTTGTCAAACCATAGAACAACACAGTCCAAATTTTATTTGTCAACTACCTATTTCTATTGTGAAAAGATTTTAAAATAATAAAATAATCATTGATATTAAATGAGTCTCAACTCACTGATTCTCCAGGTAAAGGTTTCAGCTGTCCCTCGGAAGCTGCTATTTTTGCATCGTGGAGTTCATTCTTAAGTGTCTGCACAGCTATAAGTGCAGAGTCGATCTCCATTGGGCTGCAAGCCTCATGAGCCTAGATTGGATTGGAAGGCATAGTCAGTCAAAAATGAATCATTTGCCAATTAATCATCATCATCATGTCAATGCAAACCCATAACAACAACAACAAAAAAATATATTTTGAAGCATGTTGGTAACCAAACAATTTCAGTTCACATTGACCTCCAGTGTATTTTTTCCATACAGTGAATGTCAATTAGAGCTGAAACTGCTTTTTTACAGTCATTCCTCAAAATATCTACTTTTGTGTTCCACAATAGAAAGCCATCAAGGTTTGTGGTGAATAAATTAGCATCTTCAATTTCATATCTTCTACTCTTTAAATACAAGTGTGAAGACGACAGATTCAGTACCGTCTGTGCAGCAGTGCGGAGCTCAGCCAGGCAGGTGGCCAGGTTCTTTGCACACTGTCCAAGCTGCATGGCTGCTGCCTGATCCGTCACGGTCGGCACAGACGACTTCGCAGAAGACACCATCTTACTTCCAGGCTGGAAAACAAACAAGGAATTAGACATTTTAGCAATCAAAGAACACTTTTAAAGAAGAGCGATGTTATCAGATGAGTGACAGGTGGTTAGCATCGGTGAAAGAACTCATGGTTACCTGAATAAAGTTCTGACTGGCAATGATGAGGGCAAGTTGGGCACTACCATCCTCTGGCTGGCCCTGACTGCCCCTCACTCCCTGCACCAGCTGAGGAATATGGTCAGCAACAGCCTAAAGTACATGACCACAGAGAACACGCTGTTATTAACACAACAGGAGGACTATCATTACTACCACTGGAGACAAACAAATACTTCTACAAACCCTGCAGCTCTGGACAAGTTGCTGGTGGGCAGCAGTATTCTTGTTAGAGGCTGCTGCATTCTGGGATGCCGCTATGGTTTGAGTTGCAGCAGCGGCAGCTTGTTTAGCAGCATTCTAGAAAAATATAAATAAACATGCAGTGTAATGTTTGCCTATACGAGTGTAAAGTTACTTTTCTCATAATCCAGTCACTGACCTCCAGTCTTGTTATGAGTTTCTTCTTGATGGCGTTTTGTGCAGCTGCGTTTGTGGCCACACGCAGCCCCTCCGCAGCCTCCCGGAGCTTCTGCTGCTGGTCTTCATTTTCAGGGTATGCAGCAGCTCCCTAAACACACACACACAAGTCAATTGCTTGTCTATTAGATTACTAAATAGAGAGGCTAAAATGAAGATGCTCCAAATAACTTGCTTGCTTGCTTAGTGCAAAAATGTCTCCAACTTATTAAATACCCAAGCATTTGTAAGAGCTATGATTTATATATTTTATTTAACTGGTATATGACAGTGATTCTCAGCCAGAGGGGGCTGGGGAGGAGTTTGAAATAACAGTAAGCATAAGAATGCTTTGACGAGAAAAAAAGTTTAAAATAACTGCATTTATTTGAAAGTTATTATTTTTATGTTTTTGATAAGACTTTAGTTTATAGAACTCTATTCACAATTAACTGCTTATTAGTATACTTTAACATTAGTTTTTGTTAATAAAACAAAGTTTCATAATTCAACATTTCATAATTATAGTAAAAAAGCTGAGAGCAACTGGTACAGAACATTGGATATTTAGCATAGTTCTGCTAACCCACCTTTGCAGCCTCAACCATTCGAGCAGTGGCATCTGCCAGCAGTTTGGCAGCTGCAAGAAGCTTCTTAGAGTTGTTCACATCCACCTCCACCTCAGCATCTGATCTCATGGCATTCACAAGGTCAGAGGTTGCCTGGGCAAGAACCCGCGCCTGTCGTACCATCTCACCTATTGAGCAGAATAGTAAATCTCTACTATTACACAGCATAGAGGAGATAAGCAGAGCACTGACACTGGAGTCAGAATTATAATTTTTTTTATTTAGTAAATACATTTATTCTCCAAAGACACATTCAACTGCTTAAAAGTGAAAGTAAATAAATGTATAATTAAATAAAAGCATTATTTCAAATTAATATTTAAATTTCAATGTTGTAGTTTAACATTTATAAAAATAAATGTTTCCTGAACACCCGATCAACATGTTGGAATAATTTCTGAAGGATCACTTGACATTAAAGACTGCTGAAAATTCGGCTTTGTCATCAAGTGAATGAATTACATTTTAAAATAATCAATTAAAACAGACAACTTTTATTATATAATAATAATAATAATAATATGTTAATTATTATGTTAATGTTAATGTATAATAATAATGTTATTTATAATACTTTGCAATAGTACTTGGACTTGGTGTGCAAATAAGATACTGCTTCCCAAATCATAAAAAAATAAATAAATCTTATCAACTGTAGTCTTTTTGACTGGCTGTGTATATGATGCGCTCATCTTACCAGCATCACCCATACTGCTGAAAATACTCTCTGTAACTGTCATGATGGTGTCCGTGGCCTGGTCGTAGCGTCCAATGGGTTCCCCGCGTGTGGCGTAGTTCCTCACGTGTGTGAGTAGGTCACTGAGAGCCTGTGTGACAATACCAGCCGCTGCGCTGACGGCCTTGAGAAGCTCTCCATCACTGGTAGCTGACAGACAGGCCTTCACACAGCCTTCCACCGAACGGTCTACCAGCTTCCCTGCTTCAATCAGCTGCTCCTGACACACAGGGGAGCTGATAGTGGGGCTCACAACCTGACACACAAACACAAAAAAAGGTTATACACACTTTTTTTTTGTCTTTCAATCAATCTGGATTAGTAGCATGTGCATGTGAACTCTACCTTGGCACAGGCCACTAGTTGGGAAGTGGAGAGAGCACACTGGGTCGCTGCTGCAATAACCCTGTTTTGCAAGACACTGTCTTCAGAAACCTGTGCCACGTTCTTGGCCTTCAGAACCATCATGGCTGCTGCATTGGCCACGGCTTTAGCTAGGTTCATTAGCACATCCTGTAACACACCCACACATATGTTTAGGGTGATAAAAACAGAAATGTGTATATCACGTTTCTTAAAAGACACATATTTACCTGGAAGCGCTCGTCTGTTTCATTCTCTCCAATCTGTCGAAGCAAATCTCCACTGGCTTGACCAATGCTGCCGGCTGCAGTCAGAACGGTCTGTCGTGGCTGCATGAGAAAAAACAACCTTATTTCATTTTCATAAAATGAAATAAAAATGTATTACCATAAAATATTACCATAGAAAAGGTGAAAATAATCATATTTGTTGTCTCAAATCAAACTATATCGAACATACCGAAATGTGAATTGCATATATTTCTATATAAATTTTGGTAAAATAAAAATAATTCAAGAAAATGTTCAACATAGTCCATCACAATGACTAATCGCAGCACATTCTTTGCTCGCACCTCTCCTGATGTAGGCTCCACAGCTTTAAGCAGGTCAGATACAGCTCCGGTGAGGGTCCTAGCAGCCCTCATGAGGTCGTGTCCACTTCCCACCTCATCCTCCATTAGAGCCGCCAGCAGCTTCACACCTTTCGACATCTCCGTCAGATTAGAAGAGATTGTGGTGATTGCACAGCCTACCGCTGTATAATCTGTGTCTGTCGGGTCCCCTGGGAGATAGAATAGAAAGTCAAATCACTACATTGCTAATAAAGCTTAAAGCTTTTCATTATGAAGGTACTGTTGAGGTTCTCTCTTGTATAGTTTAATACAGTTTAATAAAGTCAAAGATTTACCAGCAGTAAGATTAACCACAGAGGCAGTTCCAGCAGTAATGGCGTCCACCTGAGAGTGAATATCATGCTTGGACTCATCCATCTTGTTCTGAATCCACATTTTAGAAGCCTGAAAAAAAGTAATAAAAACAAAAAAGTAAAAATGTAATAATATAAAATGGTAATAGGTACATGAGAGTCAAAAACTGTGTGAAAGATTTGTGCGCTTCCTTACTACATCCTGTTAAAATAAAATCAATGGTAATGGATACAGTAAAGTAAAATGTTGTGTATGAATTTCTCACCATATCATCTCCAAGTGGTGGCAGCTCTTCCACCTCCTCCAAGTCTGACTGTGCCTGCTGCACGGCTTGCATGCTGGTGTTAATGGTTCCCACGAGAGCCTGTTGGGCTGCACTCTGATCAAAGCAAAAATGACTCATTAATCTAAGAGATCTAAACTGTGAATGCTGTACACTGCTGATCATCCTCTTTTGTGTTATGGCAAGGTGGCCTATACAAGCTCAAAAAGTGGACAACATTTTTTTACTTCTGATAAAGTGGGCCATGAACATGAGCTTTTGTTTATGCAGACTCACCAGTGGAGGCATATGTCCAAGATGCATCTGTCCAGTGGTGATCTGTTGTTGTGGAGAGGGCATGGTGCCCATGTTCAGCGTTTCTGGGCCGACGGAACCTGACCTCAAAATCCCAGGAAGTGCCACAGAGCCATGCTCTGGCTGCCCGACACGGTTAAACTGTTGCTGCAATATAGTAGATCTGAAAGACAGAGATGAAAGTACATATAAGAGACAGAGGGAATGACAAAGAAAGGCACAAATAAACAGGTTTTTGTGTTCGCACTACAACATTCGGGGGTTATTCAAGAAGAGAACACGCCTGCACTCAATAAAACAGGCCGAGTATTGAAACTGGTAACCTCAGCTCAATCAAGATAAATAGAGTCTGAGATAAGGTTGCTTTTGCAGTAAGAGTTTCCTGTAATGCTGTACTGATTTGATTACAGAATTATTTCCAACGATACCTGGCAAGAAATGACAAAACCTTGAAAGGAAATATGGTTCTTATCACTGCCGACTTTAAATTTCTGCATGTCTTACTTTTTCGGAGAAACTGATTCCTCCAACATGGTGGCCTCCTCATCCCCCTCTAAACCAAAGCGGTCTTTGCTTTGTTTCTGTAGGGCCAGACAGAAGTGAATAAACATTTTATACAAGCTTTCACATAAAGTCCAATCTGGTAACACTGTTATCATGTAATATGGAGGAGAAACAACAAAATGTTGAATATTTCATGAGGGGAAAAACAATTAAAAGAGTTAATACTGGCCTTCTTAAGAATGATATCAATGTAACCAGCTATAAGCTGAGATATCTGCTCCCCCTCGGTGGTCTGGACTGAGTAGTAGCTCTCCTGATACTCCCCAAAATCCTGTATAAGAGTTATATACAAATACATTCATTTGTATAAGCAGGAGTACACCTGAGCTCTCACTCTGTAAGAATGTGTGTTTTACGCAAGTACCAGTGTAAAGCTCTTAGGTGAGGCGGCCCATCTTTTCACTGTAGTAAGTGGCCACTCCTGAACCACATCTTTGGTTTTCTCATCCACTCGCATCACTGATTCTTTGGTTATACCCAGCAGCCTTGGAACCAGCTTATTTTTGCTTTTCATTTTTTCCTGAGAAACAAAATCATTAAGACTTTAGTCTTGTACAGTATATTCCACATTATACATGTAGTTTTTATGCATTAATTATGACTTGCAACGCATGCTGTAATACATCATAATACAATTTATAATGCATAATAAAACTTTCCTATTAATTGTTACAGTTTTAGTATAATTCATTAAAAACAAACCTTTAAACATTACAATGCATTTTAAATGATTATTATTTATGAAAAGAGAGAATGCATTAATAGATACATTACGAATACCCTTAATTAAGTAGAATAGAGCTGATTCCCGATGTGAAGTAAGCATGGATCTTTTTCTGGTATAGTTTTTTGCAAGTAATAGTTAGACACGCCCCAGTCAGCCACTACAGATACCTTAAATGATCCCAGAAAATTTTTGAAAGGCTATAAAATTACTTCCTCTAAACAAAGATAGTGCTAATGTTCCTTCTTTTATTATGAAAGAGTCTGCAGTAGTTCATGACAAGATTGAACCATTTTAATGAGCATTTTATCCAGTCTGGTTCTATGTTTGATATTGCTTGTCCTTCTACTGTGGCACTTTATAGAGATGTACCAGTCTCTACAAGTGTCTTCAGTTTTACTCCATTCTTAGTGGCCGACGTTCAAAAAGCCCTAAAAGAGATGGCTCCTGGAAAACCTCCAGGACCTGATCTTATAGAGCCCTACTTAAAAATAGCTGCTGATTGTGTACCACAACCACTAACTTATCTTTTTAATCCTACTTTAGAGAGCAACACTATTCCCAAAATATGGAAATCGGCATTTGTTTGTCCATTATTGAAATAGGGGTTATCCGTCAAATTTAAACCATGACATGGTTGATCATGATGTTTTAAAGATTAGGCTTCTTAATTTTGGGTTTTCAGAGAATACGGTCTCTTGGTTCTCAAACTATCTTAGTGAGAGAACCCAGCGTATTAAGTATGATAGTGTTCAATCTGGTATTTTACCAATCCTTAAAGGGGTTCCACAAGGCTCTGTGTTAGGTCCTCTCTTATTTACTATTTATATAAATAACCTTGATCGGCATGTATCTGATGCAAACTTTTATTTTCCTGCAGATGACAGTTATTGTTGTGCATCCTCTCTTAAACAAGCCATCAAACTTTTACAGAATGCTTTCAATGTGGTCCAAAACACTTTGCTACAGCTGAAACTTGTGCTCAATGCGGACAAAATCAAACTTATGATTTTCACGTATTACTCTTGATGGACGTGAAATACAGACTGTTACAACATCTAAGTATCTTGGTATTGTTATTGATGATCGGCTTTCATTTAAACCTCATGTTCCTTGTCTAGTAAGAAAGTTGAGGCTAAAATTGGGTTTTTATATTCGAAATAAGCTGTGCCTTTTTTTTAATGTTAAAAAACGGCTAGTGGCAGCCACTTTTTTTTATCTGTGCTGGATTATGGTGATATATTATATATGCATTCATCTGCTCAATGCCTTGATATGATTGACGCGGCCTATCATGCATCACTGAGATTTTTTACTAAATGTAAAGCTCGCAGCCACCACTGTGAGCTGTATTCTCCTTTAGAAAGCATTGTTCCACATTAATAGTCATTAGTATGCGGTTTATAAATACAGCTGTAAATGCCTTGTTCTTGGTTTATAATCATATCTATAACAAAAGCGATTTTAAGGCTCGTTATCATCCAAACAGAACAAATAAAAACAACACAGAGGGATACAGAACTATTAATTTCAATATGCAAATAATATGAAACTGTAC
>JAUMHI010000043.1:9770105-9797662 GCA_032359435.1 Enteromius unitaeniatus | reverse complement strand
TTGATTCGGTTCGGTACATACCGGTTACTTAGGTACCGGTGCTATAATGGTACCGGGTTTCGGTACCCAACCCTAGTAGGGTGGTCTGCTCTGGCCACACGGAGGCTCTGTCATTGGTACACATTTATATATAAAGCTATTCTTGGTGTGCTTTCATCTTATTTATGTTCTCTTCTTCTGGAAAAAAGTTTCTCAGGCTGTTGTCTTGTTTGCTGTTCCACATGATAGTACAGAGCTGCGTAAAAGGGCCTTTGTTTATTCTGCACCCTTTACATGGAAAAACTTAAAACTTAGTAAATTGATTCCTCTGAGTGTTTTTAAGCTACACATGAGACGTTTTGAGTTGAACTCTCTCGCATGTCAATGTTTTAATTGAGATTTCATTGTAAGTGTAAAGTGTTTTTTTTAAAGTGTTATTTGTTTTTGTTATGATGTGTATGTAATGATGTGATGTAACTCAGCTGCCTATCTTGGCCAGGTCTCTCTTGTGAAAGATATTTTTAATCTCAATGGGCTTTTCCTGGATAAATTAAAAAAATAAAATAAAAAATCTTTTATATATAAAGCTTTAATTAGTGTTACCACAAAATACCCCCCCAAAAAAGTTCAATTCATTATCTTCAGAACAATAAAAGTTCCACCAAATTTTTTTCACATCTATTTCACATAACATTTTTCCTGTCTCCTCTCAGATTCTCTTAAGCTTATGACCCTTTTTTCTGTTTCCAATTTTTCTCTCTCAGAGTTGTTAGCAGATGGATAAAATGAGCTTTGTCGTCCTGTCTGAGTTTCAAGCTGTACCGTCACTCTTTTCCATTCTCTGCCAATGTTTCTCATTTTAGATTTTTGCACAAATATATTTACATCAACCTGGAAATGGTTTGAGTTTATGAATACATAGAAATATTATATTGGTCATATGAGATGAAAGCCAGAACAAAATCAGTAACTTTAAGGCACAACCACATCTGCTCCACCTAACTTTACAACTCAAGCAGAGCTGAACTGTGATCAGTCCATGAGTCATGCAGACCACCACCAGCCAGGAAAAGGGGGGGTGCACTGAATAGATGGAATAATTCTGGAGGTGGATTTCTTCTCGGATGATGAAAGCTCTCATGAGAACATTGATTGGCAACATGTACACCGAAGAAAATGTCTGGACTTGGCATGAGGAACAGTCTGTGACATTGTGACACCTTTATAACATAGGTGCTGATTCAGAAATATGACTAAAAGGCAAACACAAAAAACCTCAGGTTTTTGAATTGTGACAACACAATACAATAAAATACAAAGCAAACAAACAAAAAAAAAACTAAATCAAAACAAACCCGAAGTGAAGTGAAGTAAATAGACTGCACAGACATGCAGCATTTTTTAGAAACACAGTTTAGGCTAATAATTTCATTCAACATATTCCAGAAAATCTGGACTACAGATTATATATCCAAGGACAACACACTCAAACACACATACGCTTTACCTTCACCAAGAAGAAAGACACTCCATATGTTCTGAGGGATCTTGCAAGCTTCACATACTTCACTTTTGCTTCAATCTCTGTCATTTCACCACAAGCCTTATGTTCCTGTAAAAAAATTCATAAAGTGTTTACTCATCTATCCAATTCATTTATTTCATACATCTTCGTTTGCAAATACTTACGTTTCAGAAACAGACTTGTCTTGTCTATATATCTATTAATAAACAAAGCGCATGATGAACTGACCCACCTGAAAGATCTTCTTCTCTGCACCTCTCTGCTTTATGTATTCTTTTGGCAGAAATTCCTTCATGCTAAATCGAAAGAAATGCACAAAGCCTGCAGATTAGCAACAAAACACTGAAATGCCAAGTTATACGATACACATAAAATATTTAAATGCATCTATGCTCTTTTCATTTGAGTATTTTAAGCTCATTAACTAAATGGAGCATATGGTCATTACAACATCTAGATTTTACACATCATTTCTCATCAATCTGAAGCGGAGGGACCATAAACACTGTGCACTATAACTGAACGTATTAGGACGTGGTCTTACTCCAGAAATCCAGATTTGTGTTTATGTTCTATATGAGGTCCAAACTGGATCTGTGCTTGAATTCCACCAAATTCACAAGCCTTGTCAAACGACACGGGATGAGAACCATTCAGGATGTCGTCACGCGCCTGCAGAAACACACGCAGGCAGATCTGTTATAAAGCCTTTGGAAATCACACAGCAGAAATAATTCAGCAAATGAGCCCCTGACAGGAGGAGAAAAATGTAACAGGGACTACACTACTTTGTGGATCAATATGATGTGTATAACAGCATGCAGGGCACCACCCAAAGAGGCTTTTAGGGCCATATGTCAATAAGAGATTTACAGCATTTTAATCTATAAACATTATATTGAACTTGCAAGTAAAGAACCATGGAAACACGTTATTTAGGGCAAGCGGAATGGGGATGTGAAGACAAACTGGGGTGTTGGGTGCTCATGGCCTTCACCTCACATCATGGTAAACTATAATAAGTGACAAGAGGCAAGTCAAACCTGTACATAGAGCAGATTGAGCTGCACGGGATCTCGCGAGTCCACATTTTGATCAGAGTAGAAAAACTTTCGTCTCAACAGCAGAGTTTCACTCTCCTCGACTCCCTGTTCTCTAAATGTACGTCCATGATCCAACCAATTTACTGTGAGAAAAACAGAAGTGATTTATATAGTAAAAACATTACAAGCTTCTTTACAAAAGATAACACATCCCTTGTGTTTGGGTCAGTTAGATGTAGCCATTTTAAAAGACGACTTCAAAAAGGCTGCATTTATTTGAACAAACACACAGTAAAAAAAAAAAAAAAAGTTTAAATGTGTATTTACAAATGTGTATTTTAAGCTGAATTTTTCATTATCCATTACTCATAATAACACATGATAATTCAGAAATCATTCTAATGCCAATTTAGTGCTCAAGTCAAATGTATTCTTATTAATGTTTTGTTGAAAGCAGGATACTTTTTCTGAACAGAATGTTTAAAAGATTAGAATTTATATGAAGAATATATATATTTTTTAGCATTATAAATGTCTTCATTGCGAGTCCTTGTTGAATAAAAGGTAATTTCTATCAAAAACAAAGTTACATTTTGCTGACACCAAACATTTATGTGCATGCATCCAGAGAGATAACAAAATAAACCTACTTTAAACAATAAAACATGACTGTATTTAGACACAAAAAGAATATGATAATGTAATATAATACAGTAAGAGGAAGTAAAGATTCTAAGACAATTCTAAACTTTAACTTTATTGACTTATTGTGGCCCATTTAGGAGCTGAAGAATAATTGAGCAAATCTATCTGCACAGGGTAGCTGATGTGTTACCTACAGTCATCATCTGTGTGCAGTTTAGCTTTGAGCTTCTCCATCTTCCTCTCCTCCCTCAGTAGAGTTCTGTCTTTCTTCAGTGTGCCCGTCCCTTCATCTTTCTTCTCCTCCACTACCTCCTGAATGAGAGAGTATTCTTCATAGTTTGTGATTCCTGGAAAGAGATGCAATGA
This sequence comes from Enteromius unitaeniatus, assembly GCA_032359435.1. Lineage (NCBI taxonomy): Eukaryota > Metazoa > Chordata > Actinopteri > Cypriniformes > Cyprinidae > Enteromius > Enteromius unitaeniatus. The sequence continues at coordinate 9,794,104 of JAUMHI010000043.1, read as the reverse complement.
GACATAGTTACAGACTTGGCTTGTGTGGTCAGGACTTTTTGTGTGTGTATGTGTCTTTTTTTCTCTCTCATGCTATTTGATCAGCCATTACTCAAGTCACATCACATGATCCTTCAGAAATAATTTTAACATGCTGATTTTATGCTTACTGTTATTTTCATCATCATCGCAAAAAATCGTTTTTTGGCTTTTTTTGTGAAAACATACATTTTTGCTTTTCTAAAACTTATAACGAATAAAACGAATAACATTTATTTAAAATATACACTACTGTTCAAAAGTTTTAGAACAGTAAGATATTTAATGGTTTTTAAAAATGTTTCTTCTGCTCATCAAGCATGCATTTATTAGATTAAAAATCCAGAAAAAACTGTAATATTGTGAAATATTATTTCAATTTAAAATAACTGTTTTCTGTGTAAATATATTTTAAAATGTAATTTATTCCTGTGTTACAAAGCATCATTACTCCAGTCTTCAGTGTCACGTTCAGACCTTTCAGAAATCATTGTAATCTGCTAATTTACTAGAATTGTCAATGTTGGAAACAGTTGTGCAGCCAACTATATTTTTTGGATCCTGTGATTTTCTTCTCAGATCTCCTCGGGATTCTTTGATGAATAACAAGTAAAAAACAACAATTATTTTACCAAATATAAAACATTTCCAAAATGTAAATCTATGCTGTGACTTTTTTGTTCATTTAATAGATCCTTGGTAATAAAAGTAAGAATAAAAACAGAAAGAATAAAAATGTACTGATCCCAAACGTTTGAACAGTAGTGAAACAGTAAACTACTGTAACAGTAGTTTTGAACATTATTATCCATTTAAAATAAATGCTTCTTTTTAATATTTTAATGATCAAAAAATCCTAAAAAAAAAAAAACAAAACTATTAAGCAGCTCAACTGTTTCCAACACTGATAATAAAAAAAATCAGCAGATTAGAATGATTTCTGAAAGGATCATGTGACACTGAAGACTGAAGTAATGATGCTTTGTAACACAGGAATAAATGACATTTTAAAATATATTCACACAGAAAACAGTTATTTTAAATTAAACTGGGTTTTTAATCTAATAAATGCAGCCTTGATGAGCAGAAGAAACATTACTTTAAAAACTTTAAAAACCATTAAATATCTTACTGTTCTAAATCTTTTGAACGGTAGTGTATATGTATTTTGACTCACTATAAATGTCTTTTTACTGATCAGTTTAATCCATCTTTGCTGAGTTAAAACAAGGTATTCTTTCTATCTTTTAAAAGCGCTGTATATGGGGAAAACGCATGTTTTAAAAGCTCTGGCAGAACCCATGTCTATATTTGGTCAGTCCAGTGAAACTGCATCTACAGGTATGCGCAAACCACTGGGATTTGAATCCAGGTCACCTTACACTTCAAATAAAAACTATACCACAAGACGAGCAGTTGTTTTTTTCCCTATGATTGTGTCTATGGCAGCCAAGTGAGTCAGGACTTCCACAGTTGCCCTCTCAAAAACCTGAGAAAGTAACTGGATATGATAAAGTCCTATCAGGTAGTGCAAGTTCATCACCGACCTATTCTACTGCAGATGGTGACCAGCAGCTCTCCCACAGTTTTGGAATCATCTACCATGATGGTCTTTACTGCTCCATCCAGCATTTTTATCTTCTGGGGTCTCTGTTTCTTCTTATATTCTAGTATGTCCTATAAGAGACAGAGAATGAGAGAGACAGAGAGAGAGGGGAATTAGATTTGATTAGATTTTTATTTCCTGATCAAAGCAAACAAAGAGTGTTATATGCTTTGGTTCTGGATGAAATTCTGCAGTATGACCATGTTGCTGCTCAGTCAGTTTTGTTTTCTGCCAGCTGTAAAAAAGTCTAAAATTACTATAAATAATTGAGGAAGACAATAAAAATGTGTATGCAAATAAAGTTAAGAAACAAGACCCATATTAAATCCCATATTTAAAGTATAAAGCTAACAAAAATAGACCTAGACCACAAACCTATGGTTGAAATGATCTACAAAATAAGTTCAAATGGAACCTGTATGTGTTTGTACTGAATTATTTGCAGAAAAGCAAAAAGAACAAACCCTAATCAGAATGAGTGAAGAATATAAATTGGGTGCTGCCTTGCTAACACTATGATGAATGTGAATATGGGAGGAAAGTATATATAAAGCATTCTGTGCAAAATACAAAATAATTAGACAAGCAATGTGGTTGAGAGAGCTAAACATCGGTGTGTGTGTATGAGGGAAAAAAAGAGGTCTTAGATCAACAAAAGATGAAACACTGCTGATGAAATCTTCATTTAACACATTTCAATTTACACTCCACACACACATCTTTATTTCTTCCTGGGAACAAGCTTTAGGCTTTGTCTTTATATACAACACTCCTTTGCACAAGCACAGAGACTACATAAACAAATATAAACAACCACATGCTGCAGTGACAAATGGCTTTAATCACATTGCTGTAGCTTGTCTTAGTAAGTGTAGACGCTAAGGGGAGCCTTTCCCCTCTCTCACACATGCTCAGAGACTATAAAAATAACCGAGGGCAGAGTTTAGACCTCATCTCATCTTTCAAAAAAGTGCAAAGACACATCACAAAACAAAACAAGAGTGCAAAGACATGTCACCGAACATTTGACAGGAGCTTGTAAAATAGAAAAGACATAAAAGATCAAAGGCCTTACTCCATTTCTCAGCATGTAATAGTCCAGTGTACGGCCTCCTTCCAGCCAGATGCCTTTCCTGGGGTCTTCATCTGACAGAAACAGCCCATATTCTGAAGCTGAGAAAAAAAACACACACTGTATTAGAACTTGTACTTGTACTCGTTTCTGCCACTGAATAAAAAACAAACAAAAAAAAGGTAACTTTCACTTTTTATCTTACAATTATGACCTTTTTTGTCCAATTCTGACTTATTAAGTCCAGTTTTGAGAAAAAAAAATAAAATAAAAAAAGACGTTTTCAGTATTGCGAGATTATAACTAAACAACTCAACTGTTTCTCACTTTAAATTATGAGTTTATAACATGCAACTGAGGAAAAAAAAAAGAATTGGCAGTTTATATATCACAATTCTGTGAATGAAAACGTAGAATTGCGAGATGAAAAGTCAAAATTGTGAGATAAAAAGTCACAAATACATTTTTTCTTTTTTTTTTATTCAGTAGTGGAAACTTTAGATAGTGGAAGGCTTCTATAGATGTACTAGAAAGAACCTTGTCCTGTCTGTGCTTCTGGAACCCTCTCTCTGATGACCCGGCATGCATCGTACACAGCCGTTGATGGTTCAAACTGCATCGTCTTCACCACATTACACTGTCTCACACAGATCTTCAGAGACAGCGCCACCATCCTGCCAGCTTATGTATTACAGATTTTGCACCTGTGGAGAGGAGGGGGGGAAATGAGGAATATGGAAAATCAAAGACAGCAAATAAGAGCGTGCGCATTTAAATGATGCTGATGTTAGGACTAATCAACACTCTTATAAAAAATGTAAATGCTAATATTGTCAAACAATATTACTTCAGGCAGGTGGCTGAGAGACCTCAAGGCAATGCAAATAGAAAAAACACCTGCAAATTAAGAAAACTTTATCGATTTGATAACAGGCTGCAAATGCTCACAACACAACCAAATAAAGAAACCAATTGCAAAAAATTAAATTGTGTAACCAATTTAAAAATACAGCAGAAACAGTGACATTATGACATTTTTAATTACATTTTATTTTAAATAACGGTTTTCTATTCATTTCTGCAAATATTAATATTGAATATTAATTATTAGCAGCCTTTACTCCAGTCTTCACTATCACATGATTCTTAATAAATAGAAAGAACAGCATTTATTTTAAATAGAAGGAACATTTAGAATGAGTTCTATTTGCAACAAAGAAAATTATCATTTTGATGCATCCTTGTTAAATAAATATAAAATTTCTTGAAAGAGAAAAAAAAAAGTAACACCAATTCACTATTAACTAGTTGCATGACCATACTTGACATGCCTAATCTTACCCAATACCAAAACTTAACTACTTAGTAAGCATCAGTACTACTTAGCAGCTAATTAGCAGTTTGTTAAGGCAAAAGTCATAGATAAACGTTTGTTAATTGTAATAAATCAACTTTAAAATGTGTGACCAAATAGTTTTTAATCTTTGACTTCATTAAGTTTTACGTAGATAGCAAAATTAATGTCTGTCCCCATCCACAATTTTTTCATACTCTTGTGTGACATTAATTATTAAATCTGGCCAAATCACATAGTTTTGGATCTCTACTCAATATACATACACCATAATCTCTCCCTTTTGCACATTTTCCTGTTTGACATTGTGTTTAATAAGAAATGTGTCTGGATTCTGTCTATCTCTCTCTGCTCCTCCTTCACTCTCACTCTCACACACTCTCACTCACTCACTCTCTCACTTACTTTACTGTTAACACCTGAACTCCCAGTCAGCTGTCTTTACTCTTTCAGCACCATCCACACGGCACATTAATGAAACACTGACTAGTTCAAGCACAGAAAAATGAAGACACAACATAATACTAGACAGAGGATAGAGTTTCATTTCATGGTTCAAACAGCCCTAGCTGGAACAGAAAAATAATTATAACATGGCTTAACTTTAAAATCAATAAAGAGACAGAATTATTACCTTCCAGTCAGAGCTTCTCTCAGCATCTAGCTAATCTTTAGTCTGTGTGTGTCTGTGGGGCTTTAGGATGCCCTTGTGCACAGTTGGCAGACTGAACCCTGGCAGCGTGATCTGACCCAGTATGTCAGGAACAAGCTGTAGAGCTCTGAGCCATCAAAGACAGACATAGACTGGGAAATGTATTGTTGGATATGCAATAGTTGTGACCCAATGTCTGATATGCATATATTTATTATAAGGTAACATCACTAACATATGAACTTTGGGTTCATCTAATCAAAGATTTATTAAATAATAGATTCACTAATGGTATTTTCTTAAGAATCAGACTGCTTTGGTCATTTTTGTGTGCAGCACTAAGAGACAGTAAAATAGAAAGCTTTGTTTTCATCCCATTATTTTTCAGCACAGACTTTTGGATTCAATGCTTCAAAGCATTTAGGTCCACAAACTCGAGCAGCCCACCGGTGGTTCTACGGAGCATAAAAATCATAACACTCCAGAGAGCGTCCTTCCATTCACATAACTTCAACAGGATCCAGGTTAGCAGTCTGACTGAGGTCTGATTACTCACTCAAGTTCTTACAGTAATGAAAGGCACACAAGCAGCCAGTAATGCAATTAACACAACCTTTTATTTCCACTGCCTCATATCACTGAGACTCAGCAGCTATATTCAGTCATACACTCATGTAGATGTGACTCATGTCTGTCAATGGTGTTGCTATGGTTACTGTAGGCTACTGAAATATGATTACACCACTAAACTCCACCCTCCATAAAGTTTACATGAACTCCTCAAATAGTCATATCTATATATAGAAAAATTGTAATATTTAATTTAGCTTAGTTAAACCTGTAATACAGAAATTATGATCTTATTACCTCTTCACAATAGTGTTATTTTACTATGATTAACATACTATTTTAGTGTTTATTATTATTATTTTATACATTGTTATAAGTTTGTTTCTACATCATTCATTAATATTTATTTTAGACTTAGTCATTTCATTACTTCAGCTTTATTTTCTTATACTAGCAATTCTTGTCAGCAATAAAAACACAACAAGCTTCGCAACAATACAAGCTTTCTTATTTTCGTAGCATGAAATGTTTTGGCAAATCAAAAATGAATTAAATTAAATAATAAAAAAAGACTACTTTAGTTTGAAAAAAGAAAAAGGTTGATTGTTTTTAGTTTAAATGTGAGTCATTGTATCAACATTCATCCTTGGCCCATTTAAAGTTTTTCCTCTTGATTGTGAGTTCCCATTTTATTTTGATGAGTTAATAGCCTCTCTCTCACCACTAGCAAATGCATTTTGATGCATTGGAAAAATCTTCATCCCTCCTCCCATACTTAGTGAAAAAGATGCTTTTTTTCTCCCCCCTTTCTTAAATTGGAAAGAATTAAATACGGTTTTTGATATTCCATGATTCAAGTTTTTTGTGTATGTTAAGCCTCTGTGGCTAGATGAAAAATGAATGAAAATCATTTGAAAGAGGTACAGAGGCTTTGGCTTACCGTAAATGAGGCGTATGCAACTCTGAAGCACTGCAGATCTTCACAGCTATGGAGACAGCGAGAAAGAGTGATGATCAGACAAGCAAATCGAAAGCAAAAACTTTACAAATGCTATCAAGAAGAAAATTCAAATGAAACCACAGTAATGGATATTGAATTGGGCCTGACAAGGTTTATCCACATAATAGCTTTAAAGTTCGTCCCTCACGTCTGCCAAAGGAAAATCCTACATAATCAATTTAGAAATGAAAGATTATTCAGCCTAAATGTTATTCCCATTAACCATGTTAGATGGAAGATTTAACAGATGGGCAAGTTTGAAAAAAAGAAACGCAGCTAATTTAAAATGGAAATCCTACCAGTGATGTGTGTTCGTGTGTGTGTGTGTATGAGTTTGAGCCTCATGAGGAATGAGTTAAAGCCGCAGTAATTAACCCAGGTCTATCTGCTAATGATCTCATGATTGCAGGGCTGACTCGAAGCCAGAGGCCTCTAAACACTCTTAAAAGTCAAGAGCTTACACTAAACTTCTAATTTACCAAATGCGCTTATTAAATAAAAGGTGAAATTAAAAGGTGAAATTAAATCAAGTTGGAGCTTACGGCAGCGTTTTAACACATACGCAGCGTCTTACAAAAACAGCAGCTTGAGGAAAGAAATATCGAGAATCAGAATAGAACCACCTGTTCTGTAAATCTAAAAAAACAACAGCATGTGTCATCTTTTAACCCCTCCACATTGTGCAGTCAACCATTATGCACACTTCACCATGAGACTGGTAGCGGATGGGGGTCACAGAGCTGCTGCTGTACTGAGTTGCGTTGTGTGTGTGGTAAGTGATCTCAGTGAGTGGTAGGAACATCTGTGCAGCAGCTGCTGCCATTCAACCACTACAGAGGTCAACAGGAGTCCAGTACAGACCATTTACTCCACACTGATTAATCACGCTCACATATGTTATGCAAACAACAACTGCATTACATTTTCATCACGTCCAAATATGCCTACTGCAGTAGAAAAAAAACAAAAAGTAATAGTATCTACAAAGTATATATATATATATATATATATATATATATATATATATATATATATTAAAAAAAAACTCTGAAAGCGAAAACTATTCAGATGATCTACTACTTTTACTGAGATTCTGAAATGGACATCTGAAGGACACAATTATATCCCATTAGGTCACAAGAGCAGAATCATGATTGGTACGGAGTTGTAGCAACTGGAAATATAAAAGCTTAAAACTCAAATTAGAACTTAAAAATCACAAAAGGAAGATAACAAATCACCATCATACTCAAAGCACCATAATAAATAATAACAAGTAGAACAGCAATTTTAACAATTACAAACATTCAGACACCTTTTCCCTGCCAAGAGTGCTTTGGAAAGTAATGAAGAAGTTGGAGGAGAGATGTATAGTGGGGGAAAAAATTAGTGACTGTTGAAGCATGATGCTGGGAAAGGCTTGTGTGATGAACAGCAGACAAGGCCGTCACTGGCCTGACTTGCGTGTGTAGGCGGTGAAGTTTACATGACCGTGCTGGCAACACATCAGTGCGTTAGACGGCTTCCCAATGACTCACCATCACTGAAAGACAGAATGAACAACCCCCTGTGCATGCAGCATGTTCAAGCAGGATGGCACGTTAACTCAGGTTGAGCATGGACTGAATGTTGCTCTATTTACAGTAGCCTATGTAATGTATTGAACAATACAGAAAGCGCTCAATGAATCATGAAAAATAAATGATTTTTAATGTGTATGTGAGTCTTTATGACAGTTTGCATTTTCATCTGAGCTAACTCTTAGTCCAAAATAAAAATTCAAGGAAACTGAGCAGAAATTTTTTTCTCATTCTGAAATATTTGGGTTTCCGATAACAGAAAATAACTAAATCTTTTTTTTTTTTTCTTTCTTTCTTAAAAATCACAGATCACTTAGCAAACCCGGGTCTTGAAAGACAAGCAACATTACTGCTGGATCAGCAAAACTCAACAAGCTTCCAGGCTAGATTAACTCGCAGCATGAATATGGGTTGTATGAATGGTTTCAAAAGAAGGAAGGCATATTAAACCATCATTCTAAAATAATAATCCCTCCAAAAAAATAGGGCATATAAACAGAAATTCCCAGCTCACATTGTAGATGATGGTGTGACATCTATTTAACACAAGGAAATGGATTTGATTGAAAAAACTTGCAGATACACACTCTGTTATTTATTTCCCCTGTCTTCCATCATTCAGCCTGGAATGGATGCCCAAAAAGATCCCATGTGTTACTCTATATAGCAACTAAAATGTACACATTGAGGAAATCAACCTGCAAAGAATGTACTTATAGTATGCTCCACATTAAAATGGGATCCTGGAGAAAACATTTTATCATTAAAATGATCATCTTGCAGAGTCAGTGTTCTTGGTTCAAAGCCATTTCAAAGCACATAAACCCTAGAAGAGGGTATTCACAGCATTCACACACTGAATTATACCCCAGTCCTTTACATTTGCTTGCATCTCAAAGACAAAAACTTAAAGGATGTTTTTTTTTATAGTACATTGATCTCTTACACATAAAAAAAAAAAAAATTTTGCTTTCTCAGTTCACGACGCCTTTAAATGTATTTTTGTTTAACAAAAGTATCAATTTATCAAAAAAGTAGCATAAGAGAAAAAAAGATGTACTGACCCTAGAAAACTAGTGCCATGTGAAAATCTAATTTAATCATATTATCAAAGCAGATCAGTCCAGAACTGGTACAAAGGTAATGCCTCAAACATATTTAGAGAACACTGAAGAGTTTGCAAACGGAAATAGACTTCAGTCAACAGCAATAACATCTGCAAAAGCATCTCCTGCTGCAGCCAAGCAGCCAATCAGCAGCCTCCTGCTAGTCATTAGCCAGTTTAATGACTGTTTTTTTCACTGACAATCCAGCTTGTTTAACAAGACTGGGGCAACACTTAACATGCTCTACGCTTTCATAAAGCAGCTATTCCGGTGAAAAATGAGAGGCGCTAGACAACTTAATCTGAACTGTCACTGAGATTTTGGGGATTAGCAACTAAAACCACTGCCAGCTAATGAAGCTATTACTCATAAAGTATGCATATTAGTAGACCCAGAAGTGCTCCACTCTAAAATAGGGTACGCGTACAAGAGCAGCATCTGCATACTTCAACAAATGATTTATGAACTGCCAGGAAGAAACAGTCGTAATGCCGCCCACATCTAAGGTAAGGATCATATAATTTCCTGAACCACAACTATGACCTCAGAGCGCACAGCTGTAACAGATCTGGTTATGGACGTTATGTCCCCTACGACGAGATGCACCTCAGAGGATTACACCACATAGCCTTCCAGTAAACATGCCAGTCAGGAGTTACATGCCTGGATAATCTGCTGTATCCGTTTAGTTCAGCATTAGGGAACTCTAAGAACATGCCGCACAAATAAAAGACTATTTCCGAGCATTTAATTATTGCAGAGCTGTCCACATGTAATCGAATCCAGCTGGAGCTCTCAAGACACTTTAAAAAACAAGTGCTCTACATTGAGAGGGGGAGCAACCCTCATGGAGCAGGACACCCAGGTTTGCTTTTCCTTTTCTGTGTGTCTAAACAACACTAGATCTCAGCTAGAACCCCACTGGTGTTGCCCTCACCAATAAACACACAACAAATCACCTTATATAGAGCTACGGGACATGTAGGAGGTTACATCTGGCTCCAAACTCCTCATAGTCTTCAACATGATCTTGTCCTAATGGGCAGTGGGGATGTGTATTTTTAGGATTGCGAGTTTGAGAAAAACAGCAGAAGTGTCACATCCTCCACTTCTTTTTTTATTAATGAGGTTTCATTCGGCCTAAAATGAACTCAAACAGTTTATCTGGCATCAAGTGTGTTTATCAAGTGTGTTAAAGCACCATTCACTCATTTATCATGCAGAACAAAAAGTAAACTGAATATTCTTCTTTTATGATTTACCAATCCCTGACCGTTGATGAAAGAATTTCGTTCATGCACACTCCATAACTCAAATGTTCTGTCAAAGCAGAGCCCTGCGAAGGTTAAACGGATGGTCGACAAATATTAGCATCTCTACGTCAAGACAAATTCCAACTTTAGAAAGGACAGAGGGGGGCCAAGAAGGTAGTAAACTGAGAGTGAGAGACAGACAGAGAGACAGATAAAAATGGACACATGCTAAAACATCCCCCCCCCCACTCATCGTCATGCAGCAAAATACTACCAGCATTTATTACAAGCGTTTTAATTTTAATACGGTTGTTGAAACCGGCAAATGTTTATGGACAAATAGATGACATGCTTTCCATAAAACACACTGTGGGTACAATCGCTATATGACAGAATATCATTATGCATTAAATAATAAAATATTATTTACACTAACACGTGTGAAGCAAACGTTCTTGAGATGAAGTACTATCCGTGCTATGCTTACTCTATAGATCCATCTGTCATTAAGGACTAGTGAGGTCCATTTAAAGAACTGTGTTGCCAAGCTATATATATATTTACAGCTATATTAATGTAACATAACTTGCATGTTTATAATACTTAAGATGAGTTAATTGGGTCCCAAAATAATCCAAGTGAGCAGAGATTTCTGTAAGTGATAAGTTCTATCACTTGACTTTTTACAACTTCTCCCAAGTCTGCGTATGTTCAGTATATGGAGAAAAGTATTGAGAAACACCTCTTAATTATTGCACTCAGTTTCAATAGAGCCACTGACACGAGTGTACAAAATCAATCATGAAGCTAGCCATGATGTCAGTATTTACAAACATTTGAGGAAACAAATGGGTCATCCTTGTTAGATATTCCAATCCATGGATTAGAAGCTGAAAACAACTCATAAGACCATGTAAAGTGCTGAGGCGCTTGAGTTGCCAACACTCTGCTGATTTCATTCCTGAATAACGCCTAATTGTTGCTGGCATTGATATCGCCACAAAAACTGTGTGGCCACAGCTTCACAGCTCCACAGGTTTCCATGGCTGAGTGGCTGCATCCAAGCCTCACATCACCAATGCCAAGCGTCACATAAAGAGGTATAAAGCACACAGCCATCGGACTCTGGAGCAGTGGAAATAGGTTCTGTTGGGATATAAATCATCCTTCTCCGTTTTACAGTTTGATGCTTGACTTTGGGTTCGGTGGATGCCAGGAGAATAATACCTGCTTGACTGCATTGTGCCAACTTTAAAGTTTGGTGGTGAAGACATTATAATATGGGTCTATTTTTCAGGAGTTGTGCTGGGTCCCTTACTTCCAGCGAAGGCAAATCTTAATGCTTCAGGATACATTTTGGACAATGCAATGCTTTTCATTGCAACTCATGAAAGTTGAAAACATTGCTTCTCATCCAGCATCAGAGCCTGACCTCACAAATGCTCTACAAGATGAGAGCGCAAAGACTCCAAAGAGAAGATGTTAGAATTGCAAAGGATTGGGGCAACTACATATGTAAATACATATGTCTATATATTTAGAATACAATGTTATTAAAGTTCTGATGCCCCAATACATGTGTCAATATAGTATATTTTAGTTCCCATAGACTCTTCTGTAAATACAAGGATGGCCTTTCTTCCCCTTTAACTTTCAAAATAGAAATATAACAAAATGTAATATGATAATAACTTTTTTTTGTTACTCCACTCTAAAATGAACATTTTGTCATTAAATCACACCCATGTTTTTCCAAACCCATAAAAGCTTTGTTCACAATTTAAGATATTTTAGATGAAAACTGGGAGGCTTGTGACTGTCCCATTGACTGCTGAGTAAATCACTCTGTTAGGGTCAAGAAAAGAGCAAAAGACACTGTTACGATGTAAATGTGGAGAAACGGCAGCATCACAGTTAAATGTGTTCTAGTTACAATACAGGGAATCTGGGAACGTCAGATCTATGCAGCACACGCCACCCAGCCAGCTGCAGACTGGCTCAGAAAAGCCCCTCTCCACTCTCTGATTTCATGTAACCATATTGAGCCTCATGTCAGAGGGCAAAAAATATTCTGTATTCCCAAAAATACCGTGACAGAGAATGCAATCTATTCACAGTGACAGGACACATACAAGGTTTTATCTTGAAAACTATTTGTTCATATGAGACATGTCCTCTACCCAATACATTGTCCAACAATCCATCAGACCACTGTATTTCTCTTTCAGAACATTTCTTTGATCACTCATCTACAGCTCCAGTGGAATGTGCTCATGTGAAAGAAACCTGCATGAACCCTCGTAGCAGTTTGGATAGGAATTGTACCTGCCCTTTCTGGCAACCAACTCGCAGCGAGCACAAGAGATCACAACGAGCCAGATAGCCATTCTGCCGAAGGGGAGGCAGCGATAGCAGAAGCTCCCGATATAACAGACTGACCTGGATCCTTTTTCAGCACAGAGAATGTGGGGGTAGAAACAGCCTCAGGCCTCTAGAGTCAAACTCAAATTGCAAGGCTCCAATAGGTGTTCTGTGTTTGACGTTATGGAGCCAAACGCCCTACTTCACAACTAAAAATGTTGTATCGAGGTGTCATTTTGCTGAGTAAACATGTCACTGAAAGATGCCTGTGATATACAAACTATAGTACTGTTTTAAAGTTTGTCGTCTACGATTTTTACATTTTTCAAAGAAGCCTTCTGCTCACTAAGGTTGCATTTATTTGAACAAAAATAGAAATAAAAAAGTAATATTGTGTATGATACGTTTTCCCATTTAAAATATTTTAAAATGAAATGTAGTTTTTTTTATAATTCGTTGTTAATTAGAAGGTCATTAGTCTTTACTGACAGTTTTGATCATTTGCATGCATCCTGAATAAAATACTGTAGTCCTGCTAAATAAAAGCATTCCTTTAATTAAAAAAAGAAAAAAACCACACCTGACTGACCACAAATGTCTGAGCGATTTTTTAGCCTTAGTCAAAAGTGAAGAAATAAAGACTGAAGATTTCTAAAGAGACTGATAAAATAGTTAGCAACAAAAGCACCACAAGTACTTTTTCTTTCTATACAATAGAAATGAGCGGGCTCCAAAGTCATGTCTCTTAATTTTTGGGTGAACTGCTGCTGATACAGACACAAAAATGAGCTGAAGGCATATCAACTAAACCTAAAGCTTTACTAAAACTTATGAAGTCAAACTAAACAATTAGGTATTTTCACTCCAGAATCAAGGTGCAGATAAGAATGAGTGACAGAACAAGGAAAGCAATGTTCAAAAAGAGAGAATGATGACAGGTGTAGTGTTTTATCAGTTGCTGTTGACAGTCGTGCTCAGAACTCACTGGAGCTAAAGGATGTGACACCCGCATGCCCGACGACACCCCTGCTAATTATAACCGCCGCATTTAAAGAGGAGTTGCAGTCAAACTTCCACCTCAACCTTGCCAATTACATTTTAAAGTAATAGTTCACTCAAAATTAAACTTTGGTCGTACTCACTCTCATTGTGTTCCAAACACGTATGAGTTTATTGCTTTCATGCAGCAGAGTTTAGCAGAATGTTCAAATTTTAGCTGAATTTTAGATTAGCTGCGTTCTGTTGAAAAGACTTGTCATATAAACAAATTTATATTAAATGTTATTTTGAAACCTGGCAGACCCTGCTCAATTAATGTCAACAAGGTTTCTTATTCTGTGTGCACTGCAAGACAAAGTTGATATGAGACCTTATAAAAGATTTAACTGCAAAATCATACATTTGTGTAACAATGTCACAAATATGCGAAGAATTTCACATTAAAATCTTTACATTGGCTCCAAAAAGTTTTCAGTAATTGTAAATGTAGAAAGGAAACTTCTGAACTTGGAACTAGAATTGGGGAGAACACGCAGGTGTGCTGAGACACATTTGAACTCGCATACCTCTGCAAACTTGCTATCATTCATGTTCAGCAATAAATAAACAAAAAATCCCTTCAAAATACCAAGACACAGGTGGTTTAGGTGTACTAAGTTATACAATATTGAAGCATGATATACATGATTCAAATGATTGGGGCCAGATTTTTTATGTACTTCTATTCAAAATGAATGCATTACTATGATCTAATGTGACAGTTAGACATTTATGATGTTATAGAGGACTTCTGTTTCAAGAAAGTGCCATTCTTTTGAACTATATTCACCAACGAATCCTATAACAAATGTATCATGAGACTCCTAACAAGAAAAGTTCCCACAAAAACATCACAACTGGTTTTAACATTGGTAATAATATTAAATATTTCTTGAGCATCATCCGAATACTTTCTAAAGGATTGCGACCCTGAAGACTTTGTTGTCATAGGAAAAAAATATCAGAAATGTTTTAAAAATTGTAATAATGTTTCACAATATTACTTTTGAACAGTGTAAGCGTTTACAATTAGTGGCAATTAGCCATGAAAAACATTCTTTTCAAATCAAAGCAAACATGCATATTCATAAGCTTTGTCAGTAGACATATAGCTCGGTCAACATCAATAAATATAATGAAGTGTATGACTATCAGACAGACCTCATTTCTCATGCAATATTGTTCAGAGGAGCAGCAGGCTTATCTGAATCCCAAGTGCCTGGCAAAATAAACAAAAAGGACTTTTCATGATAAGGGACCATTCATAATTTAAAGAAAACAATACAAATAAATAGACTGTTTGAGGTTCCATTATAAAAGAGTAGGCTTTACTCACTGGTCTCATATGACATATGTCTAACTCTCCCTATAGAAACCAACTGATCCATAACATAAGGGGAACCCATTTCTGTATTTACAGTCACGTTTGGTGTGGAGAAAATTTACACTCGCCTGGTCCTGGCCTTGCAATATTAAATGGTATTTTAAGAAAGAATATGTGAGACATTGTTGAAGACAGTGCCAAGTGATGAGCTGCTAGCAGAAGTCAATGAGTTTGTTCACCTATACAGTGTAAACATGCTGAGAATCAGGAACCTTGCCAATAAGGTATGACCCATGGGCAAGCTACCAATAAAGAGACGGCTGTGATAAAAAGCAGCTGCAGTTTGTCAAAAGGACAGCAGATAGTACTTTACTTGATGGCTTTTCCTAAGCTACTGGATTCATCAGCATCAGCAGTCCATCAGCCCATAAACAGTAAGCAGACCTGTCTGTCTCCTTCAGGTCACTGTATGCTGTGAGACGAACTTAAGACTTTAGAAGCAAAGTTGGTCTACAGTGCTAATAAAAAGTAAAAGTACAAAAATAAAAAACACAGAGTCCATTCTCAATGAGAGATTACAAGCGCTTAGTGAAGAGGATGAGTTATACTGACTCATAAAATGCTTAAAAACCTTTAGAATCTGCAGTATGCATGGGCCTGGCTTGAACTAAAAGAAAACTTCTTTACCTAAATCTGACTAAAACTAAAAAAAATCAATAACACAAGCTGACAAAAAAGATGAAGCTAAATAAAAAAACATGGCAATTCATTTCAATGTACAGTAGCATATTTTCATGAAAAAGTTACCAAATGTTACCAATTCCACTATGTTAATGGAAATTAATGAGTTTTTAAATTGGCAAAAGAATAACAAAGCATAAAAAACATACATAGCATAATGTTGAGACGTGTGGTAACACTACATGGGGTAAGTCGTCAGAATGGAAATCTCCAACAACAACAAAAAACTTTTAATTTGATTTTCAGCTCATTTTAAGCAGTAAAAATCATCTCATGACATATGTAATACACAACCCTGGTGCCATTATAAAATACACAAGTTTTGTTTAGTAAGAAACTGGTCACTACATTGTCTGAAATTATTGCATTGAACAAGCAATGTTTAAAGCCAAAATGCAAAACGAACATATTTGTGTAATCAAAAACTCCCCTACTGCTTGACTTTCTTTTCAAAAACAGCAAACACAGGCTTGCTTGATCAAGCAAATTAAGCAAAAAGGCGAGTAATGTAATCAAAGACAAACAAAACCTCCAAAGAACAATGAAGAATCCACAAGTATAAATTTCCAAAGCTCTGAGGGGATGTTTAAAAGTGATGACACAGAGGGGTGTGGCGTCAGCATGGGCTGCATGTGTCTGGACCATCACAAAAGCATTTTATCCCACTGTTGCGGCTGAATGTGGGTAGTTGTTTTAAGACTGATTTAAAGGTTTAAACAATGTCAGAGTATGCACTGTGCGAGAACGGTAAGGTTACGGTAATACGGATTCAGAGAGAAATGTCTGGAAGAAATACATAATTCAGTCATCGTGCCAATAATGCTGCAATTTAAACACACAGCTAATTCATTTCTCCAAAGAAGCTTCTACACTAAAAAAAAAAAACGTGTGTGAAATATTAAATACACTACCATTCATAAATCAAGTCCTCTTTTTAATTATGAAATGAATTGATTAATGAAGTTTTTTTCACAAAATGCGCTGAATATGGCGGTTTCTAACGTTAGTAGCAATCCACAAAAGTTAAGCATCACATAACGTTACTCAGATACAATACAAGTTGACAAGTATGAAATCTCAAATAAACAAATATTTTATATATTTATTTGAGCTTTCAAACGTGTGTGTGTGTGTGTGTGTGTGTGTATACACACATTTTTTTTTATCATCCATAGCCCCCTAACATTATGTCAATATGTCAACATTATATCAACCAAACACGAACATTTGCCTTAATGCAAATTTCAGTCATCATCCGTCTTTCTGCTTTTCACAGACACACGTTTAAGTAGTTAAACTTACCAAATACAATGCAGATACCCACAGTGTTCCCATCGATCAATGAGCGCGTCAATTAATTCTCCTCGTTAGCAACTGGTGAAGCATGTGTATCATGTCAGATGCGATATAAGGACTCTACGCACGTCTCTGTCCAGCACACGCTGCTTATTTCCACGCACCTCTAAATCCCAATCCATTCAAACACTGCATGTGAGATCGGTCTTGCCGTATTAATAGGCTACACAACACATGAAAACACGGATCGCGGGTATTTGTGTGCACAGTTCGCCGAACACTGAAATCCGAGCACACTGGATCTTACCGGGGAGTTTGTTTACCGCAGTTTCATTGCAAGCTCGCAGCCGCTCGATGCACAGTAAACTACGGTCTAGTCCTGCCTCTTTGGAGTAAATCCCTTCTCGACTCACGGAATTTACCGAGCCCAGCCGATCACTAAAGGTGGGACTAGAGGAAATACGTCACGCAGACCGGAATTCAGGGAAATGTAGTCCTGGTGGGTAGTCGGCCTCTGCTGTGCATTAATTTAGTTTTTTTTAAATGGTAAATGTATTATTTAAAACGACTATATTTGAAAATATAATACAACAATTTATTCACTCACTCACTCAATCAATTAACAATGGTTTATAAGCTGTTTAAATACATTTTTTTTTTCTTTCTTTGTATATGGTCCCCGGTACACACACACAAAAAAATAAAACAAATACAAATGTCACTGGGGCAGAAAGGTATACCTCAAAAAGTTATACTTTTGTACCTTATTTACCCCTAAAAGATGCATACAAGTACCTTAAAGGTATAACCAGAACTTAACGAGTAAAGATGTTAGTACATTTTCCAGTGGTTATCACCCCAGGGACAGATTTGCTCAATTGTTTTCTGAGAGGATTACGTGCACCACAAACACCTCCCATTTTTATAGATATAAACATTAGCTTGGCTGCTTAAAACATTCTACTCATTACTTTATTTCTTGATAAATAGTTTAGTTACATTTCTAGAGCGAAAAACAGAGAGACTTTTTTTTTTTCTTTCGTTCTTTCTTTTTTTGTTTTTGATGTGCTGTTGTAAATCAGCTTCCCTGTTTTTGGGGATGTAGCCTGAAGTCATGGGTTGTGTGATCAGGCACCTGGAATGTATTATAGATGTGTTGACCCAACAAAGCTCAAACAGGGGTGAGTCCACAACAGCATTCCACAAATTCTATTGAAAACCCCTCTCTTGTCCGTTCTAAAAACCTCATGAAATATGTGGCTTTCGTGTTGTATTTTGACAATATTGCCTTGCAACTTACAAAGCATTTCTGATGATATTCATTGCCACAAAATGTATTTTCAGACCAATAAACCACTTTAGCTTTTTCTGTCTGTGCCTAAATGCTGCTCTCTATGGATTAAAGTGTGGTATTACAGCATGGTCGGGTTTATGTTTGTTGTTTTATTTTGATGTTACCATGGGTTCAAGATGTAGCTCTTTCATGTTATTCTTCCACATTCTTAAAAATAAAAGTGCCTCACGATGCCATAGAAGAAGCTTTTTGTCTAAATGGTTCCATAAAGAACTTTCTGTTCCCCAAAAGGTTCTTTGTGGTGAAAGAAGATTCTTCAGATTACGAAAAGTTAAGAAACAGATGGTTCTTTTAAGAACCTTTGACTGAATGACTTCATGGGTGTAAAAGAAATAATGAATTAAAATAAAATAATTAACAAAACAAATTTAGGACAATTAATTATATGTAGGCAGACATGTCCAAATCTGTTGAAAGCCATTTATTTTATTGACATGCTTATTTCAGAACTAAAACTTTTAGTGTCCATGAAAACTGGTTTAGTTTAGTAATTTTAAAGGTTGACAGGTAAGGCGCCTATGAAGCCATTCACCCGTAGATGGGGCTGTTGCTCTCCTCTTTCACTTGAATAATTAAACGCCAGCTGTCATTCCCATGACAATGCATTTAGCGGTGGTGGGGTGGAATATAGGGTGGATTTGTTATTTGTCATTTAAAGCTCCACCCAGATTCTTTTCTTCATTTTTCTTTTTCTTTACCTGTGGCTAAAAATAACAGCCACACAAAAAGCAAAACAACGGAGAAAAACAACACACATATCGCATACTGTATTTGCATCATCATCATCATCAATTAATTTATTTCATGCGCTGTGTGCAGCATCCTGCATATAACTTTTTTTTCATTATAACAATATGAATAGTTATTATTTACATATTTTATAACTGTTTGTGACTAAATTATATTTGGTCATGAAGCATATGTGCATGCACTATACGAAGTCTGTGTACAGACAATATCACTTGTGTTTTTCAATATCTGATTACAGGCTTAAGATTCTAGACAACATGTTTGGGTTTAAAACATTCAGCACAAAGACAAAAAGCAACGTGTTTCAAACATCACAAGATCAACTTGCAACCAGATTCTCTGGGGACCACGTGGACCAGTCTTTCTGAAGAGCTTAGAAACTAGTCCCTGAAGGACAACCACAACCAGGGGACAAACAGAGAGTGTGATGGACGCATCTGAGGCGGGGAAATGCATTTGCAGTTACAGTCAGGCACATCCAACTTTATTTCAGCTAACAAATCAACAAAGTATTTCCTATAGACTCAACACATATCAGCAAATGAAACGTGTTAATGATTAATACGTAGCATATTTACATTTTGGTTGGCTAGAATGCGGTTATCCTAAAGTGAGAAATTAAAGTAAACAGTAATTTTATATCTTCCACATAAATAAATAATCTTCAATGCATTTGGTTAACAAATGAACGTCGGTTCACTTTCACTTTGCGATCCGTGTTCTTGTATTAACTAGCCATCCTGCTGACGAGAAGGTCTTCGCAGCGACCCCCGATCCAGACAGTGTGAGTGGATCCCCGATCGAGTCGATCTCGCTGTATTCGCCTGTCATCCAGGGAGGGAAGTAACCTTATTGAATGCGTATTGTGGCGTTTTAGCGATTTATCTGCGACAGGGTCGCTATCGTTCCCGGCTCACCATGGTGTTCGAGTCTTTAGTCAGTGATCTCTTGAACAGGTTCATAGGAGATTATGTGGAAAACCTGGATAAGTCGCAGCTCAAGATTGGCATATGGGGAGGTAAGCGTTTATTCGTCTAAACTGTCTACATTAGTGCAAAGAAACGCTCGTTTGCTGTAAGCAGTGCAAGCTAGATGTAAATTTACTGCGGACTCGTTTAATGCCTCTCGTGCTGGATTGGTGTCTGTTCTGACTGGCAGTCTGTCAAGTTGTTTGCCCAAAGGAGTCGTTTTCCTTAATAGTCGTAAAGAACACCTATTATTTGCACTGCTTACTTTCATTATGTTTTAGCCTTGGTGTAAAAGGAGTACGGTCGTCCTCGTTATATTTTCGTTTACATAAATATTACATGAGATAGTTGTCTTTTAGAAATGGCACAGAAAATTGTTCTTATTATTAGCTGAGCAGATGAATGGAGTCATTATTGTTCTGTTTGGCTGAATTTGTGCAAGTGAAGCTCGAGGTGGCCACGCCTTCATAGATAATAGTAATGATAAGTTTAATCATGTAATTAATTTCCTTAAACAAAACCTGAAACTCTGCACTTACTCGTTATGTCATGCATTCAAAATGTCTTTGGAAAAATGGAAAATCCCGGGGGACTGTACTACTATGGATTTATCTTGACAGCCCCAATCATCACTAACCTATGTAAACAGTTTCACATTGTATAAACTGTTTATGTTACAAAATTATTGGGTCATACACAAACATTGATGGGAACGTGACCCTTTCATTCTCTTTGGGGTCAATATTGTTTACAGGTTTAAATGCAAATATCACTCAGTTAATCTTAGTGTAGGTATAGGCTTTGAGTCATTCATCAAATTACTGTCATTCTGTTGTGTGCTTATAGTCACTTTACAGGATGTGTCAAGGCTGGAACAACTCCAACTAGATTCTTTTAGATAAATTCCAAGGATAGATCGAAACCATGTTCATTACAATCATAGGAAACATATAATGGCATGAAAACAAAAATGACCTCATGTGTTTTCTAAAAGCATTTTATAGATCCTACTATGAACAAGTCGTCTGTTTATTTGTTTCGGATAAAAAAAAAAATGTTTCACCTCATAATTTATGCACAAAACCAAGTCCCTGCCCTTCAATTTTCTTTTTTGCTAATCTGTTATAGTTGGATTTACCCATAATACAGATCTGTCACCACTTTCATTTCATTTAAAAAATGATCAGCCGTTGTTTAAAATAAGAGAAGGAGAGGAGCAAAGAGTTTTTGTATATTGAACAATCAGCGTTCATAGGTGTGACAGACTCAGTAGGGGTTTAGACAGTCCATGGCCAGACCCTGTTTTTCTCTCAGCATGCAGTTTAATATGGTGACATCTTTATCCCAGCATCAGATAGGCTGCACTGGTTGACATTTATTTCTTTTCTGTGATGCCAGTCCAATTACCGTCGGTGTCAGAAGTGGTCAGTCATATCAGGATACAATTGTTTATGCATTTGATATTGGCATTTCTTATCGACGATGCTTTCAAAGCTTCAGATGTTTATATGGATGTCTTTGAGACAGAGACTGCATAATACATGTACAATCTGCAATATACATTATATAGCGTGGATGAGATAAAATGTGCAATACAGTCACTTTTATCTTTTTATTTCATTTTTTAGGAAATGTGGTGTTGGAAAATCTGAGAGTGAAAGAAAATGCTTTGGTAAGTTTGTTTTGGAAAACATTCAAGGATTAGTTTACACAAAAAATGAAAATTCTGTCATTATTTACTCACCCTCAAGTACTTCCAAACCTGTATGAGTTTCTTTGTTCTGTCGAACACTATGGAAGATATTTGGAAACCGTTGACTTCCATAGCATGTTTTTCCTACTATGGAAGTCAGTGGTGACCCAAAACAGCCAAACTTTTTTCAAAATATCTTCCTAACATAATTAACATGATGCCATGCCGCAAAATGTGAGATAAAGTAAAAAAACACAACACTCAACACTAAAAGAACCTCTTTATCTTGATAAGAGAGCATGCATGCATGTTTGTGTATGTGACGCTG
Source organism: Enteromius unitaeniatus (assembly GCA_032359435.1). Lineage (NCBI taxonomy): Eukaryota > Metazoa > Chordata > Actinopteri > Cypriniformes > Cyprinidae > Enteromius > Enteromius unitaeniatus. Next base: position 9,772,040 of record JAUMHI010000043.1, on the reverse strand, counting down.
TGGTTAGTGGCAGACACTTAAACGTGCTGAATCAAGACTGTGCTAAAGCAATGAGGTTTCCTGATCTTACCACAACTCAATTGTAATACGTTTTACCATGTATGTTTGCACAAAGTAATAATATTAATAATAATAATAATAAAAAGTCTAATATTTCAAATCCATTTTACCCATTTATTCTTATTCTTTAGAGCGAGTTTGATGTCCCTTTCAAAGTGAAGGCTGGTCAGATTGGTGAGTATTCAAATGTCACTTTATCAGGAAAGTTAAACCTGCAGGGAGCTGTAACATATACTGTCATGCAAAAGTATAAAATGTGCAGTTTTCTAATATTCTGGCTCATGTGTTAATAGCCAGTAACCATGGAGACTGAAGAACGAAAAAAAAAAATTAGCGTTCAGTTTGATGAATTGCACTTCCTGTGAGAGATAATGCTGACTGATTGAACTGTGCAGTAACAGTCAAATAAAATGATTTTATTTCACTGCTTGATGTTTGTTTGGAGAGATCACACTAAATCTAAATCTAATAAAGACAGCTAAACAGTAGTAAAACTGGTTGTAAATTGAAGTTTGTGGTCTATTTTCACTTCCCAAATTTTCCTTAATAGATTTGAGGTTGAGTTTAAGCAATTTTTTTAACAAATACTTCGCTTCATGAATAAATCACAATAGAGCTGGAGGTTAAAAAAGCATTAGATTAGGTAGGGTGTGGAAGCAATATGACACACTTGTGAAACGTTTTAGGCTTCCTGGACTAGTTAAAATGACTTCAGTAGTGTTGTATAAAAGTTGTACAGCAAACATCACAACACGGATATCTTGCCAATAAAAGGAAGCTTGTTGAAGTCAGTTCATGTTATCACAAGATCCAGTCAGATGACTTGGAGAGTGTCCCAAGATGTCCAGCAGTAAATAGTTATTGGTTAACAAGGATGACATGCTAATCTGACTAGCACTGTGAAATTCCTTTCATATTTTCTACCTTTTACAGAACCTTCATTTAAAAAAAGATCTGCTTGTTTTTCTTTATTAAATGTGCTTGATATTTAGCCAAAAGTTACCCAATAAACCATGATCTGGAAAGCAACAAAGTAATTTTTTTTAATCCATGTTTTCAGGTTTTATTTGCCCTCATTCTTCAACAAAACTTTCCAACAAGTCATTTTGAACAAAACTGTCTTGGAATCTGCCTAGTCACCATGCTTTCATTGTACTTCACTAATGTCTTGTAACTGAGACACATGGAATAGCATAATGCTAATGGTTTCAGAGGGTTATATGTGTGTAATTCAAGTACTTTTGTCATTCATATAGTCACACTGAATTGAAAACGTCTTTTCTTAAGGTAAACTGACTCTAAAAATCCCGTGGAAAAACCTGTACAGTGAGGCAGTGGTGGCTACATTAGATGGATTATACCTTCTGGTGGTTCCCGGTGCAAGTGAGTGCTTATAGTTTTACTTATTATGTTCTCTTTATGTGTTTCTTAATGTGGAAGTTGTTTTTATATCTAGCCTGAAGCACCACACTATTTATTTCATGGCACTTTACTGCACTAATTCATCTGGAAAATGCTTTCATTCGATTGTTATAATATATCCTCTTAGAAATTAATTGCGTGATTTATTTAGGTAGATGGATTCCTGCCTCTTAACTGAGGGGTGTGTAGTGTCTTGCATTATACAACGTTTCATTAAACAAACAACATTTAACTATCACTCACAAAATATTGTAAACAATAATGCATAATATATGATTGTAATACACAGTGCTTTTAATAATTATTATTATAAAAATTAGTCAGTGACACTTGCATCATCATCTTAGACCCATTTGAAAGCTATGTGAGGATGTTTTATATATATATATATACACTATATTACCAAAAGTTTTCGCTCACCTGCCTTTACTCATTCTATGAACTGAAGTGCCA
>JAUMHI010000043.1:9711353-9770005 GCA_032359435.1 Enteromius unitaeniatus | reverse complement strand
CAGGCCAAGTGATTAGCACACCTGATTCTGATCATTTGAATGGGTGAGCGAAAACTTTTGGTAATATAGTGTATATATATATATATATATATATATATATATATCTTTGATGCAGTATAGAATTTCAGGATGACATTGGTTGCTTCAACTGACATTGTCTTTTACATGTTGCAGCTGAGTCTAAGTTATTTTCCTCACCTTACAATGGTAAGCCAGGTGAAGAAGGTGGGTATAGCAGGGTGGCGGCTTGGTATCCGGACCGTTAAACTGTGTATCTGAATCTTTGATTATTATGGCAAACTTGCCTTACTCACTGTACCTTTGGTTACAAAGTTTAATCATATAAATACAAGTGTTTTTTTCCAAGAGCCCTTGAAAGCATGTATTAATTGACAGTGTATCAATCAAGAGTTTTGAGAGTGTTCAAATTTGGTATTGATCTTGGAAACCATTTTTCTATTCTTTTGGAACCTGCTTCATCTTGTAGGCCGATCAGTTCAGTGTAATGCATGTTCTGTAAGTAAAATGGAGTAAAATGATTTTTAATTCATTAAGCATGAAAGTCTGCTACTTTCTATCTGTCTTTTACAATGAAAACAGTCACTTTCTACCTGCCAATCAAAAGTGGTTCCTCTTTTGAGATTACAAAAGCCTTTATCTTTCAACATTGCCAAAAGATGCATAGATGCAAACTCCTCACTTCTAGGTGAAAAAAAGTATGTTTGTGTGTGATAATTTACTATATTTGAGTTTTTTGATTATTGTAACCAAAATCTGGCATAGAGCAACATATTAGTAATTGGGGCTAACTCTAACTACTTTTTAAAATTAAATTAGGTCACCTTGTTTTTCAGAATTACGAAACACACAAGTTTTTTTACAATATATTTTCTATGCTGATGAGAGTTCATGTTTTTATTCTTTAATTTTATTATTTTTATTATGTCTCTTGTTGTATTTGTCTGTGTGCACTCAAAGCTTCAATATCAAGTGCTAGCACACTTGCCAATAAAGCTCTTTCTGATTCTGATGAATATACTGTATATCTAATGGATTCAATTGCCTGAGGAACTCCAAAGACACTTTTAGTCTCTATAGACCAAAAATAAGTGGCAATTTCTTTATGTCTTTGTGTGTTTGATCTTCATAACTGTCTCTTTTATTACTCTAGTGAAGAAATATAAACCGTGACAGCATAAAAAATAGTAGGCAGTGTTTGGTTTTCTGTACGTTTATGGGTATGACAAACACAATGTTAGGTGGCAGTAGTGAAAAAGACATTAGTAATAAATGAGGTGTTGTTGATATAAATGGTGCCTTTGATGTTTGTTTATCTCTAACTTCGTGTAAATTGTGTATTTAAAGCGATTAAATATGATCCAGTTAAAGAAGAGCGTTACCAGCAGGAGACCAAACAGAAGGAGCTTCAGCGCATTGAAGAAACCCTGCAGCTGGTCGCACGCAGAGGTGAGGAATCCTTGTCTGTTTGTATGCGAAAGATGTAATACCTTCTTTACTTAGCACACAGTCATCTTTTGCAATAAAATGTGCCAGTTGTCTTTTTATGCTCAGTGTACAATTCATATGCAGTTATTGAAAGGATACCTATTAATGGGTGTTCATCATTTTATTTAATCCCATCCGATCATACCATAATCATCCTGCTTCAACTCCATTCATCGTTCATTCCTCCATTTATTTGAGTTTTCACATTAATTCTGCTTATATCAGTTGATTGCCTCGGCTGATGTTGTTTTTGCCTGTTTTAAGATTGAAATCATCTTCTAGCACTAACTTAAAAGGAAAGCAATATAATATTGTAAACATTTAAACCTCTGTGAGCACTTTCTCTTTAACAGGGCACATGAAGTGAGTTACTTGTATGTTACAATATTAAAGCTCTTTAGGAAAAACAAAAATAAAGAAACGTTGTTTCAGACCACATAAACTCCCTTGTAGTTTTCCAGGGACTATCTAACTAGCATCCCAGAAATCCCCATTATTAGGAGCACTTCTTCTTTCTAATAGTGTTTTTTTCTATAGCTAATACCATTAAAAACCCTTTTTAATACTTTAGCTTTATTTGAATATCGTAAGGTTATTACAGTGCTATTCAAAAGTTTGGGGTCTTTTTTTTTTTTCTTTGGAAAGAAATTAATACTTTTATTCAGCAAGGATACATTAATTTGATCTGCAGTAACAGTAACAACATTTGTAATGTTACCAAAAATGTTTTTTTAAATAAATGCTGTTCTTTTGAACATTGAATAATTAATAAACCATTTTGTCTTCATTTTCATTATTAGCACATTAGCATGATATCTGACACTTAAGACTGGAGTGCTGGCGTCAGCTGAATGAAATATTTAAATATTAAAATAGAAAACATTTGTTTTACATTGTAATTATTTCACAATAATGTTGTTTTCTTTTTTTAATAGATTTCGTATATCACCCATTTATATGTCAGTGGCCTCAGAACATCAGTTTATTAGTATTATTGTTAGTGTAATATTAGGGCATCCATACATTAATTCCTATATTCATTCACGTATCAAACCATCCACCCATCCATCAATCCATCCATTCAGATCTCTATCCCTAACAGTTGTGTGTGTTTGCTTTGTGCTGCATCTGATGGACGGCAGACTCTCAGGCTGAAGAGTTTGTGTTTAATCTGGAGAGTTATGTGTATAAGAATCCACCACGGGGTATGTACAGACCCATTCCTGTAGCAGGCTAGTCATACGCCCATCTCAAAGAAACTTTTTTTCTTTTTAAAGTGTGCATTGAGGGTGTATATGTGTAAACATTTTTTCTTTCCCACTACTTGGTGTGCTTTGGTGCCGGTCTTTGTTTGTTTAATTCAAGTGCGTGTGTTTATTGCTGCGCTCGTTCTTTTCTACCTCACCAACTTTTCTCTCTTTCCCAATGCTGCGCTTGGTAAGACAAAGGACGTAAACTTAAAAAGCGTAAAAAACCCTTTAGGAGATCTAAAAAGTATGAACATAAAGCAGGTGGGTGGCCCAGGCGACTCAACGACTGTGATCATGGCAAATATGAGGAAATAATTTCAATAGTTTTATCCTGTTTGTTGAACCCAATATGTTTGCATAAGTTTTAGATTGCATTATGTATTAAAATGACAAATCGGATGGAGTTATGATGCGGTTACTAAATTATTTTTAATTACAGAGAAGCCCCAGGATGAAAAGAAGGACACGTTTGCTGAGAAACTGGCTACACAAGTGATCAAAAATCTCCAGGTCAAAATCACCAGCATTCACATCAGATATGAGGATGATGTAAGTGTTGACTCTCTGTATAGTTCAGCTACACAAGTTCTGTGTATTTTTGAACATGCATGTATATTAATGAAGATTTGTGCAATTACATTATATATTTTCATTTTCCATCTGTGCTTTAGGTGTCAGATCCTCAAAGACCTCTTGCTATGGGCATGACTCTTTCAGAACTCAGTCTACAGGTGCTCTTTCAAAACTCACTCATATAATGTCACAAGATGAAGATCACTTGCAATTACAATTAATATGAGATGAGCAGTTATTATTTGCATGCTTTACTCTTTCAGTACGTCCTTATTTTTTTCTCTCTTATAGACAGCAGATGAGAACTGGAAGCCTTGCATTCTAAATGAAGCAGCCAAGATCATCTACAAGGTAGACCACCAGAGTATAAGTCTTATATGTCTAATAATAACACAATCTCATAGTACAGCTGTGTTTGTGTGTAACGTGTGTTTGTATGTAACCTCTAAATAAGCTGGGACGCCTGGAGTGTTTTTGTGCCTATTGGAACGTGAACAGCCCAATCTTCTACAAAGGCTCATGGGAGGAAATAGTGGTAATGTGCCCTTTTTTTCTCCTAACAGCTGAGCTCTAAAGTGTTGTTTAATTGTGATTTTCAGAGTGTTGAAGACTACTAGGTTGCAAATGGAGCACCACATCGAAAAGTTTAAGAACTGATCTGTCATCATTTACTCACTCTCATGTTGTTTTAAGCCAGTTAGACTTTTGCTCCTCTTCGACACAAATTAATTTTTTGTTTTTTAATGATAGATTTCTGTGCCCTATGAGGTCCATTAAACCAAAAATAAGAGGCTTCATAAGGACACTGATTGTAAAAGTAATCTTTAGGTGGTTTAATCCAGTTTTTCTGAAGAGACACATAATTGCATATAAACATTCATTAATGCATATACAGTGCATCAGTGCATAGAAGAGCATGTCAAAAAGGGTCACCCACACTTGCTTTATGCACAATAATCAATGAGGTTTGTTGTGTGATTGAGCTTCCATTTATCATATTTGTTGTGCTCAATGAATACTGTATGTGCTGATCAGTGTTTATATGTGAAACAAAAATATCCCAGGTTTCATTCATATATTTTCATTTGTGTTTGGAATATGAATGAAAATCTTATGAAATAAAGCAACATGAGGGTGAGTAATTGCTGACAGAAATATGATTTTTGGATGAACTCGCCCTTTATTTAGGATTTAGAAATCCTGTTATACCCCGAGGTCGCAAAGAAACAACCCACCTGCTTCTAGTTGTGGTTGAAAAGTGTGGGAAGATCTGACAGTGCTTACAGACAACCAGTACAAAATGTCCTTTAGTCAGTGAAGGTGTATTTTAAAAATGTTGCTATTTAATGGGTTAGCAGTTACATCGCAATTACTGTAGTTACTAGAAAGAAACGAATGACAAAATTATTAACAAAAGTTAATAATATATCAAGAAATGATATAGTTTATTGTAAAAAGCTATACTAAAAATCTTTGATCTCGTTGATGTAAACTCGTCCATTGAAAGCTGTAATGGTTAATCTGTCAGTGGGAGGCGTCTGGGTAAGCATTTGATTATCTCTCAAGGCGTGTGACATCCAAGTAAAGCAGCAATGGTTGAGTTTGCTTAGCCTTCTTCTTCTTCTTAAGATACCATATATCTTAAATGAGTCAAATAAATTAATTAATAAATAGTTGTATTTATGGTTGAGCAATGTGTAGAGATATCTGTATTTAAAAATGAGCTTGAAATAGGTTTCAATACACTGCAGATTGTATCTGGACAAATGGTGTATAGTACTGTGACTGTGGTTTGTGATGCACATCCCTGTGTGTTTGAGGGTGTAGTCTGTATAATCTGTGTGGGGGATTTTATTCTTGCTGGGCAAGAGGATATACTCACTATTGTAAGAGGCCTAAGTACATACTGAATATATTGTGCAGCTTAAAGATGACCGAGCTGTCCACTTTATTGAGTGCGGATGGCTTTTTCAGTAACATGAAAATAAGATTTTTATCTCTGTTTTATCTCTATGTTTAATCCTGGAAATAGATTCAGCAAATTTCTTTGTTTTATTCTTCAAATCTGTGACAAGCACAAGTTCTCTTAGAAGTATTGTATTATTCTCAAATCATGCTAGATAATATCATCACATTTTACACAAACCTTTGCAGTTCATGTAGCTCTATTGCTATGATTTAAGACAAATGGGAACACACTACATACATATTGAGAAATAAAAATGTATTTTTGTATTTATGTATGTATAGAGTATACGTATGCATTCACTGAGTATGTATTTACATTTTAAAGTATAGAAAAATATCTCAAAATCACCTTTTTGTGTTTGCAGGACAAGCTGAAAGTGGGAATCAGCTCAAAAAATGAGGAACTGCAAGGCTATCAGTACAGTATGTACTTTCATATTGCTCCGTATTCTGTATTTTCTTATCCACAGAAAGATCATGGTTATATTTACTATAATCTGTTCTGGAGCTGTTTAGTATAGCTTTGTTAGTATGTTTTGGAGTTGTGCTTAACTGAAGAGATACTAAAAGAATAGAAAGAATAGACCTGATGTCAAAAAAAAAACAAGATGGATGTTGAAGGCCTTAGAAGAAGTACGATTTTTGCTACAGACATTTCCATATACTAGTTAAACCACAAATGCATCAAAACATTTAACATACAAATGAATGCACTGAGCTTTTATCAATGAGGTATAATGAAATGATTTTGATGGCTAAAGGATATATGACCAACTTAGCATTAAAAATCATTGCATTTCATCATGATGAACTGATTTGTTTCTTTTATACAGTTTTCAAACCCATATTTGCTTCTGCAAGGATGTGCATCAACCCTAATGCTGAAGTTGAGCTAAAATCACCCAAAGCAAACCTGCACCTCGAGGTTCAGAACATCGCAATTGAGATGACCAAGCCACAGGTATACAGTATGGCCACCATCATGTGTCTTAAGCATTAACTAGGATTCAAAAGTTTGGGGTTAGTAAGAATTTTCTTCTGGTTGTTTCTAGTATCTGTCTATGGTGGATCTGTTGGAGTCTATAGACTCCATGGTGAAAAATGCCCCCTACAGAAAGTTTAGACCTGATGTTCCAGTCCACAGAAACGCAAGGCAGTGGTAAGTGCATTGTGTGTTCATATGATAATGTTTCATTTGGCTGATTGATTGGAGCCTTGTATTTCTAACGTGGCCCCTTTGATTGGTTAGGTGGAAATACAGCATCAGCAGTATACTGGAAGTGCATATCAGGCATTTTAACCGAATGTGGGACTGGAAAAACATCAAGAAGCACAGGCACACACTTAAGGCTTACAAAGCTGCATACAAAATCAAACTCACACAGGGCAAAGGCCGAGAAGACTTGGAGAAACAGATCCAGGTATGAACTACTGTAGATCAATAGGTTATCCAGATAACATCAATGGATTTAAATTCATTGGGTTTTGCACAACAAAGACACAAAATGCGAAGAAAGGTACAATATGTAAGATTTTTTGTTATAAAATATCCAAAAACCACTTCCAACTTCGTTATATATTTCATGCAGTTGTGTACTTGCGTTATCTTAAAAGTTCTGTAGGATTTGTAAATTCAAAGAAATTACAGATTTGAATAATGAACCGTCCCTGTTCTTCGTCGCCTATCAATGATGCAGTATCTGCGCTATCCTGTTTCCGCCTATAAATACTACGGCAACACACATGGACGAATGTGGAAGTGGTAGTTATTTTTTGTGCATTTCGATGTCATGGATCATGATTACACTCTTCACAATCCCAATAAACAAAAAACGTTTATGTATACAAACTGAGGCAAGAAGATATTGAAACAAATAAACGAGAACAAATATCGTTGTGACGTTTCCAAAATGGAGAGAGCTTCGCAAAAACCTCGGGACTGGACAGAGCATTGTGAAAACTACATATCTAGTGGTGAAAACTTACATATTGTGCGTTTAAAGGCATAGGCCTTTTAGGCCAATCATAAATTAATTGTCTCAAGCTCATTCGTTTTAAGACCTTCATTTATCTTCGAAAGCCATATATATTTTTTATTTAAATCCGAGAGCTTTCTGACCATCTATAGACAGCAATGCAACTGACACATTCAGTGCCAGGTCAGGCGGACGAGTAATTAATGACAGCATTTTATTTTTGGGTCACTTTAAATTGTTCATAATGAATAAATCATTTATAATGATTTATTTTTAAAAAATATTTTAAAATGAATTATTTGTTTTTCCTATATCAATCTTTTATGTTTTACTATTTGTTTCATTTATTGTGTTTTTTTCAGGAGCTGGAGAAAGCTCTGGATGTGTTCAACATTGTATTGGCAAGACAGCAGGTTCAGATGGAGGTATGAAAATTTTTTTTTTTTATAAATTTTTTATATTTTTCAACCGGTGTAATAAGTTAACTTTGTCTCTCTCCACAGGTGGTTCGGTCAGGACAGAAGCTGGTGGCTAAAAAGGCTGTCACTCAAAAACAAAGTGGAGGAGGCTTCTTCAGCAGCTTTTTTGGCAAGAAAGAAGGGAAAAAGAAAGAGGAAGAGGAAGATAAAGAGCCTGAGAGTGAGAGTTAATCTTTAAAGTAATTGCTAAGCTATGAATAAATGCACATATGTAATGTACATGTTTTTTTTTTCAGGTATTGATTCCATCATGACTCCTGAAGAGAAAACGAAACTCTACACAGCCATTGGCTACAGCGGGAGCTCTCATAACCTTGCCTTACCAAAACACGTGAGTGAAAAATACTCTGTACTACTACCTTGTAAAGTCACAGTCACATTACTGTAGTTCTGTGAAATTAATTGCTGAATTGAATAAGCAAAATATTGCTAAGGTGTCCGCACTTTAATGAACAAAAAAGAAGAAGAAATGTGTCAAATGCTGCATATCCTGCTTATGCTGGACATATACTCACATGTTTATGTGTATTTGTTTTTATGTGCAGTACGTAGCTGTGATTGTCAATTTTAAACTGTTGAGCACCTCAGTAACATTCAGAGAGGAGCCAGGCGTTCCAGAGATACTCAAAGTGCAAATGATTGACCTCAGTACGTCCATCTCACAGAGACCAGGAGCACAGGCCATCAGGTATGTACAGCATTACACATACTTGCTGGGAAACCCTTAGCATTGGCCATCAAATATATAAATATATAGCGCTATATGTAAAGTATAGGCTTCAGTTGTGGGAAATGTGTGTTGTGTAGGGTGGAGGCTAAGCTGGAGCACTGGTACGTGACTGGTCTGCAGCAGCAGGGGGAGGTGCCGTCTCTCATAGCGTCAGTCGGAGGCTCTGACTCCTCTCTGCTCAGCGTGCTGTTTGAGCTTAATCCAGAGAACAGCACCGCTGACCAGCTCCTCAGAGTCCACTCGCAGCCTGTAGAGATCATCTATGATGCTGTAAGATACACACAAACACACTGTAGATATAAACACACACACACACACACATATATATATATATTGTACATTGTTCTTAATGTATAATATATTATATATATATATATATATATATATATATATATAAATTGTTTTATTTATTTAATATCAAATATTTGATATATAAATATTTTTAGATAAATAAAGGCCATTCACACCAACAATGATAACTTTTAAGATAAAAATAAAGATGTATTTCTTAAAAATGTTTCTCAGTATTATAGCACAGCAGAATCCACACCACAGTTATAATGATAAAGGCACAGAGAAACAATATCATTGGAATCACTTTCAGAATATATGTCCATTTATGTGGATGCTAATATTGTTATAGTTATAATTACCGTTCTTGGTGTGAACAGGGCATTACACTAAAAATTACTCATGTTTACTGTTCCTTTGTTTGTTTTGTAGCTGACTGTCATCAGCATCACAGAATTCTTTAAGACGGGAAAAGGAGTTGATCTGGAGGTCATCACCTCAGCAACTCTCAGCAAACTTGAGGAGATCAAAGAGAAGACAGCCAGTGGTAACCCTCTCTTCATTTCCCATCATCCCCACAGAAATGTCACATTAAGTATGTGAGTAGTCATCTTTAACACTTTCCTCTTTGTCTTTATCTGAACCCAGGCTTGTCTCATATTATTGAGACACGTAAGGTGCTGGACTTGAGGATCGATTTAAAACCCTCCTACCTGCTGCTGCCCAAATCTGGGTTCTATGATAGCAAATCAGACCTCATGATCGTTGATTTCGGTTACCTGCAGGTGAGGGAAACGAGTAAAAAATATTTACTGTAAGAAAGAACTGTTTCTCGCAGTAACATCTGACTGTAAATATATGTGTGTGTTTGAAGTTAAACAGCGTAGACCAGGGCAGCCATCAGCTGATATCTGCCAGTTTCTCCTCACTGGAGGAAATCATGGATAGAGCCTATGAAAGATATTCCTTGGAGCTCCGCAGTGTCCAGATACTCTACAGCAAATCAGGTAAACACAATACTACACAGGGAAGAAACCAAACTTCCTCCGCAAACTATTTTCACAAAACGTCCATTCTTTTTGAAGGAGAGAAATGGAAAAATGCTCGACTTAAAGGCTTCACACATCAGCACATCCTGCAGCCGATGGACGTCACACTTCAGCTTGCTAAATGTATGGTGGACAAAGATTCCCGTATGCCCAGGTTAGCCCTCACTCTCTGTCGAGTCTCTCTCTTAATCCTCATGGACAATGTCCCAAATGCTCTAAGGTCTGTTCATTTCCAGGTTTAAAGTATCAGGAGAGTTGCCGTTACTCCATGTAAAGATTTCTGATCAGAAGCTCCAAGGTGTTTTGGAGCTGGTGGACAGTATTCCTCTCCCCCAGACTACCTCAAGCCCTCCTAGCACCCCCACAGAAAAGGTCAGAAAACACGAAAACAGTCTCTCTGTACTGGATGATGTGTTGCTTCCTCTCACACTTAATAAGTCATGACTCATGAATAGTAGTTTCCTGGTAGGATGCCACAGGAATTTGATATTATTATCATTGCTGTTGTGTTTTTGAAAGCCAGGAATATTTCAAGCCCATGAAACTAATCGCAATGTATTTATTGCCTTCACAGTCATGTGCTAAGTCTGAAGTGCTGCTTGCTTTTATTTTTAGTTAGTGAAGTTTTTCTGTGAGCGTGACAGTGCAGCTTCAGTCTCCACAGATTGCTCAACACAGGAAAGACATTATCCACAATCAGCATCACTGTCTCGCATCTCACTGTCTCGCATCTTATTAGTCAACTTACTGCCTCAACGAGCAAGGTTTACTTTGCTAAGCAAATGTTAAAGGATGTTCTAGATATTATCTTCTAGTACATTTAAATGTATAAATATCTAGCTTTTGAAAGTTTGTGATCAGTAAGATTTTGTTTTAAGAAATTACATTTATAAATTCTTGCCGCAAACATTCTTCAGCAAGGCTGCATTGCATTAATAAATAATAATTAATAAGTACCCATTTGAAATAAATGCTCTCTATTCATTCAAAAAAATCTTCCAATGCTTATGTCACAGCTTCCACAAAAATATAATCATTGATGTACAGTAATAAGAAATGTTTCTTGACACTGCATCAGAATGATTATTAAAGTATAATTATTACATGATTATGATGAATAGAGCGGCTGCTTAAAGTTCAGCTTTACCATCACCGGAATAAATTAAATATATTAAAATAGAAAATGTAAATTATTTAAATTGTAATTGTATATATAAAAAGGTTACTGTTTATACTGTATTGATAGCATAGTATACATCTTTAAACAATCATGAAAAAAGAGAAAGAATATAATTAAAATGCTTTCTTACAGAAATGTTACCAATTGAATACAATGTAACAAAAAACTTAATATTGGTGAGCTTTCTGCATATGTACAGGAAGTGACATACCATATCATTTCCTGTTGTTTGTATCATAATGATATTGTTCTTCTGAAGGTTTTGGTGATGCCGCTGTCTGATGCCAGGCCAAAGGTTTTGAGTTTAGACCCCACAGTTCTGTCCTATCCAGTGGAGTCAGGTCAGAATTCAACTAGTCGCTCACACTTAATTACAGACAAAAAAAATCTTAAACGAATACCACACAAGTCTTTTCTTTTTAATTGACAGTGTTCATATAGTGAGACACATTTTCTTACAGGGTACTATATGTATGCACACAGTTTATGTTGTACATGTGTGTTTAGACTCTGAAGAAGACACCAGTGAGAAGTCTGCCGATGAAGACTCTCTCAGATCAACCTTAGAGGAACTGACCGAAGTGCAGTTTCAGTTTGAAGTCAAAGCAGTACGTTCTTCTTCATCACTTTGTTTACACCATGCCACAACCATTTATCACGAGTGGGCACCAGAGGCCCACATTTCATAAAAAAAAAATCATTCAGCATTTCATCAGTTGATGAAAACTGTTTTGTGTATGATTCCTGTTTGTGTTTGTGTGTTTCGATGTGAAGTGATGTATACGTGTCTATATATGTGTGTGTGTTTGTGTAGGTGTTGTTGGAGCTCACGAGGCAGGCTGCACAGGAGGATGTCGTATTGGCTTTTAATGTGTCTCAACTGGGTGCAGAGGGCAAGATACGGACCTTTGATCTCACCGTCACATCTTATCTGCGCAAGATCAGCCTGGACTACTGCCAGATAAAAGGTACACACACACACACACACACACACACACACACAAAGTGTGATCAAGCTTTTGTTGTTTGAAGTACTTCGATCATGTTGTTTCAGGGGTGCCGTTGCTCTCATTCTTGTGTGTATGTGTTTCAGATGAGCAAAATCAGCCACTTCATCTGATTACCTCTTCAGACAAGCATGGCTCTGATCTATTGAAAGTGGAGTACATCAAAGTAAACATGCTCAGTTAGTTTATTAAACACTATATAAAGGACTCCCTTAAATGGGTTGTTTTAGCTAAATGGTTTAATTTGTGTTGGCCTTCGTGGCTTTTTTATGTCCTTCAGGCTGATGTTAATGGACCCAGCTTCCACACCATATTTAATAATACAGAACAGACACTAAAGGTATGTTTACAGTTCCTGATATTGAATGCCAGCTATTTATCCTACAATTTATTTGTTTACTTACTCATTTAATATATTTATTCACTAATTCATACAGTTATTCTACTGTTTTAAATGCAAAAATGTAAAACTAAAATAATTGTTTACAAAAATGTTTTCAATTCATTTACTTTTTTTTTTGTTTCTGTAATATACTGGTTGTGTGTGTACTGCGTATATTTATTAAGTATATGTAAATACACCTACAGTGCATATTTTGAAAATATTTATGTATTTACATGTATATGTATATTTGTATAATTGATATTTTATGTAAATACATTTAAAATACAGCATATTTGTTCTGAAATATATGAAAAAAAATGAAATAGTATGTGTGTGTGTGTACTGTATATATTGCTCATATACAGTATATATAATATTATTTAAATACAAACATATACACAAAATAACTGTATTGCTTTTTTTTATTTAAATTTTGAATAATGATTCATTTGAAACCATTTTTTTTTCCAAAATTTAGTAATTTATTTACTTGGTTGATGTACTTCTTTCCACAGGTGGAGTTTTCCTCACTGGACTTCCTGCTGCACACTAAAGCCTTGCTGTCTACCATCAACTACATAAATTCAGCAATACCACAAGACCTCACAGCTTCAAAAGACAGAGAAACCAAGAGACGAGCTGAGAGAGCAGCAGCAGGGAAGACAGGTGTGAATAACACAGGCATTTCTTGTTGAGTATGTGTGAAAACAAATGTGTTTTGATTTGAAGTCAAATTATTGGGCAGACCCTAAATATCGCTCATGCATCCATGTTGTCTTTGTCTCTGCTTTGTAGGTTTTTTCTTGGGTAACTAATGTTTTTTTTCTTGACCTATGCACTGGTCTTGACATGCCTTGTACTAACAGGGTCTGAAACAGTATTTGTTTTGCTTGTGTTAATGCATGTTTCAGAGAGTACTGTTTTTAGATTTGTCACATTATGTGTGTTAACTGGAGTGTCTATGTTTTGGTAGTGTCTAAGGGTTCGAAGGACTCTGGCGTTGTGAACTTTAAGCTGTCTGCCGTACTCGGCTCTTTCAGAGTTGCTGTTTGTGATGACAGAAGCAACATTGCTGACATTCGGGTTCAAGGTAGGAAAAAAATGTGTCTGTTTTTAAAAGTCAGTGTGTTTTAAAATGTTATGTTCATTTTCTGCATGTTCATTTAATTTATGCCAGGCATTGATGCATCTGTGGTGGTCCAGGCCAAAGAAACAGATGTTTTTGCCCGTCTGCGAGACATTGTGGTCCTTGATGTGGACCCAAAGACCATACATAAGAAGGTGAGAGATCAGTCATATTATTTTTGGCATGTTTGCAAGCAGGTTTCTGTGCTCCAGTTCTGTTTTTGTGAAAACTGCCAGGCGGTGTCAATCGTTGGAGAAGAAGTGTTCAGCTTCAAGATGACATTGTATCCCAGGGCCACTGAAGGTGAAGGCTACACTGACACCTCCAAAGTGGATGGGAAAGTTATCCTGAGACTTGGCTGTATCCAGATTGTCTACCTGCACAAGTTTCTAACATCTTTATTGGTAAGAATGTAAATAAATCCACTTAGCTTTTATATTGTATTGGTACTCACATTTTTCTATTTTAAAAATGTATACCAGTAGATAAAACTCACTTATTGGTAATTGCAAAACAAAGAGGGAGTTTTTAAAAAAGCAGTATTTCTCAGTGTCTGTATTTTCTTTGTGTTTTGTCTGGATGCTTATGTCTCTTCCTTTCTTTTTGCTCCAGCATCTTCCCCTCATAGTTTTCGTTAATTGTGTGTTCCTCTTTTCAGGACTCTTTTAGCTATCAATACCCCTCTGCTGATGAGGTACAGGCTTGGGCATGCAGCATTAAAGTCGTTTGCTTTTCAGCTTATCTTCAAATGCACCTCTGCACACACTGAAATATGTCCTCACCCCATTAAACTCTGGATTAGTTAAACCTTTTAATTGAAGATGGAAACATTAATCCTGGTTAACACTATTGCCAGCAATGTTTGTGACTGCCTTTGTTTTTTCCTTTGTTTCTCAACAAGGGATCTGGGACCCACTAGGGGCCTCAACAAACATCTAATATTTATTCTCATATTTAAAAAGAAAAGTATAATATTTAAAATTCAAAAATAAAATGAAAAGACAAATCTAAAAATGGAATTACTAAAAGGAAAAAGTATGTATTTGTTTGTATTCATGTATAAAAACAAAAAAAAGGTCTTAATTCTAAATTCTAAAAAAAAAATTCTAAAAAATAAACTTAACTTACACTTAACAGTGTACACGTAGAAAATTATTTTTGCCTTATGGGGAGGCTGTACGATATTGTGTTGAACAAGGAGGAGGCTGATGGTGGTTTTATAATAATAATAAATACTGGTAGAAAAAAAAGAAAAAAATATATGTATTCTGAAAACTGTATTTTGCTTCATATTCACAAAAAATCCATTCAAGCTAAACACAAGCAGTCTCTTCAAAGCTTACAGTAACTAATATTGTCAGTTATATTTGTGACCCTGGACAACAAAACCAGTCTTAAGTGTTAATTTTCCTAAATTGAGATTTATACATTATCTGAATGCTGAATAAATAAGCTTCCCATTGATGTATGATTTGGATGGACAGGGCATAGATATACCGAGATACAACTATATGAAAATCTTTTTTTTTTTGGAAAAAATTTGAGGGTACAGAAAAATCTAAATGCTGAGAAAATCACCTGTAAAGTTGTCCAAATGAAGATCTTATCAATGCATATTACTAATCAAAAATTAAGTTTTAATATATTTTCAGTAAGAAATTGACTAAATATCTTCATGTAACGTGATCTTTACGTACTATCCTAAGGATTTTTGGCAAAAAAGAAAAATCATTCATTTCGACCCATTCAATGTATTTTTGGTTATTGCTACAAATATACCCCAGTGACTTAAGACTGGTTTTGTGGTCCAGGGTCACATTTCAGTATTGCTTACATTACATTAAATGCACCACTGACAAATGATAACCTTTTAAAATGAGTATGACTTTTAATAATGCTTTGCGCACCAAATCAGGTAGTTTGAAGAATCAAAGGAAAGACTTTCAAAAGTTTGCACATATACCTGATATTTACATCTACAACACTGAATTTTAGAATTTCTCCACCACTAGATGCACAGCATCAAATTGAAGTGTCTATGCCTTAAGAGGTAGATCTCATCCGAGTGTTATTTCAAACAAAGAATCCTGCCATCTTTTATTTTTCAGAAATTGGCCCAAAATGTTGAGTTAGTGTTGCTAAACTGATTGCAGTCATTTTTGTTGTTTGCAGAAATTAACTATTGCATCTTTAGTGCTCTCTTCTCTCAGATGGGCCTCTTGAGTATATTCATGTTTGTTTCTTAGTTTTAACTGTGGGATATTGCTGTTCTAACTCTTATAAAAGAAGTGGGCTTTAGGTAATGCAGTTTAGCCTACAGGGTAATTTTTGTTTTTTTTAAATGACCTGATATGTGGATATGTGGATTTGCATGTGTGCTTGTGACTCAAACTACATATTAAAGTAAGAATCACAGAAGTTTGAGATTTCGCACGATATGGATGCCTTGATTTTACTGGTTCTAACTACTTTGCTTAATAGAAACCGCTCACCAGCCATACCCAAACAATATAATCATCAACATTCCTACTTTCTCTCACAAAAAAATACTTTCACTCCAGCGCTGCTTTTTCACCCCTACTGAATTTGCAACTTTTCGTTGTAAATTCGGCTTTCAGGCGTTTTAAAACACAAGAACATCCCTGCATGAAATTTCACTACTGTGGATCCCAGGCTGTTACATTAAGACCTTCCCTCACTTCAACTAAACTGCCATGCGGAGTCACACAAGTCCATAACTAACTATTGGTTGTCTTCCATAGATGTTTGTGGATAACTTCCAGACAGCTAAAGAGGCTCTCAGTGCCGCCACGGCTCAGGCCGCGGAGAAAGCAGCTTCCAGTGTGAGGGATTTCGCTCAGAAGAGCTTCAGACTTGCCATGGACATCAGACTGAAGGCCCCTCTTATCATAATCCCTCAGTCCTCCACATCCCATAATGCATTTGTGGTTGACCTGGGTCTCATCACTGTGGGAAACAGCTTCTCTCTGCTGGCAGCTGAGGGCTTCCCATTGCCTGCAGTTTTGGAGACCATGGATGTAAAACTCACGCAGCTCAAACTGTCTAGGTAGTAAAGAAAGCTGGAAATCTTTTCCAACATTTTTAAAATACATTTATGGGATTTTTACAACCAATTTAAGTTCCTGTGTAGTAAGTTGAGGTCTCCATAGCTCCATATTTTTAAGTTCTATGCTTGATAAGTAATGCTTAAATATTATGTTTTGTCTTTTTTATTTTATTGTTTGTTTTTTAGACTAGTTTTAGTGATGTTTTTTTTTTTTCAACATATGTATTTGAATTAGTTGCCAAGGCTACATTAATAATTTTTTCTTCAGGACTGTTCTGAAGCGCGACGCTGCTCTTTCAGATGTTCAGATTCTGGAGCCCATAAATCTAGAGCTTTTAGTCAAGCGTAATTTGGCTGCCACTTGGTACAACAAAATTCCTGGAATGGAGGTCAACGGAGTACTTATGTCAATGGACGTGAGTTTCTCATGACATTTTACAAGTGGAAGTGTTGAATCTAAAATGGGGCCCAATCAGATTTTTAAGAAAAGAAAACAAAAGATTGGTATCTTTCTGGTTTCTGTAGATGGCTCTTGGCCAGGAGGATGTTGGAGTCCTCATGAGAATCCTAGCAGAGAACATTGGCGAGGGAAGCAGAGCTGCTGCAGTGGAGGGAATGAAAGCTTCTACTAAAAGTATGAAAAAGTGTAACCTGTCAGTGAACTTGTCCATTAAAGTTTGTCTTTAAGGGCTTCATTTTACTCTCTTTTCCTCCACAGATGAAGCCGTAGATGAAGGACTGACCGAAACGCTACCTGTGAGGACAGGGAGTCAACCTGCATTGACCAACGGTTCTTTCAGTGAGAATGTTGTCAATGTGCTGCTCAATTTTGAAATCAAAGAGGTGATTTACCTCTCTTAAGTTCTTATTTTCAGTTAATGTCACAGAGGCCATGTGGATCCGAACCCTGTATCTTTCTCTTTATAGGTTGTGCTAAGGTTGAAAAAGTCCAAAAATGGGACTGAGTGTCCCTTCTTGGTTCTCCATGTAGCTCAGCTTGGAATTGACACCAAAGTTCGAAAATATGACATGGAGGCCACAACATACATTAAAAACATCTCCATGAAGTGCCTTGAGTTCCCTGGTTTGTAGCACTTGTTTTTGAAAGCAGCCACTACAAATCAGCACTTTTGTAAAAAAAAGTAAATAAATAAATTTATTTTTTATTTTAAATTTTTTATTCATTTATCTTTTTCATTGTAGATTCAAATGGAGAAGCGCTCTGTATAATCAGTTCTTCAGCAGAGTCCGGAGCAGATCTTCTTGAAGTCAAGTATTTTAAGGTAACTGTTTATTTCTGAATTACACTAATATGAGTGCACTATGAGTGACAGATTATAGACTCATTATTAATTCTAGAATTGCAGTGTAGATGTCATGACTAAGATGTAACAGGTTTTGAGAGCTTCTGGGAAGAATGGAGATCTTAACTTGGTTTGATTCCTGTTTTTGTAGGCTGATCGAAATGGGCCCAACTTTGCAAGTGTTTACGAGAATACTGAGCAGAAGATCAATGTAAGCATGTGTAAACAAGGTTAAATAAAAGACTGTTTGGGAAACTGAGGTGTTAATTTAAAAAGAAATTCGTATTGAAGGGGTTGTACATGCCTGTGTGTGTCTTTAGGTGGTGTTCTCCTCTCTAGACTTGATGTTGCACACCGAGGCTCTCCTCTCTACCATGGACTTCCTGTCTGCTGCCCTGTCTGACAGCAGTCTGCCTTCACCTGAGAGAGAGAGCAAAAAGAGTGAAGATATGAGAACTACCTCTGCTAAATCCAGTAAACACACACACATACAATCACTACAACTGACAAACATGGAATTTTTACCCATGATTTAGGAATGTATTAATAAAGGACTGTTTCTGTCTCAGCTGCACTGAGTTCTCCCTCTGATGGTGACATCATTGACCTATTGGTGAATATGCAGCTTGGTGCATTTAACGTGCTAGTTTGTGACCAAAAAAGCAACATGGCAGACATCAAAATTCAAGGTGAGAATACATTTTTATTAAAGTTTTTTTATATTAAAGTTTTTTATAAATTAGAAGTTACTGTATCGGCCTGCTTATACAGTATCTACTTCTTGATTATTCTGAGGCTGGTTTTGTTGGTTAGCTGGTTTTATAAATCTTCTCTTTAGGTTTGGATGGTTCTCTCAAGATGCAAGGAACTCAGACACACATGTACACACGTTTGCGCGACTTCATCGTCATGAACGTTGATCCTAAAACAATTCACAAGAAGGCAAGCTAGCTATCCCACTACAGTACATTTTACAGTTCTTTATTCAAATACTTCTATTTACTTCGGCTAGGTAATATGGACAAATTATCACAATAAATTTAAAATCTTTAAAGGCATACTCTTGCTCCTAAGTGAAAGTTGTAGTTATTTGTGTTTTTAAACTACTCTTTTGTCAGAACATTGCAAACTTTTCTTTTTTCCAGTCATTTTAACTTTACAAAATAAATATCTTAAGTAAAATTATTGGTATGCATGATTGTATTAACTGATTATGATGACTATGATGATTTTTTAAAAATTAGAAATGCACATTTGTCAGTAGCTAGATTTGTAATAGCTTAAGTTGAGATGCAGATATAAATTTATGTTCATTATCGAAACCGGTAAGGTGCACAAATAGTAACAACCTTATTTTTATATTGTAAAATTAGAGGCGTGAGAAAAAAGGGCACTCATGGCTGACATTATACTTTTGCCAGTAGAAGGAGCTCATCAAGAGCTTTATTAGGTTTATTAATTATGGTTATTGTTTTGCCGCCCAGCCCTTCTTTGGCTTTTATATAAACAAAGTACAACTAAAGTGAACAGCAATATCTGTTGTTTGGTTATTTTTGCTTCTCTAGGCCATCTCCATCGTAGGCGATGAGGTGTTCAGCTTCAGCATGAGTCTGACACCCAAAGCCACTGAGGGGGCTGGGTATGCAGATACTTCAAAGGTTGATGGCAAAGTGAAACTTAACGTGGGCTGTATTCAAGTGGTCTACCTTCACAAATTTGTCATGTCATTACTGGTGAGTTTATATTGCACACATGGCCTCTCTGCTGATTCAAGCGGACTAGCTTACTTTTGCTTTTTTCTCCACAGAATTTCAGTAATAACTTCCAGGCAGCTAAAGAGGCTCTCAGTGCCGCCACGGCTCAGGCCGCAGAGAAAGCAGCTTCCAGTGTGAGGGATTTTGCTCAGAAGAGCTTCAGACTTGCCATGAACGTCAGGCTGAAGGCCCCCCTTATCATAATCCCTCAGTCCTCCACATCCCATAATGCTGTGGAGGCGGACCTGGGCCTCATTACTGTGGGAAACAGCTTCTCTCTGCTCCCAGTGGAAGGTCGTCCACTGCCTGCTGTCATAGATAATATGGATGTACAGCTCACAAAGCTAAAACTGTCCAGGTAGCTCACTGCCACAAAGCTTATCTAAGAATTTCAGACCTACTTTTTGAAGTATAATTATATCCAATATGTGTCCATTTGAAGATCTGATTATTAACTGAGCAGAATTCATTCATGAATGTTCAAATCATGCTTTATTTGTTTGTTATCCTCAGAATTTCCATGGAGCCGAACTCAAATCAGCCTAGTTCAAAACTTCTGGAGCCAGTAAACCTTGTTCTGTCTGTTAAACGTAACCTGGCGGCATCATGGTACCAGAAGATGGCTGCCATAGAGGTGGATGGAGATCTAAAGCCCATGAAGGTCTGTTCGCAAAACGTCATTCAAAGTATTCTCAGCTTTTTAAACATTTCATGCAGACTGTGGAAATTTATTTTGGCTTGGCTGGTTATTTATGTAACATTATAATTAGAGAGTTGGAGTTAATGTGGGAAAATGAATGAAGGCTCTTACATTTTCTGACTGCGTTCCAGGTGGCTCTGAGTCAAGATGACCTGACTGTCCTGCTGCGGATTCTGATGGAGAACATCGGAGAGGCAAGCAGTGCTCCATCTGACACACCGATTGGCTCAGAGGCAGCCCTCAAACAAGAGAGTGTGCTTGTCCGAGCACGTACAGCGACTGGTGAGGGAAGACGGACACACACAAATGTTCTGTATAGTTATCCTTTTCATACAGGAGAAACTCAGTGGATGGTCTTGATTTGTGTAGGCTCTGAGATTCTTGTGGAGAAGCTGTCTCAAGGTAAACTGATGGAGACTGAGCTACTGGAGAGTGTCAAATTCAACTTTAATGTGGAGTCCCTTGGCCTTATTCTCTACAGTAACGATCCTGAACAGGTGTGTATTGAGCCTACAGATTTGTGAACATCAGTGACACTGACCAGTCCACTGAAATAGAAAGTGAGTGTTTTATCTGTCTGTCTCTCTCTTTCTTTAGCCCTCTGTACATAAGGAGCTGTTGTGTTTAGGGGAATTTATGCTGTGTAAAATGAAGACTTCAGGCAAAATGTTTAATAACGGTAACATGGAGGTCTCCACCAACCTAACCACATGCACGCTGGATGACAGACGGAGCGGTATTCAGAGAGTCACATCCAGGTTATTTATTGAGATTTTTATATTTTTTTTTAATTAAGATTTCACAAATGATTTCTAAAGGATTATGTGAAACTCTAGCAATTGTTGCTGAAAAATCAGTTTAGCCATCTTAGTGTAAAATTACAGTTTTTAATTGTTTCCCAAAATTATAGTTTTTCATCCAATAAATGCATCCATTATGCAACTCTTTTTACATAATTTTTTCTTAATTATAACAGTCTTAACTTATATCAAGCCCTGACTCTTCTTGTCTGATCGCATTATTTTTCTCCACAGGATGCTGGAAAGGCGTGATGAGGAGACATCAGAGCCCATGATTGATGTGACATACACTCAGAGCGCGGATGAGCGCTCTGTGGTCGCTGTGCTGCAGAAGCTTTATTTGTGTGCTAGCGTGGAGTTCCTGTTGGCTGTGGCTGACTTTTTTGTGCAAGCCCTGCCTACAAGTCCACCTACACAGAGAGACAAATCCAATCAGCTGCCACTTAAATATGTCTCAGAGCCCAAAATCCAGAGTGAACCGAAAGCAGGTATGGATGCTACTGCTAAAAGAATGTTAAATGTAAGATGTTAAGCAAAGCCACTTTTAAATATTATAGATCCATGCTAAAAAACTCAGTGGATTTTTGTCAATAAAGGTGTACAAACAATTAAAGTCTAAACCTTTAGAGCTGTAGTATAATCACATATGGAGTGTGGCATATTTGTGCCACTAGCAGCATTAAACAGAATTGCAAAAATAGTTATTGGAAAGCCAGGAAATGTCATGTAATTCCAGAAATGTGATTTTGTTGAAAATACCTTGAAAATTCAACATATAAAAGATTAATGGTCATGGAAATAGTTAGTACTTTGTGTTTTTTCTGACCAGTTTTTTTTTTTAGAAATTGTACATAAAATTTATCTGATCATTAGAAAAGGCTGAAAATTAATGGAAAAAAGTTGGTCAGAAAGTGTAGAAACCCTTAATTAATGAAAAAAAAAGATTTTATATTTTCTCTACAATCAACTTCAGCTCCCAGAACCAGGCTGCGAGCGGTTGTGGTGGACCCAGAGGTTGTGTTTGTGGCTAACCTGATGAAGGCAGATGCTCCCGCACTGGTTGCCTCATTCCAGTGTGATTTTAGCCTCCTATCTGAAGACACTGGCCAGGCCATGAAGGCCAATGTCAGAGGCCTCAAAGTGCTTGCCTGCCCCTTTATCAGGAAGGAGGGAGACAAAGCCGAGACCACCGTATGCTTACTAATTTCTTCAAATATTTTTTTGTTTAAATTCTTATTCTTCTATTTATTCTATTTTTATTATTATTTTGGGTTTTGAGAGGCACAGTGAAAAATATATTGCAGGCTATGTAATCTTGCAATTATCTATGATGCTTTGCAAATAATGAATTTGTTGTTACTGCAGGTGCTGAGACCATGCTCTGTTGAACTTGAGACCAAAATGCCAACCAATGCACCATTAACTGGTTCAGTGACTGTAGAGGAGGTCATAGTGAAAGTGGGTGTTTGCTTAAATTAATAATTTTTTGAAAGGAACATCTATTACACCATTAAAAAAAATTAGGGTTGGTGAGATTTTTTTTTTATGTGGTTATGATCAGGCGGCTTTTATAGAATCAAAAATACAGTACACGTTTGTTACAAACAATTATTGTAATTGTTTATAAATAGAAAAATAGAAAAATCATAATTTCTGTTGAAAAATCCTACCAATCTCAAACTTTTGAACTGTAGTATATTTGCTCACTAGATTTATTTTTTGTACAAATACACTGTTACTCTATTTTAAGATCATGTGAACTGAGTTATTTTCTGTGTAAATATATACAGTACTGTTCAAACATCTCATGTTTTTATTATAAATCCCATAAATATATAAATCTAAATTGTGTTAAACTTACTTTGTCTTGCACTTTCAGATCTCTCCTATCATTCTTAACACTGTCATTACCATCACGGCAGCCATGGCACCCAAACCTAAAGAAGAGCCGTCACAGCAGACGTCAGATGACCTAAACAGCCTCTGGTCTTTGATGAATGTCGCTAATGCAAACTACTGGTTCCTCGGTGTGGATACTGCCTCAGAGGTCACTGAGAGCTTCAAGGATGTGGACTGCAGTAAGGATGGAGAGAGTTTTGAGATGAACGTGAAGGTGGTGCAGGTCACGCTGGAGTCAGGTTTGGGGCATCGGACTGTTCCCCTGCTGCTTGCAGAGTCGTCATTCACTGGTATGGCTCAGAACTGGTCGTCGTTGCTCAGTGTCTCTGCAGATATGACAATGGAGGTGAATTACTTCAATGAAACTCTTGCAATTTGGGAGCCGCTGCTTGAGAGAGTGGACAACGGGAGACGAAGGTGGAACCTTAAATTAAAAGTAAGCAGAATTGCCTTTCCTTTTCCACTTTTGGATAAACATGAATTCACGTTCTTACCCAGTAAGATATGTTGCAATTTGTTCTGTTGGTGATTGTACTTTTTTGTTTGCGTTTTTGTGTATAGATGAAGAACAACCCTGTTCGAGATAAAAGTCCAGTTCCTGGGGATGATTTCATTATGTTGCCAGACCCTCGCACAGCCATTACCATATGCTCCAAAGACACCATGAACATTACAGTGTCCAAGTGCTGCCTTAGTGTCTTCAACAACCTGGCCAAGGTAAACCATTCAGTTACACACAGAAAAACATGTATTTTCTGAGCATGCAAATTCTCTGTTCATGAAAAATGCAGAGATAGTTTTTTATAGGTATATGTTTTTATCAGTATTACTACTTGTTGTTTGTAATGGTGTAATATTTACAGGGTGTTAAATGTACATTACTGTTCAAAAGTTGGGGTCTGTGGAACAATTTTAAAGTTTTAAAGGGGGGGCGGGGGGACAAATCTATTTCATATTGCACAAAAATATTAATCAGCATGACTGTTTTCAACACTAATAATAATAAATGTTTCTTAAACATCACATCAGCATATTAGGATCATGTGACACTGGAGACTAGAGTAGTGATGCTGAAAATTTTGTTACCTAGCTGATTATAATTGTGCATATTATTAGCATATACATATACATATATATATATACATATGTCTTTCGTTTCAGGCTTTTTCCGAGAGCACAGCCTCCACATTTGACCATTCTCTGAAGGAGAAGTCCCCCTACACCATCCGCAATGCATTAGGCATTCCACTCATTGTTCAGCACAGTGCAAACCTGCGCTTGACTGGCTCATCCGCTCCAGGGAAACTGCACGAATTGGCCGTGGATAAAAGTGTGGATTTAGAGCATACGTCCTTTGAGCGTTCATCACGACTGTCTGCCCTGCAGAGGCAGGAAAGCTGCTTATTCAATCTCAGCATAGGTCAGTAACAAGAACACTATACACCTCGTAACCTGTACAAAACCTAGTGAGCATTTTTGGGCATCAAGCATGTCTATAATCCCCAAAAATACTGTCTTGGCAGGTCATGCTATGAAATTTTCAACAGCTTAAATGATCCATTCAAAAATAAAGCAAGTCAGATCCAGCTGTCCGATTGCTTTTATATATGTTTGTTATTATTCTATGATATTTAAACTATATCCTAATTATTTTTATGTCATGAAATACATATAAATGCAGTACGCTAATCCTAATCATAAATGCCTCCTGTGTAGTTCCCTCAGGTTACAGTGAGATTTCAAATATCCCGTTGGGTAAGCCTGGCCGTAGACTGTATAATATCAGAGGTCCAATGCAACAGGATGCTGTGTCTGTACTGCTTCAGATCAATGCCAGCGAGGGCAACAAGGTCATCACAGTACGGTCCCCCTTACAGGTTTGTCTGCTCACTTTACCTGT
This sequence comes from Enteromius unitaeniatus, assembly GCA_032359435.1. Classification (NCBI taxonomy): domain Eukaryota; kingdom Metazoa; phylum Chordata; class Actinopteri; order Cypriniformes; family Cyprinidae; genus Enteromius; species Enteromius unitaeniatus. The sequence continues at coordinate 9,745,061 of JAUMHI010000043.1, read as the reverse complement.
ATACATCTGTTCATCTGTTCGTCTGGATAAAGAAATTATTAGTGAAAATGACCTTGTTAAAATCATGGTAACATTGATTTTTTTTCTTTTATGTGTGAACAGATAAAGAACCATTTCTCTGTGCCTTTTGCCATTCTGAAGTATTCCTCTGAACTTGGAGTTATGGTGAATGTAGGGGTTGCTGATCCTGAGAAGGAGTGTCATGTTCCTCTAGAAGCTTACAGGTATAGATGGAGAAGTGTAATTAATTATTCTGTTCCAGTTAATTTGGCACTCAAATGAGTCAAATATCATGAGCAACTGTTAAGGTCTTTGACTACATGCAGTGCATAGTCAAGCCACTATACCAGGGATGTCAAACTAACAGTTTTTAAACCTTGGTGTACACATGCACAGTGCAGGCACAGTACAATAGTCTAGAATTTAACTAATCCAAACGAAAACACGCTTGGTTGCTTATTTAATGCACCGGGGGCTTTAGATTACATTTACATCTAAAATGATTAATTAGAGAATTATAATCAAACAAAGTATTTGACATCTTTTCTTTGCAGGCAGTCTTTGACTCTTTTGATTTATGTTGTGACTTTCTGTGTTCTGTATAATACTTCAGGAGTCAGTTGTTCTTGCTGCCTATCGGCCCTTTAGAAGATTTATATCGTGCATCCACCACATGCATTGCATGGAAGGAGCAGGTTCACGTGAGCTCAGAGGTTCACGCAGTGCTGCAGTGCCCAGCCATAGACAGCAGCTTCCTGCCACTGGTGGTGAACACACTGGCCGTGCCTGATGACCTCAGCCATATTGCCAGCCACGGGGAAGGGGACTGGGACCCTGCTTATGTCATCCACCTGCACCCAGCTGTCACTCTCAAAAACCTGCTGCCTTACTCAATTCGCTACTTGCTGGAGGTGCAGAATATTGTACTTCTACACTTCAGCTTAAATGTTGGGGTTTTGTATGATTTTTTTTTTTTTCTTTTTATAAAGTACAAGAATAAGTTTTTTTTATTTTTTATTTTTTATTTTAAAATGTAATTATGCGTTACATAATTTCACTCTTTAGAGTCACATGATCATTTGAGCTGATTAGTGCTCAAAATAGTTTTAATAATTTTTTAAAAATGAATAGAAATAAAAAAAAAAACAGCATTTCCAGTCTTTTGTAACAAATGTCTTTTAATCACTTAAAAAACTAAATTATGCACTTTTGCTGAATAGAAGTTTTTTACTTACTAACCCCAAACTATTGTGTATGACATTCATATTGATTATAAAATCAGTATTATTTCATATCAGTTAATATCAGCCAACGGTGATTTATTCAAACCAACTCATGTCTCTCACAGGGTTCTGCTGAATTCTGTGAGCTTCAGGAGGGCAGTGCGGCGGATGTGCTGAACTCAAATGTTGGCGGTGAAATAATGGAGCTTGCTTTGATCAAGTACCAAGGTCGCAACTGGACTGGACGTATGAGAATTAGCAAAGAAATGCCTGAGTTCTTGTCCATCTGCTTCGCCTGCGAAACGTTAGAAGGACTGAATGTAGACCTGTGTGTGCATGTGTCTCGAGTGAGCGGCAAAATGGTCCTCTCCATTTTCAGTCCATACTGGATCATCAATAAGACGTCCCGCGTGCTGCAGTATCGTGCTGAGGATATGTGTGTGAAACACCCATCCGACTTCAGAGATGTCATTCTGTTCTCCTTCAAAAAAAAGAATTTCTTCAGCAAGAATAAGGTTGGATTGGACTCTTTGGTGGATATACTGTACCATATTAGCCAAATATCTAAAATAATAAAATCATTAATGCTAACATGAACCTTAATGTGTTTGGGCTGTAATGGTCAGAAAGTCATGTTTTTTACCTGCAGATTCTGGTATGAAATGGTCTGATATTACTTCATACATTTACATTCTGCTCTTCCTTTCAGTTGCAGCTCAGTGTGTCCACCAGCTCATGGTCCGAAGGCTTCTCATTGGACACCGTTGGCAGCTACGGATGTGTCCGTTGTCCAGACAAAAATGGGGACTACTTAGTAAATGCTTTGAACATTTAATGATATAGTAGTAACTTTCAGTAAATGTTAGATGCCAAATGTAAACAAGTGAAAAAATTCACTTGTTCTCTTTGATGTCCAGGTTGGGGTCAGCATCCAGATGAGCAGCTTTAATCTGACGCGGATTGTTACCATGAGTCCTTTCTACACGCTAGTCAATAAGTCTTCCTTTGAGCTAGAGGTTGGAGAGGTGCAAAACAACAATGGCTTCAGCTGCAAGTGGCACTACATCTCCTCCACTGAGGTTGGCGCTGAATTTGGCAATACTTCTGCTTTCAATAAAAAAACACAGTATGTGTGTTGACCGTATGATTGTGTGTGTGTGTGTTACAGTGTTTGCCTTTTTGGCCTGAGGTCAGCACAGGGAAGCTGTGTGTACGTGTTGTGGGATCTGAATCTAGCTCCAAATCATTCTTCTTCAACAAGCAGGACAACGGAACTCTGCTGCGCATGGAACAGGTGAACACGATCTGCCTGAAAACATGATACAAAATGCACTTTATTAAACCATATTGATCACATCTTATCTTGGTTTCCATCAGTATGGTGGCGTGATAGTGGATGTGAATATCTCAGACCACTCCACTGTCATCAGCTTCACCAATTACTACGATGGAGCTGCACCTGCTTTGGTTGTCAATCACACACCTGCAGCTATTGTCAACTTCAGACAGAGGTCAGCACCGCTTTAGTATTTCACTTCTTATAAGAGAGAAATTAAAAGGTCTGAGTATGTCTGACTGAGTAGAAGGTCTATGAGTTGTCACAATACCCATGTTTTAGTATTCAGTAGTAGCAATACCTCAATTTCACAAATATTCTTACCAGTTTTGATACCATATCAAAAATTAATTGCTATTGAAAACTATTAAATATCAATTCCGATAGTATGTGCAGAGAAATGCTTGGAGTGCATTACAATTAATTCTACAAAAACAAAGACAAAAGAAGCAAATTTCAAACAAAAGTTTGGAGACAGTGAGATTTTTTTTTTTAACTATTAAGAACTATTAAGAAATTATTATTAAGAAATGTATTATTTATGCAAACGTTGGATCAGAACTTTCTGTTTATTAAATAATCCACACAAATATTAAACACCACAACTCTTCTTTAAATATAATAAAACATTTAGCAATACCTTTTACAGTCCTGTTACTCATGTGCATACTATGTACGTAGTATAGTAATTACAATAACTAGTTAATAACCAGCTAATAACCCTGAACCTAACCCTACTCCAGGTAGTTATCTTATAACACTACTTTCTTAGATAGGTACACTGTAAGTACACTATAAATACATGTTAATGTACTGTAAAATAAAGTGCAACTGAAATGTTTCCTAAATACATTGTAATGATTTCTGAAAGATCATGTGACGCTATATATTGGAGTAAAGTGGACTAAAAACTCTGGTTTGGCAACACAGAAATGAATTACATTTTAAAAATATATTCAAATAGAATATATTTTATTTTGGCTAGATTTAAACGGTACAATGCAGATTCAATACAATGTTTTTCCAGTTTTCCAGTAACTGTTTTCATACATTCGTTTTAACACAAGGCAAGCTATTCGATCAAGAAGTGCCTTCAACCATTCGCATGTACACCTGCATGATTAATAAGACACAATTGCCTTTTTATAATCCTGGTACCAGAGTATCTGTACTTTTGCATCTGTACCCTTCAGAATGAAAAAAAATAGTTTTCTTTTGACTGTGTGCATATATGTTTCCTGTCTGTAATCCGTGTCTGTGTTTCTGTGCTTGTACAGAGGCTGTGAGGAGTCTTGGGCACTGAGACCAGGTGAAGTTCAGCGTTTTGCATGGGATGATCCAGCAGGGGTGCGGAAGCTTTGCTGGAGCTGTCAAGACCACAGTGGAGAACTGGACCTTGTAAAGGTTAGAGAGGGATGTTGGTTTAGTGAATCTAATAATCTGCTAATATTGTTGGTAATGTCATTCTCATGTTGTTTTCTTTAGGACGAGTGTGGGCAGTTTGCTTACAGCAGCTTAGTTCAGATACACTGGGTGTCTTTCCTGGACGGCCGACAGCGGGTGCTGATCTTTACTGAAGATGTTGGCATCGTCACAAAAGCCCGGCAGGCAGAGGAACTGGAGCAATTCCAGCAAGAAGTTAACATCTCTTTAAAGAACCTGGGCCTGTCACTCATCAACAATGACATCAGGCAGGAGATAGCATACGTTGGCATCACCAGGTAACTAAACCCACACCTAGCAAGCATAAGTCTTGCATGTAAAACGCCTCGTTTATAGTGATTATTAAGTTGGCTTGAGAAAGATCTACTACTTACACTTATTATTATTATTATTATTCTGAGACTAAAATTTCTAAACGCTACTCCTCCTAGAGCTTTAACTCTACAGACTCCAAACTCGGCCCAGATCTTGACTGGTCTGACTCGATATCTTTGCTATATTGCTATATCTTTTTAGACTGATCCGACGTACGATTTTCGTAAAAATTGCGATTAAAATTGGAAAAAATCCCATAGACTCCCCAAGACTCTGCCAACTGTCAAAATTCAAATCTAAACACACTGCAGTCATGCTAGCAAAATGCTAGTAACATGCTAATCATGCTAGTAACATGCTAATCATGTTAGAAACATGCTAGCAACACGCTAATCATACTAGCAACATGTTAGTGACATACTAATCATGCTAGTATCTGTCTATTATCTGACTTTCTAGACTAAAAACGTTAAACTGAAATTTTTCTAACTTTTTTAAATTGTTTAAATTTAAACAAGTAAGTCTATCTATCTCCATCTATCTATGTATCTATACACTGACTATTTCTAACTAATCTATCTATCTATCTATACTCTGACTATTTCTAACTAATCTATCTATCTATCTATACACTGACTATTTCTAACTAATCTATCTATCTATCTATACTCTGACTATTTCTTACTTGTCTATCTATCTATCTATATTCTGACTATTTCTAACTAATCTATCTATCTATCTATACACTGACTATTTCTAACTAATCTATCTATCTATCTATACACTGACTATTTCTAACTAATCTATCTATCTATCTATATTCTGACTATTTCAAAGTAATCTATCTATCTATACTCTGACTATTTCTAACTTGTCTATCTATCTGTCTGTCTAATCTGACTATTTTAGACTATTTCATGACTATTGTTTCTAACTATTTCAGACTGAAAACTCAAACTTAAACTTTTCAAATTTTTTCACCTTAAACTGTTTTAACTTTTTTTAACCTCTTAAACTATTTTAAACTTTTCAAACTTTTTCCAACTTTCAGCTCCAGTTTTCTCAAGCCAAATTAAAGTTTGTCTAGACAAAAGTTAGTTAACTTTATTAGCTAGTTAACTAATAAAATAAAGCTGAACACAAATGCCACTCTTGTGCAAGTTGGTGATTTAAAGGCTCTTGCACACTGAGTCAGAAACTTTTGTAAGCGTTTATTTATTTATTTTTTTGTATTCGTCACCCTTTACTATTAAAATGCTTGTTAAGGATGCAAAAAAGCAAAAAATGAAACCTGATCCGAATTTTTTCATGACAAACTAAAGTTTGCAAGTGTGCAAAACGTGACTGACACAATGGGAGGTTTAATTTTGTTACCTTGTGAAAACATTTCACTCAGTGTGCAATGACCTTAAAAATAATTGAATTGTATTTTAAGTTCTGGTGTAGTTTGGGAGATGAGACCAAAGAACCGCTGGAAGTCCTTTAACAACAAAAACATTGGACTCTTGGAGAAAGCCTACCAGGAATACATCAACAGCAAGAGTGAACCAGTCTGGACTAAACTAGAAACTGGCCTAGAGGTAATAAAGGATTTTATCGAAATAATAAAGTTTGATTAGTGATATAATTACGCTGCTTGGATATTATTGCATTGTCTTTTTGTCTTTATTAAAACAGGTGAACTTTGGAAGATTGCCCATGTTGATGAGACAGCCATTTTCCTGCAGTATCAGGAGAAACTTCCTGCCTGGCATTTGTATTGAGTTCAAACAGTCGCCTCACCAGAGGAGTTTACGTGCACAGCTCTATTGGCTACAGGTAACACCCACACACAATATACTTGTTGAATATCACACTTCCGTCATTTTTGGCATTTGTTCAGTTATTATGTGCACCATTTATTTGTTCCAGGTGGATAATCAGTTGCCGGGAGCTATATTTCCTACTGTGTTTCATCCTGTTCCTCTTCCAAAATCTATTGTTCAAGACTCAGGTACAAGCACCATTTAGCAAATGAATGCTCTATCATAAGTGCACATTTATAGTGAGTGGATATGAACACACTATATCCTTTTATCTTTAGAACCAAAGCCGTTTTTCGACGTTAGCATCATCACAAGGTTTAATGAGCACAGCCAAGTCATGCAGTTTAAGTAAGTGATGGCTCACAACTTACATAATCTGCTCACTGTGTCACCTCTAATAAAGTTGTCTTATAGTGTCTCATATAAATTCTGGTTTACACTCAATTAACTGCATCACATTCTTTTAATGAAGTAAACTGATCTTGTGTGAAGTATGCATGCTATTAATTGTGTTAAAAGTCTATTAAATCTATTAAAAGTGTTTCTCTTGATCTTAACTAATATAACATACACAAATACAAACTACTGTTTAGTTTGGGGTATTAATAAGAAATGAATATTCAACAATTTACAGTAACAGTTAAAGAAGAATCCTTTTTAATTAATAAAAAAATTATTTCAAATACATACTGTTCTTTTGAACCTCCTGTTCATCAAAGATCCCTGATAATTTCCATGATTTTAAATTGTAGTAATATTTCACAGTATTACCGTTTTAAATACATGCCACCTTAGTGAGAATAAGAGATTTCTTTATCAAAAACATCCTAGAAAATAGTGTAATACAAAAAAGTACATCCAACCTTTGACTGGTATTGTTTGTTTTTCTGTAGGTACTTTATGGCATTAGTGCAGGAGATGGCAGTGAAGATCGATCAGGGCTTCTTAGGCGCAATTCTCGCTCTGTTTAACCCAGCTACGGACTCCCAGGATACTAAAGAGAAGGTAACTCCTGCTTTTTTCTGATCGGTGTCGTCACATACTTTTACTGATAAACAGAATCCATAATGAGTGCAGTGGTAAACACTTCCTCCATCATTATAATCTTTTGTTTTTGTGTGGCTCTATTCAATGTGAATGAAAAGGAGACTGGAGATGTCAGTATGTGTTTCTTTGCGTTCAGAATAAGCTGATAGAGAGGGATCTGGAGGCGCTGCAGGCTCAGCTGATGGAGACCTCCATGACAGACGCCTCGGGCCTGAGCTTCTTTGAGCATTTCCACATCTCCCCTATTAAAGTAATGAACCAACAGCGCTGTCCACTCCAAAACACAGCACATGCTGTCTTCAAGGTCACTTGTCACAGAAATTTGAAATCTAAAATAAGACCTGAGATCTAGTTTCCAGTCTTCCACATGATACAGCATGTTTGGACCCACTACTGTTCAGTAGTTTCTAAAACGATGTATTTGTTTTTTAAAGAAGTCTGACCAAGGTTGCATATATTTATAATATATACAGAAAAATATAATATAAAACTGTTTGAATATACCTGGGGGGGTTTATTTATATAAAATAATACTAAAGGGTGTTCTGTTATTGTCATTCCAAACCTGTAAAAAGCTTTGTTTATCTTTGGAACACAAATACAAAAACAATACAAAAAATAACATTGGCGCCAAATTGTTGAATTTTATGTGGAGTTACCCAAAAGAACACATACTTTTTTACATCTTATTCAATATAAAAAGAAAACAATTGAACGTATTATTCTTGGAGGGTCAAATAAATGTTAATATTATGGTATAATTTTGTGAATTTGCGTTATTGGCTCAATAGCTGTTGACCCAACATGCTTGGCTTTACTGATATATTAAAGACTAACCAGAAAAAACACTTACTTGTCTATCAGGCCATTAATAATATAGTAATTTCAAATAATATATTATTTGCCTTTGACTGCATTAAACTGAGGTGTACTGTAAATGTTTTGAATTGATCTAAGACGCAGTGTGTGTGTGTGTGTGTGTGTAGCTGCATCTGAGTCTGTCTCTGGGCTCCAGTGGAGATGAATCTGAACAGGGTGATATGGTCGCCATCCAGTCGGTCAACCTCCTGCTCAAAAGCATTGGTGCCACACTCACTGATGTAGATGATTTAATTTTCAAGTAAGACTTTGAGATGTGCATGCACTCTAATAATGACTTACACTGTCCTTGGAAAATGAGATTTACATGGACATCGATGGACATTGTTTCGTTTCAGACTGGCTTACTTTGAGGTGAAATATCAGTTCTACCGGCGAGAAAAACTGATGTGGGCGGTGATCAGACACTACACTGAACAAGTGGGTGAATCTAAATACAAACTCATGCAATGTCAGAGTTCATTACAAGAGCAAACACTCTCCAATATGCTTACATTTTCACTTTAAATCACTGTACCTGAAGGAAGTTCAGAGTCTGTCTCTCTCCTCACAGTTCCTAACACAGATGTACGTGCTGGTTTTGGGTCTGGATGTTCTTGGAAATCCATTCGGCCTGATCCGAGGCTTATCAGAAGGAGTGGAGGCTTTCTTCTACGAGCCCATCCAGGTCTGACACGTGCTGTTCGTTTATCTAACTTTTGTAGTGAGTTAAATGATGAGGCCTGAATGTTTAGTGTAATCTTTTAAATGCCAGATATAAATACAGGTTTGAGTAGCCTAGATTAGTCCATCCACAGAAATGAGTGTATCAAATATGATACCACAGGTAATTAGGTATGTTTAATATATCACCTCTGTAATGCATGTAATAATATTTTATGTCCACTAAAATGATAATCAAACCATTCAATCCTTAAATTAAAGAAACCAAAAATGAAAATGTATTGCATGTGCATATATTTTGTAAAATGTATCTACATTTATATATTTGTATAATTTCATATAATTATATATGTAAATATATTTAAGTCTAATTGTATTTAGCGGTATTTAATATAGAAATATAAAAAAATCTTAAATATATACTTTATAAATAACTTTTATGGATTTAAATATTTAATATTTTAGCTTTTTGTGTCATGGTCAACAGTTCTGTTTAAAAGCCTTTGATATGTCATGTTTTACAAGGTTATAAATATATAATTTGTAGATTGCTAGAATTTGTTTGTGTGTGTAGGGGGCTGTTCAAGGACCTGAGGAATTTGCAGAAGGTTTTGTTATCGGTGTTCGAAGTTTACTGGGACACACAGTGGGTAAGACTCCCTGCTATCCTGCTTTTCTCCCTGAAACCCACGTAATACTCACAGAGGATCCTTAATGCACATGCTTATTTGGTTTTGACACAATCTTCCCAGGCGGTGCAGCTGGCATGGTGTCTCGAATAACAGGCTCTGTAGGAAAAGGCTTGGCTGCCATCACTATGGACAAAGAGTATCAGCAGAAACGGAGGGAGGAGATGAACAGACCCACTAAAGACTTTGGAGAGAGTCTGGCTAAAGGAGGAAAGGGCTTCCTCAAGGTACTGAACACGAGATCCTACACAAATAAAAAACATCCAAGATGACATCAAAACATTTCGCTTTCTATTTTCTGCTTTGTATATAACACCAATCTATTGTATTTAGCATGAAGTGACTTTTTGTTATGTCTCTGCTCTCCTTTAGGGAGTGGTTGGTGGAGTAACAGGAATTGTGACCAAACCGATGGAAGGTATGGCGGTTTACTGCTCAACACATACATCAATGAAGTTGAATTGTTTTTGTATTCAGCAATGAGATAACAAGTCAATATTATATTATTGGAAATTGAAAATTCACAAAAACTAATCTGTTATGGGTTTAGGGGCGAAGAAAGAGGGGGCTGCAGGCTTCTTCAAGGGCATTGGGAAAGGGCTGGTTGGAGTGGTGGCTAGACCTACAGGGGGCATCGTAGACATGGCAAGCAGTACTTTTCAGGGCATTCAGAGGTGAGACACGCATGAATATTATATTTGCCTACACGCCTACAAACACAGACAACCATGTTGACACTACCACTCAAAGGGTTTGGGTTTAGTAAAGATTTGAATAAATGTAAAATATTAAAAAAGAAAGACATCCACATTTGATTGTAATTACATTTCACAATATCACAGCATTTATTCCATTTAGGGATAAAATACTTTTTATCAAAAACAAAAATGGTAATGTATATACTCCCATAGTTCACAGTTCAATGAAAATCTTAGGTTGAATGAAGGTTTAAGCAAATAAGTCCTAATAATACCACAGGCTGTTTTAAGAGGGGCCCACATTTATTCAATTTTGCAGAATGGAAGTCATGTGGCCATTTCCTCTTATCCTAAATATAGCTTGGAAATCTTGTTCTTCCTACTAGGGCAGAAATGCATTGTATTATTTAAGCGCTGATGTGCACTTTATATATAGAGGTTTTGGAAAAGATTAATGATATACATTTTGTTAGGTGTTTGAAAAATAACAAATCTAATATGCTGTCTGCTATCAACTGAGTGTCGGTGTCCTAATTTGTGTCTCTTTTGTCTTTGTTGTCTTGCTTTTTTTTCTCACATAGTGTTGTTTTAGTTGTCCTGTGTGTTAACTAATTTTGTGACTCTTTTTTTCATGTTTTTCATAAGTTAATTCCTGGATGTGTTTGTTCTTTTTAGTTCAGTGAGTATTTGGAAGCTCATGAGTGTGTATGTGTACAAACGTGCGTATGACTGGAGTGCGGATGTATGTGTATTTATGCCTATGATACCCAAAGACATGACAGTGAATGATCCCTCTGCATTCACTCAGCTGGGTTTGCTTGTTTCCTGGGTCCAAAAAAAGAGTGAATTTTGCAGCATGAATGAATTTTTAATCTACAGGGTATGAAAGGTTGAAAGGTAAGCATTGCATCATGGGAAGCAAACGATGTGAGCTGTAGCGCAGAGAATTCTGCCATAATCTACAGTTCAAGAATCCCCTTATAACTGGATTAATCGACATGTGCCTATTTTCCCATCATTGTAACATTTGCTTCTGATCTCCACACCCTTTTCACTGGTGCATTTTGGGGCCAATGGAAAGTCTGATGAGCCGAGCAGCACAGACAGGAGCAGAGATGATATAGAGAGGAGAGGAAGCACATATAATCGCTTATAACTGTGTTTAAGAGAAATTATCTTTAAACCATAGGTTTGAATAATATGTAATGTTCTTATAATCATAAAGCAATATTTAGAACAAACAAAATTCATCATTCACTTTTTAATTTCAAGCAATGTATTAAATTCTTTCTTCTGTGGAACATAAAAAGTTATTTTGATATAACAGATAACTTGTTTTCCAGTTATTAACATTATAAATCTAGCAAGTATTTCACTAGTTCGCGCTTCCTCATTCACAGTAATAATAAGCATGTTTGGCATGCTGTCGGGGGCGAACCCCGAACCCTAGTAGTGAGAGCCCTAACGAGGGCTTGACTCGGAGTCCAGCTCGAACCCTGCATGCCCCCAGTGGAAGGAGCGAACGGTGGAGAAGGGGAGGTGGAGGGAATGCAAGAACAGTGGGGAAGGGAAGAAAACTGGATTATTTATAGTGCTAAGATAAGGATCGGATTGGCTTACGATGAAGGCGAGACTAATTGGTAGATGTCCAGCTGTGTCCAGTAATCGTCTGTCCTTCCTCCCGAAATTAGTTTGCAGCTTTATGTTTTTTGTTTTTTTCATTTCAGTCTCAAACATCCATAAGACATAAACAAACAGAAAACGCATACACACACAAACCTAACGAATGCAGTCCGTCTCTTCAAGTTTTACTCTTCTACAAAGTCAGAGAAACACTATCATGCATTTTTTTTCTTAAGCTATTGGACCAAACACACATATATGTCATGAAATGCGAAAATAATTTAATTTCATTATTTGGTTATAAAATATTTTTTGTGTTCCACACAAGAAAGAATGGTGTATAGATTTAGAATAAAGTGAGAATGAGTAAATGAGTATCATTTTTGAGTGAACTTTAAACGATCTCCCTCTCTCCGACTGCTCTGCTTGTCAGACCAAGTCCACCGCATGAGCTCACCGCACTGCTGATGCACTGGACTCTGACACAGCACTGCCTGGTGTGACCAGGGGCTCTCCAACCAATAGCAAAAGAAGCATTATGAATACAAAGGCAGTCGATGACCAGGCTAACCAATCACATTGTGCACCCATGCCATTAATTCTGCCCCGGAAAGATGAGTTGGCCAATCTGTCGTGTTTTACGGTGTTCCCACCCCTGGCTTTTTTCATGCCAAACCTTTTCACGACAAGCTGGAACAGTGATGCCCTCCTCCTTCACCCCTCCAGTGATTCTCTAGCATATGCGCTCAATCATCCAACCATTTGTTCTGCTTTCCATCTAATACACCTGAACTGATCAGCACTGTCTGTATGAACTAATCACATTGCTTTTCCATGCTCGCGCTGTAGAAGTAACCAAAGGTGAGAGAGGGTTTAAGGAATCAGACACTGCACGCAATAGCACAAAGAAACTTTGTAGGTTTATGTTTTTTCAATGACTCTTGAGATGCATTGCGTTTGTTCAAGGCTGTCGGGGCATGCTCAGATGAACTTTAATTGAATAGATTTTGTTCTCTACCTGTTGTTAAGAATGACTCATCCATTGCCCACGCATTTTACATGGATGAAAAACACTGGATCACAGGATGTCGATGACTTGATTTGCAGGGTGGCAGAATCGACTGAAGAGGTGACTAAATTAAGGCCAGTGCGTCTCATACAAGAGGACGGCATCATACGGCCCTACGACAACCATGAGTCAGCGGGCTTTGACCTCTTTCAGGTGAGGTTACCTGTCAACCCCGACTGACCTGGCTAGACCTCAATGGGAGGGATTTTAATCAGCATAACCCTCTGTTTTAATTTACAACTACTAATTACTTACAGCCTAATAGTTAGGAATGATTGGAGTCAGCTTGACGGATTAAGGTGAAACCATTTTTTTTTTTTTTTTTTGAGATTTTGGACAATTTTGTTTCTATTGCATAGGTGTTTGTTCATATATCATACTGATTTATGTAACATTTTATTTCTTCAGACAGTACTACTGTATATCCATAAATATGGATGTATGGGATAATAAACCGAGATATTTAAAATCCCCTCTATTAATTAGTGCATATTTAAACACCATTTTCAGGTAAAACAAAAGAATTGGCTTACTGTGCTGTGATTTTTCAACTGGGGAAGTATGGGGATATCTGTTAGTTACATTTTTACTCGGCTTACCTGAGGTGTTAAACTCGACCAAATTCCAAATCCTATTGTTAAATTCCAGCTGTATTCTTCATTAAAACTGACCTTAAACTCCAAAGTTGAACTGACTCCTACCCTGCTGTGAAGAAATTAATTCCTGTTTGCCAACTCATTTAATTTTTCCCTTTTCTCTCTTTTCCTTTCCCAAATGCAGCCTGAGGAAATGTAGATTGGGAGTAGAGGGGTGGGATTGGGACTATTACCTTTAAAGATGTTACTAAAAACATTTGAAAACACAGAGACATTGTAGCACTTAAATAGACCAAACTGGACATCCAGTACTAGACTGAGTCTAGCCTGATCCAACTACAATAGAATGTTACATTATTGTGTTTAGAAATTATATATTATCCTAAGTCTGCATCTGAAGTTGTCTGTCTTGTGCACTTTTATGGCTGTGCTACTTTTCTTATCTCTATTAATTTTTGCCAAAAATAATTTTAGCATTATACCTCAGACATTTTATTTGATCGGTTTTGTATCATATGCCAAATATATCCAAACATAACCTCATTAGTCAATTATCATATTTTTCATAGAATATTTTATTTGAAATGAAAAAAATAACAAGGTGATTTTAAGACTTTAGAGCGACACTTGCAAAAAATATATGTTCATTATTAATATTTAAACAATTATTAGATTTGTTAGAAATAGGTTGTGTAACTTCCAAAGTTTGTCTATTTTTCTAAAACTCATTTTAATTTCCTTGACTTCATGTATGTAAATACATTTCCATAAATCCAAAGTCTGATAACACAATATTACAGTCTATATAAAATATATTATGTAAAAATGTAATGTAAACATTATTCTTAATCATTGTGAATACATAAAAATGTGCATATTAATATATACAAACTTATTTGTATGCACTAAATGGGCATTTTACAGTGCATGTTGAAGTTAATGTCTGATGTTCTGATATTTTCCTATATACTTTATACTCTGTCTTGAACACATGTGGTTCATAATTGTCATGTAATTGTTTAATGTGGCTTTACTGTGTTGTAATTGTATTAATTGCTTGAATCCTGTGATTTGACTCAAATAATCTGGAATAAATCAATACCCCTCTTTGCCATGATCAGTTGCATTGTGGATGATTTATGTTTTGTTATGTAATGTTTTTGCTGCTGAAAGGTTGTTCGGGTACTGTCACTGCAGCAGTATGTGCTATATTTTTATATTGCGCTGTATGAGTGTGTATGTTTTTCAGAGGTCTGAGATTAAACAGTTGGATGGAGAGATCTTCAGAGAACACTATGAATACCCAGGGCACAGAAAAACAAACATTATTATCACCAACAGGTATTTCAACAACAGAAATATGATGAAACACTGGCATTTTGTCAGTTTTCCCTTTTTATTCATTTTGTGTATCATGCAGGAGAGTGATGTGTGTGAAGGAGATTGATGTGATCGGACATTTCAGCAAAGAATGGGAATGTCAATTTGAGAATTTTCAAAGCCCTCCAAGCACAGAAGGAGGAGATTTGAAGATATATTACCGGGTACATAACTGACATTTTTTGACAGGCTTTCTAACAGCACACTGATAAGTGTGTAATTTAAAACACACTGATAAAGTCATGATCAACTAATTAACATTGCTTGACAACAATCTGGATGTTGGTGCAGGAACAGAACAAACTGAACCTCATTAGGAAGGATGGACAGATGCTAGTGAAAGTGATACACATGAGGCATGCTGGCACGGCTGAGGTAAACATCACAGTTGTGTGTCTTGTTTTTAAGTGCTGCTTGAAAATTGTTATTTAGCTTCAGGAATAGTTCGCTTGGCTATCTTTTATATTGATTTTGTTTCTTCATTGGAGCAGTTTTTCTGGACTGCTTTTTAATGGTTTAATTCAATTTTATTAATCAAAAAGCACGTCTAAATTAAAATAATTAAACTTACTTTATGAAAATCATAAAACAGTCATTTAATTTATCTATTAGAATTAAATTATATTTTTTTTGGAGAAAAAGGTGGTTTTATATTACAGTTGAAGAAATATAGTTTTTTCCTAAAAATATGGTTTTAATAATTTTAGTGGTAGTAGTACTAAAACAAGATTACTAGAAAAATAATTATACATTTCTGCCACGATGTCTTCAAGTTAAACCAAACTTTTATTTTGGCGGGTTGCTATAAATACCTTTACATGAGGACAGTTTTACTCAAAGGAAATCAAATTAATGAATGGCCTTAGGGTAAGTAAATTAACAGTTATTTTTTGTAATGTGTAAACAATACCTATAGCACCCTAAATGTAATTTCCTTAAAGCAAAACGTCAATGCCCATTGTTGAATATGACACCGGGCATTTTTCTAGTTATTTTACAGATGCCAAGTTGTGATTAAGCTAGTTACACAGGTTTCACTAGTTTTATCTCTTTTGTGTTTACATGCCTTTACACATAGCTATCTTAATGACTGCTTTGGCCTCTTTGGTGGCCTCTTTGACCTTCTGCTTCACACTCCACAGAGACTGCGAGAAGGACTCGACAGTGCCCGGTCTGCACGCAAGCAATATCAGATGGCGCGGCAGAAATCACAGCGCTTCTTAAAAACGGGCAACGTTTAAAATCATCATGCCTACATATTTATTAGTCAAGCTCAATGGAGTTTTGAATGTATCTCTGAATAGAGTTGGAACTAGATTTTTTTTAGATTTCTTTTTTTGATGTTTCAGCACTTCCTTTTGTTGTCATGTTTGCTTCAAATAGGCCTTGATGATGAGAGAAAACAAAAGAGATTGTCTTGTTAACTGTTAATTATTTTGTTAGATTATTTTGCACTTGGTAAGAAAAAAAATACAACTGTAATATGCAATGTAAGGCTTGTCCTTTTTATCTCGCTTGCCTGTTTGTGTCACTGCTGTTCCACAGTTTTTTAAAATGGCAGACCACACCTGCTATTTGAGAGACTTTGATATGAGCTTTCACCTCTCATGGTTACTTGTTTGTTTTGGAAGTAACCAAGACATGAATAAACAGTGCAAGGAAAGATTGTGCCATATTCTACAGTTTTCCCACAACGATGTACAATGAATGTAATGTGAAAGCACCTGGCAATGGATCGACTCCATGTTGCTAAGTAGCTGGGCTTCCTGTATGTGGGTGCAAGTGACACCTATTGGCCCGGTGTGGGCAGGAAAGGAGAGGTTGGCTATCCCGTGCCCTTTGCTGTGGGTCTTTCCATGTCCTCTTATTTCCTATGCATCAGTTGACCAGACATACACCCATAGGTCAATGCCGCTGTGTGTAGACAGCTGTAACAGCGACATGTCATAAATCTTTACTAATCCAATGCAAACACTATGCGTTATATAATAATTTTCCCGATCTCATCTGCCTCTCTAGATAAAAGCTGTGTTCAGAAACATTCAGTGTACTGTAACTGTGATTACAACCTCATACGTCAATGCAGAGCAGTAAAACTGCAGTATCTAATCTAAGATCAGTCTCATGACTGAACTCTTGTGAAAACTATCTCAAGTTCATGCCACTGTAATTAAAACTATAGTAATGCACTTTGAATGCACCTTGTTTAAACTTTAGAAAATCAAATTAAATTAGAAATGAACAAGAAGTGAATTTCTTTTTTGTACAAAAAACTGCCTTTTGTTTTCCCAGTAAAGGACCTTTATAGAACAGTCCATTGAACACATTACATATATTACAGCTCTTTTGTGCACTGTAAATGTAAAATGTAGCACTGTTTATTTTCATATTATTTTCATGTCAGTCTTGCAATTTTATATTTTCAAGTTGGGAGGGATATCCGTAAAGGTTGCAATTCTCAATAGTACAATCTCGTCAGTAGCAGCATGCCAAATAAATGTCTTTCTTCTTGGATTAGTCTAGCTATTCGATAAACTTCATGCATGGCAACATCTGGAACGGCATTTAGCGGAAGTACGTCAGCAGCATGTTCGCGCATCACATGTCAAGCATGCTGTGTGTCATAGAGAGAGAGAGAAAGAGGACGAGACAACCTTTAGGTTGCTGAGATAATACGTTCATTTATTTTAAAACATCCTGTATCTTCGGTCAAACGCATAAGAATTGTTAAATAATTATTCTTAAAAAAAACACCCGTAACGGTTCGGTATAGGAGGCAATCACAGTGATTAAAAGTTCACAACTCATCGACTCATTAAGCCATTATAGACTAATTGCAATAAATGTCAACAAATTAAGCATATTTATACATTTGAAATATGGTTAGAGTTTATTGTAAGCAATTGGGAGGTCTCGTTGTACTGCCAAGAGAGCTGCAAATTAAATGAGTGTGGTTTTACAGGCGAATTGCATTCTGAATTAGGCTCCATTTACATTTCGTATAAGCTGAATCATAGCTGCAACCGACTAAATGATGACTCGAGCAACTGCACTAAACGCCCGTGCGGATAAAAGCCGCGCGAGGCTTTGCAGGAGTGTTTAAGGCATGTCGGTGTGTGCTCGGTGTGACCGTGTCTCGCGCTCAACAGCGCTGTCTGTGGACAGAAGGGCCACACCCGCTCCCATGAACACTAACAGATCTGTCACACGCTCAAGTGCAATCCGCACCAAAAGACGATGTAAAACGAATCCGAGCTGTTCGACAAAGCGATCCCATTGCATTAATAACTGAACCCAGCAGATGAACATGGAGTCTCCGACAGAGTCCGTCGCGTCGCCGCGGAAGAGCGCTTCTGAAGCGGACGCTTCAGTGGAGGACAGCCCGGTGAAACTGGACAGCAAGGCTGAGCCCGACAAACCAGCACCAGTTCGGCGGCAGAGTTGCTCAAGTACCAACAAGGGTAAGGCTGGAAGAACAGAACCCAAACTTGCTTGTGAATAATTTTTTTCAGCTTAATCAAGTTCGCGGAGATCAAATTTGAGTCTAATCTTGAACTTCAGTCCTTGCATGTGACCCGTTTCATATT
This sequence comes from Enteromius unitaeniatus, assembly GCA_032359435.1. Classification (NCBI taxonomy): domain Eukaryota; kingdom Metazoa; phylum Chordata; class Actinopteri; order Cypriniformes; family Cyprinidae; genus Enteromius; species Enteromius unitaeniatus. Next base: position 9,726,708 of record JAUMHI010000043.1, on the reverse strand, counting down.
AGCGCTGAATTTGCAATGGATTAAACAGATTATACATCAGGTTATTTTAGGTATTTGGAGGCCCGGTGGAAGCACATGCACGCTTAGTGCAAATTAACTGGTAATATACACATTTGAAGGCGAGCCCAAACATTCCTGGCCACTGGCTACCTGTCATTTCTGATCTATTGCTCGCATGCTGTTTAGCAGTTAATAAAGAAGTGTTGTCGTTTTTCACGCCTGTCACAGCTTTATCCACTCCTGCTCTCTTTGTGTGTGTACGTCGATAGACCAAACTGTGGCCAACGTGTCCCTGTCCTCAGTGCTGCTAATAATACACACATACTTAAATGCAACGTATGTTCGTGCACAAAGCACAGACGAGGCAACATTTGCATAGCAAAGTGGTGATTTCATAGTGTGTAAATGAGCACAAAGCCGTTTGTTTTACATGGGACAGCCACACCCCTTTTGTACCTCTGATTTGGGGATATAAGGCAAATAAATATCGGTTAATGTGTCATTCGGTAGACTATCATAGTTGACAGTTTAGTCGGAGCAGATTTCAGGTCTGCTTGGCTTTGGCAGTCATGTCTGCGGCGGTGTCTCAAAACCTACTTGAGCTGCCTGCCTATGCAGCATTTTTGGCCACTGTGTGCGAGTATGTAGTCTTCGAATGCTGTCTAAATAGGCTGCTTGTTTGGTATTGAGACGCACCCCAGTGTCTGGCAGGCGTTGCACTGTGTGTGTGTGTGTGTGGAGCGCTGTTATGTAACTGGTTAAGTCACACACACGCACGCACACACTGAAGGAGATGATATGAAGGGATATTTCTATTTCTATTACTTCTTTACTCGACAAATATGTCTTTACCAAACATATGTCATGACTACTGCAGTTTTTAATGCAGGGCGTTATTTCTCTGTGTGTTTACACGGTTGTACCGTTTTCTCTTCGCGGACACGCTGTCTAGTTGCTCTGTTACGTAACCAGAGGACGAAGGCAGGTACGTTTATGGATCATCAAGAAGTTTCATTTTGGACTCGAAGAGGGGGTCTGACACTCCTAACCCGCTAACCTATATTCTCAAATTCCCCTGCTTGGTTAAGATAACTTTCCTTGAGGCTTGTCCAAAAGATTGCCCAGGATTAGTGTAAAAAAAAAAAAGTGTATACATCTTTTACGCCGGTTGAGGTTTACATCATAGCAAATAGGAATGATTTAGGATTAATTTGGATGGTCACACTGGTTCTTCAGGTGCTGTATTTGCTATGTGTTATTATGAAACATCACGAAGACCAATGAAGTTGGCATGAAAGTCACTCTATAGATTACCTGAACTTGATTTCCATGACTGTTTCGTTTTAAAGTTATTTTTCAAGCTGGCATTCACATTTGACGCATTTAATCAACAAACAATGAATCGAAACAAGTCCCCGCTCTACAATTTTTTTCTTTTAATAAACTGTTAACTCTGATCTACATCACTGTAAAGGAGAAAAGATTATTCATTACTTCCATTACATGGCAACTCTTTTTCTCACACCCAGGCGCAAACAATGGAAATTCTGTTATTATACAATCGCCCTACATGGCTTGCATTCTTCAGCATTTATTAGAGTATCTTTTTTTTGTGCATGTTTGTCATTCTTGGATCTCTTTAAGGATTTTTTTTTCAGCCTTAGCAGCCGTTCCCTCTTAGCAGTTTTTCTAAAAACTCCATATTTTACACAAGTCCAGGGACTACCTACCCATGCTGATGCTAGTTACATAACTCTGTGTTTCCACGAATTCTTCAGTCCAGTGGAGGTGGTGGGCCTCAGGGTGGACAAGTGGCTCCACACTAGCACTCAGCCAAAAATGTGCAAGGCCATCACTGAGCATCTTATGTCCACTTGAAGCTATTGTGCAGTGGGCCGCAAGATTGTGCCTGACTCACTGCTCAGATGCAAAAAATAAATGAGGAAAGAGCTGTGTTGGATATGTCCAAGCAGACAAAATGGTGAATTGGAAGTGGTCATTCACTTGAATTAGAACTGGTCATTCCGAGTAATATTAAGTTGTGTTCACGCCATTCCAAAATTACCATGGCTTGAGATATGTACGTGTAAAGGGTTCACATACTTTTACAACTTCAGAATTCATGAATTCAATTATTATATATTAGCATATTAATAATGCAAATATTACGATAATAAATGAAACGCACATACTTAAATATAAATAGCATAGTATTTGCATAATGGCTGTTTATGTACTTTTGTCCTGATTAAGAAATAACCCAATAATTTTGAAATTAATAGTGTTTCTATAGAAACTTAGAAAAACTTAGAAAATTAAGAGTCTGAGGGCAAAAGCTCTGAGTAGGACGTTCCAGGTTGTCATCTAATAATTATGATAATTACGACATTGCAGTAACAACAAGCAATATTTTCAGCAGTTTTGTGCACATTAATATATTGGCCACCTTGCTCTTTAGGTATTGATCATGAACAACTTTCCATTGGCATCTGGTGAAATGCTATGAAATGGCTTGCATTATTAAATAGAATACGATGCGTTTTGGGATATGTGTGTTTCCAGTGGAATCAATGGGGGAAACACACATATCCCAAAACAGTGAGGGAAATAAACAAAGTTTCCAGAGGCGATGCAATCAGTGTTTTAGACGTTTTGTCAAAACTTGTCTGGAATTGTTGAGAGACTCAGAAAAATGAACATACACTAGGAACACTCACAGAAAGAGCAAACACCCTAGTCTTGGCTTTTTGCATTGCGATGGAGTGTTATTGCAGTGGTGACAGGCATAATAGGCTACAGGTGCACCTTCACACACCCTCCAGAGCAGTTGCAAAATGGCCATAGCATGACGTTTGGTGAGAGGAGGTGTGTGCATCAAACAGAGGGTTATGTAGGATCACTCACTTTGGGCTAATTGACTTTTGCTACCAGGCCTCGCAGTAACCTGAGAATGGCTGTGGATTTAGACGGTTCAAAAGTACAGAACATTGAAGTGATTGTAAATGCGGTTGTTGAAGAGCTGTTGATATAGCTCTCGAGTAGATACGAATCATTAACGGCTTCTCTTAGGTAGAGGAGAAATGCGTTGTCCATCTGGTGGAATATTTGATTACATGATACACTCTGATGTTTGGAATCTCACTTTACACTCATTTACCAAAGTCGGTAGTTCCAGGAACTTGTCCATTTGTCATGTAAAGCTCCATTTCGGTCCAAGGTTTTGTATTTAGTTTGAAATGCCAAATACCGAATTAAAGATTTGCTGTCTTGACCTCTTTACAGCAAAGTGAATTGTCTCCATACCTGAGCTGAAAAGGATTCACCTTGTAAACCACTTATACGAAGTCAGAGGGGAACTGTAGTTTTTTATCTTCTTGCTCAGTGAGATTCCAGAAGAAAGGGGGTTGAGTATCTGAATACTATGCAGTGTACTCTGTGTACTCCCCGCTGGCTGTAACTGTGGTTCGAGTCCTGCCACATGGCCTCATGTTTCCCCTGCAGCATTTACCAGAAAGCTAGATTGTTTACATTCAGAGCAGCTCCACCTCACAGCTTCCTCATGAATCATTTGAGTATATTATGTAATAGAATCAATGATTGGTAGGTCATAAAGTTGACATTTGTGCTCTGAAGCAGTGGAGTTAATTGGTTAGTGAGGCTGACTATGTCTGGGGTCCTGATTTCTAAAGGCCATGTGAAGTTAAAAAATCACAGCCACGCTTAGTCGCTACGCTCAACAAGCCAAGTTCTTACGCAGTGAAAAATACATCTTGAAGCAAAGAGGATGCTGACAACATGACGACAGACAAGACAGAGCAGGATACTTTCGGTGTGGAGCAAAGTCCCAAAAACTAACGCGTAGCTTGTCAGTGATGTACGGCTCTCTTCATAAACTGGCGCTGCATTTAAAAACAGCTAATGGAGATTTACCGCTAATCAAAGAACCAGCTTTACTGACAAGATGCGCATCATATATCGTTCGATATATATCACCCAGCCCTATAGTATAGCATTAAATAAACATAAACGAACGGGTATCTTGTTTCAAACACGAAAAGATGTCAACACACCATAGCAGATTTGGCGTTATGATTGTTCAGGCGTCTGTCAATTAAACTCCTGGCAAAGGGTCAATTATATATATTTTTTATTAATAATTTAAATAATTTTATTCTACTGACAGCCCTAGTTTTTAACAGAATAAATGAAATTTGCTAATTGAATTATTACATCTGCTTACTTATTATTATACATCTACTGTACATCTATTTATACCTTCCATTAAGTTTGTAGAAAAAAACTTTTTTTTTTTTACAGTTACATATTTTTGTAATTTTTCTTAGTACAGTAATGAAAACCTAGACTAAGCCAATTATCTTAATCTAAAATGTTTATAATGGCATACTTTTATTTTTCGTACAGTATTGCGTTTCTTTCAAAAAATGTATCTGTGTTTATATTTTAGTAAGAGGTTCCTCACAAGGGCTTGTTATAGTAAATGAACATCACACAGTTATTGAACTGAACTCAACTGAAGCTGAATAATGACACTATTGTCTTGTTGCAGCTGTAAAACAGCAGAATTTTTTAGACTTGCCTCATTTTTAAAATTTGCATCATTGATTCTGTTACTTTCCTGTTTACTACTGTGAAGCTGCTTTGTTTTATAAACAGCCTTCGTTTTATAAAGCGCTATAAAAATAAAGATGTCTTGACATAGTTTTGGCATTGCATTTTCAGATGGTTCCCTCATGTTACAATGAATTAGAGAAAGTTCAATATGGTGGAATAGGCCCTGCCTTCCAAATAAATAAAAGAGACAATCACCAGTTGTGATTAGTAAGCCATTAGAAACTCCAGTTCCCATAGAAACAGCCAGTGTCCTGAGATGCTCATTGGGACTGTACATGCTCATTGGCTGGCTCAACCTAAAATATACACTTTTTAAAGCTATTTGAGCATAGAAACACCATTTATGGAAAAGTTTATGTCAGAGTCTGCTGCTGAGTTGCAATATGTTATATAAGTGTGGGTTTGCAAAGCATTTTTTGCGATTTTGGTGTTTATCCATTGAGGTGGCTTTAAATGCAGAAATTGCTGTCTAGAAGCAATACAAATATGGCCAAGAACCAATCTAATTATACAGGAACTTATTAATCAACTTGTTGGTCAGCCAAACCCACAGACTAGTCAAAAATGTTGTTTTGCATATATTGTATTTCGTCCTATAACTCGAGAGAGATTATGCTAGTCGTTCAGTGAACTGGCCACTCAGCTTTAAAATATATACTGTTTTGTACAGCCCTGTTGTTTTCTCTGCAGGAATGACTATTTCATCATCCCTGATGATGTTCACAACAGTCTTGCGACAGAAGCTTTAGTGCTTGAGTTTAGTTGAAGCATCTAATCTCTTTAATTTGAGAAATTGTCAGTACGAGCACTGACCTTCCAAGAGATGTTATGTGTTGAGTCCTATTTTCCAGCGAGCTGCGTTCCAGTCTAAACAGTGCGATAATCTCTCTATCATTTGTCAAAATGTCATGTCAGGCAGGCTGGACACAACATCTTCCTTTCTCTTGTGCAGCTGGAGAAACACACACACACATTCCTGGATGGATGGATGATTCGTGGCATTGGCAGAAAGTTAGACTTTTGTTGAATGATGTCACAGCAGCTGGCAGACAAACCATAATCTCAAACAGCACTTGTGTTAATTCAACACAGAGAAGTGAGTGAATTAAACATTCAGGATGCGTCCGGTTTTCTTTTAAGGCAAGCTGTGATACCTGCACAAGGGCAGCACTTAATGGGTTTTACAGACACTTTTGTCCAAAGTGACAAACATTACATACAGTTTATCCCTGGGATTTGAACCCATGACCTCGGTGTTGCTAGCGCCAAGCTCTGCTGTTTCAGCTAGAGGCCCGCTCACACCAAGGACAATAACTATAAAGATAGAGATCTAAAAATATTAAAGAATAGCAGAGTCCACAGCAGAGTTAAAAAACGAACAGATAGTCGATATCGCTTTCAGAATCACTTTCAGAACTATTTTTTTTTTTCCCATCCTGCTACCGCAAGCTTAAAAATTTAAAGTGGCAGAGAATAAACAGATGTTATTATTCACTGGTGTAACATTAATGTAGTTGTCTTTAAAGTTATTCTTATATATATATTTGGTATGAATGGGCCTTTAATCTCTGTTCAGAATACAATACTAGCTTAGTGCTTGAGTTCAGTATAATGCGCATTATGTATTATATGTTGGAATGGTAGCCCATAGGCCAAATCCAGGCCATTTCACAATTTCAGTTTTAAAGTTAGATGATCCATCATTTTGATGGATGTACATTTTTCACCAGAGAAGTCAGTGTTCTATAAAATATAGTATCACTTTATTTAGTAAATTCTATTTTTGTTTCAGGTTTAGCTGTATATTATCAGAATATATATTTTGTTATAGGTAGAAATATTTCTAATTTGACAAAAACATCAAAAGCTATAGACACTGATGTTTCATGAGTAATATTAAAGCATTATTAACTATAGATAGCTTTTTTTACTATAGCGTATTTAACTTCACATGGTCTAAAGGTTTTGTATATTAAATGTAGTTATTATTTCACCAGTAATTAGAAAATCTTGTATATTTCAGTATATACAATGTAGTTACCATTTCTCAATTCGCTTGAGAATGTGTTCATGCAGGCCTACTGAATGTTGTTAATTAATAATTTAGTAAGCATAAAATTTGTCAGGAATAACCACACACACAATCAGTTGTTAGCTGTGATAATCTGACCTTTTTGAGTAATTACACATGCAGTGTTATTCAGGTGTCTTTTTTTTTTGTTTTTTTCTCAGCTCACTGAAAAGGCCATTTGGCCATTATGTTTGGCCTCTGCCATGTAAGAGCAAACATCTCATTCATTAAGCTGCTGGATTGAGGCCAGGCTATTTGTCTTTAGTGACAGTTCTCCCACTGGTAAAGGCAGGTGGTTCAGCTGTCCTGACGCAGCACATCTGCAAATAAGCTGGTATGCCATGTGCCATATCCGAGGTATAGTACAATGAGAGAACAACTGTTCATTTCATAAAGCTGGATTTTTTTTTTGCTTTGGGATCAGTGTTGTAATTTACTCTGTTATCAGTTGTTAAAGGACTTTGTAATTAGACCTTTTAAAATGGGCCGTCTTATCTTGTTTAATTAAGTGGCCGGTGTCAGGCAGGGATATTTAGTGAACCAGTAATGTGGCGTTAAAAATCTCTTAGCACTCTATACCGTAGCAGAACTATAGTTATTTACACCATTCTCTGGGTTGTTACCACAGACCTTCTTGTTGAAGTTATACTGTAACCACATTGACCATAGAGAAGTACCAGTTCAGTTTTTCATAAATGTTCAGTATGTTCTGTTCTCATCTTCTTGTTTTGTCACTGCCCAGAAAAAAAGATATAGTTTATTGAGCACACTCTATAACATGAATGCATCCTTGCTGAATGATAGTGTTTCCTCCGTTTTTAACTTTTTTTTTTCTTTATACCTGCTCTTATGCTGCCCCTCAGGTAAAGATGAGAGTGAAAATAGAGCAGAGCGGTATGTCTGTGTACATTACAAAAGGAACGTTTTTAGGTGTGACGCTGGCCACATCCAAACAGGGCAAACCAGTTGTCCCCACCAGCGCATCAGTTAAAACTGGGTGTTGTGTATGTGAGTCTCTCGTTTCGTCAGGCGCCTTTGCCGTTGTCAGGCTTTTCACTCCCCTTTGTTAATAAACGATAAGTGAGAGCGCACCATGAGATAACATCTGAGCTAAAATGCCTTTCCCCTATACCAGTGCAGCAGTGTTGTGGATTAGATGAAAGGCAGAGGGGTTTGTGCTGATGAGCAATCTTTGATGAATTCGAGATCGTGAGAGAAGCAGGCAGACATGACTGTGGCCCGGGGAAATCTGCATCCAGAGTAAGACCGATGTGGAATTTTAAAGCGGAGATGACGTCAATAAAGCCATTAAATTTTTCCATTAAACTCATCCTCCATCCTGTTAAACACAGCAGCGGTAAGGACTGACTCCACCAGCTCCGTCTCAGTTTCACTGCCCTTATAAACGCGCGTACTTCCACCCTCAACAACGACTTTGTCAAATAAGCATCTTCCAAGTGCGATTGAGCAGAACGGCTCTTGAAGATGCTTCAACATCATGTCTGTCACTGTTAGGTGTCTGCTTGAATTGTAATGTTATGGCTGGCTGTATATGTGTGTGTGATTTGGTGACTCAGATGCATTAGCTGCTCTCAGTCACACCACTTCCCTTCAATGGGGGAAATGGCAAACTCTGATTATTTACCTGCTTAAAGTGTCACGGTGTGGGTGCTATTAATAATATGCGTCGGTACACACCAACGTTTAAGCGAACGAGCAAACGTCAAGACTTCTGACAGTTACCTTTTCTGAGATTAAATGTTTAATTTGGTCCTGACTGTCAAGTGAAAACATGAGCGCCGGTCATTCGGAGAGGAGATGCTAGTGGATTTGTTGTTAGTGGAAACCTGGCAGTGGCTGAAATGAGTAATTTGACAGATGCAGCATCCGGGTGGGAGGGAGGAGAGAGCCGAGCCGTGGGCTTATGTAAGATGAAGCTAATCCTTAGTGATTGGGATTATATAAAGTCTACATTCAAAGTGTATTTTATTCTCTCTCTCTCTCTCTTTATATCTCATAGTTGCTTCTGCTATTTCCGCCTCTCCTTCTGTGCTCTCTTTTCTTTTTTTGTCTGTGTATCGTCAGGAGACAATTTTACCACACTACAGCAGATTTGACGTATATATTTCCTCTCTTATTTGCCTGTTTATTCATAATGATGCTCTCAAGTAGGTTCAATAGTTAATGGATTTGAGGATTTTGATTACATGCATTATTTTTCTGTGCCATAAGGGGGCGGTAATCTTTATAAAGCCGACATCATGACCTTTTTCCTCATGCCTGTGATTAAATCTTTTAGTGCCGTTGAGAGTGACATCTCGTGGGTGATTCATAAAAACAACATATTATGTAAGAATTGATTCTGGCGTCTGCAGCCTATGCATCTGTACATTAGCAGATGGTTTCATGAACCGATTACGGATAGAACAGCATTTGCTCCTAGTTCCAGCATATACAAAAGTGAGGGCCAGACATCTGAGGCCATGCTGAAAATATGGGATTCGAAATGAATTTAAATCCGGAAATAAACAGGATGTTGGAGGATTTGTAAACATTTTTGTTACGAAACATTATTGACGTAAAATGAAGATTTAATTCTTTTTTTCACCAAACCTTTCAAAGTAAAAAAAAAACATGCACGGACAAATCCAAATTACACCCTGTGGCCCGTGACGATACATTGATGTCTTAAATGCTGATCACTTCTGACGTTTGCGTATCCTACGCCAAAGCACGAGCCTGAGGCGGTTTGGACATGGGTGTCTATCAGAGGTAAAAAATCATATAAATACTGTTCAGTTTCTTACAAAAACCGATCGCTTCGTGTCTTAAGACATCAATGTATCGTCACGAGCCACAGGGTGTAATTTGGATTCGTCGGTGCATGTTTTTTTTTTACTTTAAAAGGTTTGGTGCCCATCCACTTCCATTAAATGACTACCAGACTGCCAAAAAATTTTTTGTTTGTGTTCTGCTGAGGAAACAAAGTCACCTACATCTTGGATGCCCGGGGGGTAAACAAATAAACATCAAATTTTCATTTTTACGGTGAACTATCCCTTTAAGTAAAGACAAAATCATTAATGAATAAATAAAATAAGCTTATGAAACAATAACTAACATATGATCCAATGCAATGTCTCAAGTCAAGTGAATAAATCATCTTATAACAGGCATCCAAGACTGACAAAAATAAACATCACGCGAGCAGGTGAGAGAAGACCGAACACAAGGATAATCGCACGCAGATGACATATCATGCGCAAGCGGGGGTTTCAAATGAGCTTGCGGGCTCCCGTTTCTTCGCATGTAGACCTGTTTTCCTCTCGCGGAAATGATTTACTGCGTGCGCCATCATCAGTGGTGCGCTCGCTTATTAATGCCATAGATTTGCCGCCATATATATATTGGAAAATCCACGTTTTGATTCGGTTCGGTACATACTGGTTACTTGGGTACTGGTGCCATAATGGTACCGGGTTTCGGTACCCAGCCCTATTTGTGAGTCAATAAAATTTGTGAGTCAAAAATATTTGTGACATTTCTCATGTGAACTCCTTTGCACGAAGACGGTGAGCTTTTGGATCATTCTCAAGTCATGCTTTAGAATATGATTTTTTTTTTTTATTATTAATACATTTATAAAAATTATTAAAAAAAAATTTGAGTGCTGCTGTCATTAAAGCTGTCAAGTAAATACTAAGAATTAAAAATTTTTATTAAAATTTAATTCAACAATCACACTGACCTGGTGCTCAGGTAACATTTCTTGAGAATGTTGCACACAGTTGTTCTGCTTAATATAAAAATACAAATACTTTTGAACCCCACTTTATCTTCTGAATTTTTTTGACAAATATGCTACTCAAAAACACTGGAAAATATTTTCCAGTTCTCTGGCTGTTGTGCATGTTTAAACTTTTAAATTCACGTATCCCAGAGTCCCTGGAAACCAGATTTTATTAATCCCTTTGGAGGTTTAAGCTCTGTTATCCTGCTGCTAACACACACTCTCCATGATCTCTTTATGTGATCTCTCGCTCTCTCCCTCCCTTTGGTGCATAACCGTTATTTTTCTCTCCGCAGTAGGAGCCGATAGCCCCCTCATTACGCCCGGCAGGGGCACATCAACATGCTTTTTACTCGCAGAGATTAACATGCAGAGCTGGTCATAAGCAATGAACTGAGCTGGTGTTGGCAGTCCACTTCATGACCATGCGTTCACCTCCCTTTATCGTCCTTCTTGTCTTCTCCTCCCCTCTCGTACCTCCTTGGTGTGTGTTTGTTGTTCTGTGTAACCCAGTACTGCTCTACTAACCCAATTTGGCATAATCTCAGTGCTGTGCTGTAATGCACAGTGGGAGTGTTTGTGTAAGTGCTGTCTGGATCTCTGTGGGTGTGTGTCCGTGTGTGTGTGTGTGTGTGTGTGCGCTCCTGTGTGCCTATTACGTAAATGCGATCATCATCTCTTGTAAGCTTGTCAGCCAGAAATAGACTGATGGAAAAATACAAAAGAAAGAGTGGTGTGAAGGATGTGAAAGAGAGAGAAATGGACTGGAGAGTCGATTAATTATGATGTGAAACTCTATCTGCCATTTCACTGACTGATGCTTGCCATTCTCCATTTCCTCTGGACCGTCACCTTATGGCTTTAATACAGCACTTTTTATCTGTAGCTTTAATGAAGCGAATGTCGATATAAAGAAGACAACAACATGTGCTAAATATGGTTGTATGACAGAGGTAACTTTGTTGATATATAAACACATTTTGGTTACTTAATAGTTCATGGCTCCAGAAAATTGATTACAACAACACTGTGAAATGGGATTGAATATTTTCCATATCGTCAGGCTCACAAACCAGGAATATATGTCATACAAAGGAAAATGTGAAAAGAGCAAGAAAATGGCTCACGATTTAGTGAGGGGGGGGATTTTTTATTTATTTATTTATTTTGTGTTGGTCAATCTTGGTTTTTTTTTGTTGTTTTTTTTTTAATAAAGAAAATAAATAAATAAACATTTCGGACTGACTTGTCTCTTGAAAATGCGTATAAATAGTATTCCCAATAAAAACATTGATATGCAATGATTTGATATAATATAATTTTGGCATATATATATGACACGCACATGTGCATATAATAAGCAGTTTACACGTACATATGCAGTTTTACGGATCAGTATGATGCGCATCTACCACAAGTTTTCATAATTATTTGCCATACTATTTATAGACACTTCATGAGATTATTAACTAGTAGAAATTTGTCAACCAGTAGAGATTTTCAGATTATCGTCTCTATAAAATAATATATAAATATATGTAATATATAAAATATATTACATTATTATAAGTAAAGAATATGTAGTGTTTGTGATTTGCTGCTTCTACTTCACAATGTGTAGCATTTCTTATTGATTTGTTCTGCTGTAGTTTTTTTTGTCCTGTTGCTTGTAATTAGTTGACTTGTCTTCCTTGAGCTTGAGTTTTCTTTTTTTCTTTTGGCTACATTTTTTTTGTTTGTGATATTGACACAGATTACAAGAATTCCATGTTTTAAAAAATGTTGCTGACATAAATGCCTTATTGTAAGCAAAAATAACTAGGCTGTATTGTGAGATATATTGTTACCTTGTAATAAATTTCCCCATATCATGATGCATGATGCAGACTGTTTGGACCGAGTTAAAATGTTAGAATTTCAATAGCAAAAAAAAATCCATGTATATGTTCACATACTCAATCTTTCATTGTTCAAATTTGTATTATTTTAAATATAAATAATAATTTACATATAAAAAAAAAACATCTAAGTAAATCATTCTTCCACCAAGGGTTTAAAGTACATTAACTTAGCTGTTGTCAAACAAAGTAGATTCTTGGCACATTAACACAGAATTTGCAGCAGTTACAGGTTTATCTGCATTTAACAACGGCTTCCAGCGCAGCTCAGCCAATCAAAATCCAGAATCTGTTTTAACATTTCCATTTTTTTAATATTTCATTTTTGCTTGACGTTAATGAATTCAGGGGGTTTATCAGTATATTTGAGCCCCAGGGAGTGTGTACAGCCTCTGCTGGAGCTTGTCATGAATATCAGTGTGATCTTTAAACTGAAGAGAATACCTGTCATCTGTGTAACTGACAGTTGCTGATGCTAACATAGTTAAGAGTTTAAAGAAGACTGAAAGAGTCAAACAGAGTGCAGGAGAGAGAGAGCGGAGTGGAGTGGAGTTGTAACAACATTAAGGCCTGCATTCCTGCTTCATCTCTTCAACTAGAAACCAAGTGTAAGAAAAGCAAGTCCTATGAGCATGTGAGTCTGTCTGAACCCTTTGACCCCCGGAATACCCTGTGTTGGACTGAATAATAATAATGATACAATGTATATTATTTTTTGTTGTTGAGATAAGTGTTCGAAGTTATCCTGCAAAACCACAAAGAATTATATTATAAAAGATTTCCTTACCTCTTTATTATTGCTTATAATGTGTTTTGAAGAAATGTTTTTTTCAGTAAAAACAACCAGCTCTCATAAAAACTATGTATAATACTTATTAATATTAATAATCTGACAAATGCTGTTTTATAAAGTTATGGATTAAGTGTAGAATGCTGTTATTTTAAACTTTCAGTTCATCGTGGAGGAAACAATGTATAATAGAAATAATGTAAGATAATAAAGAAACTTTCATTTTCTGTAAAGCTGCTTAGCAACTAATTGCATCGTGAAAAGAGCAATACAAATAAACTTCAATTGATTTTAATGTATTGTGATTTTCACAAAAATAATTAATACAAGTAATAATATCAAGAAATATTTTTTGATGATGATGTGTTCCTAAAGACTGAAGACTGGTTTCTATATATATATATAATATGTATACAGTATGTGTGTGTGTTTATGTGGTTTATGAGGACAAATTTGCATAATGACAATATGAAGGTTATTTATAAGGACATTTTCAGTGTCCCCATAATTCAAAAGGCTTAAAAAAACATACTATATGGTGTTTTTTTAAGAATCTCAAAATGCACACAGTTTACTGTGATGGGTAGGTTTACGTGTAGGGTAGGTATAGGGCAATAGCACATACAGTTTGTACTATTATACTATTTCGTCTATATATATAGTGTGTGTGTGTGTGTGTATATATATATATATATATATATATATGTATTTATATGTATGTATTTCTTTTCTTAATTAGCATTGTTACAGTTTTTCCTATATTTTTGTTGATGAGCATGAAACAAATTTCTGACAAATCTCACCAAGCTCAACAGTAGTGTATGTGTATTCATTTCATACACATTTTGTCGGTTCATTTATTCTTTGGTAAGCAGCTTAGGTTGTACAGATGTATAATTTCAGCATATGAAGGGTAAGGTTTTGGGATTTGTGTTATTTGTTCAGGGAATGAATCTTTGTGGAACATAATTTTGATTTGAAGATCCTTCTTATCATGGATTATGTGCTTTGAGCACTGTAAATACTTCATCAGTGATATCAAACAAAGGACTTTGCATCAAGAGGAGTTCTTAATAATAAAAAAACAAAGGTTGTTTTGAACAAATCTTTGCATTTCCGATAGAGACAGATCTTAAACATGCTGAGAATACGGCCCTAACCTGATTAAACATTAAGCCTGAACAATGAATAAAACATATCAGATTCCTAAGTGTTTCCAAGTTATAACCTCAAATATTTACGTACTCACATCCCTAACTAACCCCCAGCATGGCCGGATCACTTGAAAAATGATATCTATTTCAAAGGAAAGTGCAACTCTAACCGTGAGTCAATTGTTTTACAGAGTCACTGTGTCAAACTCTCATTTGGTTTCTGACATCAAATGACTTTGACAACCTATTACCTCTCATATGAGCAGGGCCTCAAAAATATTCGCTGAGTGGGAGTGAACTCAACCAACCTTGCATGAACCCATTCAACTCTACATAACTCAAAATCACATAAGTTCACATCCATGTTGTGTTTGGCTTCGATAACATCAGTGAATTAAGTAATCAGACCCCCGGGTTTGAACTGAAGAGACCATCTGTTTGTTTCACTACAACATATGTAACGCAATCATCGCAGTCGGTAACGCTTATTAATTGTTAAAAATAAAATGTAAAATCTATTAACATTGTTAAACAAGGTTTATTTGGCACTTTAGTGGATGATGTCGATCCTCTCAGCGTCCGGTTTAAACAGGATTGAGAAAATCATCAAACTAGTAGTTTTACCTCAATCCCGAGGCAGTTTCTGTGTCATTCAGCTCTGACTAATCTCTCGAAAAGATTGAAAGCACACATGTTCTCCCCTAAAAGCCATCCTAAAAAATTTAATAACACAGTATGCACCCTGAATCTTGCCAACTGACACGCATTTTGAAACCCAGTGGGTCGTGTTGTCTGTTTGTGTAGGTGTTGCATTTTATTATGATTAATTGCTGTGTGTGTGTGTGTATATATATATATATATACAATGTATAATGTGTGTATGTGTGTGTGTGTGTGTGTGTGTATATATATATATATATATATATATAATGTATATATGTATAATGTGTGTATATGTGTGTGTGTATATATATATATGTATATGTGTGTGTGTGTGTGTGTATATATATATATATATAT